>VDFB02271358.1:1098074073-1098455035 GCA_007258455.2 Sequoia sempervirens
AAATGTCTTTTCTAAACACTTATGTTCAACTTTATTTACTATCACAGTTAAAGCATAACCTTTTGGCCCTTTTTTCTTCAATCTATTAAGGAGTCAATCTAGTAGGTTGAGGGAATGATAGTGCTAGAGAGCTCCTCTCTCTTATGAGCCCCTGCCTTCTATTGCCGAAAGAAAATTCCTCTACTTACCTTGCCATAATCATGGATTGGGAGACAAAAGTTGGATTGAACATGCATACCTCATATTTGAAGTGATCCTTTAGAACCCCTAGTTATAGTTCATTTAATTTATTTTCCATAACATGATCCATTCTTGAAGAAAAGGTTTGGATAGTTGAGTATATTCCTTGACTATACCTATTTTCTTTAATTTGGTGATTTGGCTGAAGTGGCTATCCATAAGACCACTGTCATAGTCTGTCATGAGTTCCTCTTGGAAATCAGACTTTGTGACATCCTTTCTTTTTCTTCTAATCACATAGCCAACAAAAAATATGAATTGATCTAATTCTAAATATAATGATGTCATAGCCACCTCCTTTTGACATAGAATGTGATGAATATCAAAGAACTACTCCATTTGGAATAGCTAGTTGGTTGGATTCTTGCCATCAAACTTGCACATTTCCATCTTTGGCATGAAGTGCTAAAGTTATTCATAACAATAATCGGGTGATAGTCTTGTTTGAGATCTGAGTCAAACTCAAAAGCATCATGTCCCTTAGAAGACACATTTTCTTCCTTAGTCTTGTGGTGTTAATCAGTCCACTAGAAATCTCTAGAACCTTGAAGAAAAGTTACTCATTTGTACATTTCCTCAAAATCTACTTTCTTAGCTACCCCTTTCATCTACTTTACAACATCTAACAAGATTTACTCCTCCATCTTGATGGTTCCTTCCTTTACAGTCCTTTAAAGCGTAAGAAGTCCATCTCTTTGATTATTGCATCATCTTTGTTTGAAGTCTTTCCAATAGTGACCGAATTCCTTCCCTTGCCTCTTGTTGAATCCCCCACCATGGTATGGCCAAAATAATTTTGCACTGCCTTACACAAAACAAATCCAAATAAGCTAAAAAAATTTACAAAACTTACTTGGGCCTAAATTTCACTTTTCTAAAAAATCTCTAAGAATTCACTAATTTGTAGCCTTGAAAGCAAATTTGATGAACACCCTAATTTTGCAATAACTCCAAAAATGCTTCAAATGATCTCAAATTTGGACTGCAGCAGCTTCAATATGTCCCTAATTAACCCTCCAAATTTGACAAAAAAATCACCAAATTGAAAAATAAATGTGCTTCACAATTTGACCTCCTAAATTAAAAAAATGCCTTGTTTCTTGCCTTTCAAATGCCAAGATCATGCTCGGATAGCACTTTTCATGTAATTATTTGCACAAGAGAAGAAAATAATAGGAAATATGCTGCAAATACTTGATAATAATAGGCCATTTTGATGGGGAAAACCTCCAAAATTCTTCAATAAGAACAAGATTCACAATATGATGCTTAACTACTACTCTAGCCTCAATGAGGCCAACTTAGCATACCAAAATTATACTTGGGGAATCATAATCGATTGCTCAACATAAAATCCCTCTACTATCTTTTGAAGCGAAGAACACGGACAAGGTAATAGATGGCAAGGAAGTGATGCCAAAAGTCAATGGCTGCCTAGTCAAACATGGTGAATGTTGTGGATCACCCCATAAGGTTTTCGAAGAGTGCATATTGGGAGCCACTACAATCAAATTTATTTGTTGGCTCTTTTGCAACCACAATGGAGGCAGCATTGAGATTGTCTAATAAGCCAAATTCAAATTCAAATTGGGACATCCCAAAAGGTGATGAAAATCCTTCGACATAAACCCCCTATTTGTGTTGTGTGTTGTGTAGGTATTATGTTTGGAGTTTGGTTTGTGCTGGATGGATATGTAGTTCAATGACAACAAAATCGAATAAACAAAAAATATTAATTTTACTATCAAACATTCCGTAGGTGTTAGTTAGATGATAGTACTTGGCCTATCAAACTACAGTTAATCTTTTGTTTAATCTAGTTTAAATTTCATAGTACAATTAGTTTTAGCCTTTAGGTAAAGCAATCCAAAAAGGCTAGTTCAAAAGATTTGTAATGAAAGCTATCAATATATAATATATAGGTGAAATTTTGTAGTGATTTTGTCTCATGTCTAGACTCATTAGCCCATAGGGAGATTTTGAAAAGTGAGGGTGGTGCAAGAGCACCCTGAGCACCCTTGATGCAATTTTAAGTTATATTGTGAAACTTTGGTTTTTGCTTTGTTTTGGCTTTATTGATGTAAATAAGGTCATTTGAGACCATCCTAAGTGGTTTAGGACCATTTTTGGTCATTTGGTGAAATTTAGGCAAATATTGTAAAAATTGTAAAAGTTGCTCAAGAAAGTTGTCAAGCAACTTGTCAAAAAGTGTCATTACGGTGTTTTGTCAACAAACTAATCAAAAGGTGGCTGAAAATAGTTGGTTTTGGTTTGAAATGTATAAATAATCCCTCCAAAACTCGAATTGGGGGTTGGAGACATTATTTTTGAAGTTTGATTAATGGAAACCTCAAATTTTGTGTTCATTTTCTGATTCTTACATTGTTTTCAGGCTGAAGTTGTGCATTGTACGGCCTAGTACGGACTCATATCAAGGAGTATAATATATGGATGGAAAGATATTTGTTTCTAGTTTACAATGCTTTTTGTCTCATTGAGTTTTGTGGGAGATATGACTATTTTGGTGAGACTGCCCTATTCTAACAATATTGTGCAGAATTTGCAGTCTGAAAAAACGTGATGTTATGGATTGTACAATCCATATTTGGATCTGAAACCAATTGTATTTTGTTTCCATGTGAATCTACTTTAATTTGCTTCAAGTATCATCAAATTTCATTAAGATTTGAATAAGTTATGACCATTTTTGTGAGGAAAGGTCTGAACCCTACCTAGGGTTTGCAGTTTTGGGAAAAATGCAATAACTTTTTTTTCCACCATTGGATCTTCATAAAAATTGGAGGAAAAGTCTATAATTATGTTATCTTCAATCTCACCAAAGCGATTGGCTTCATTATTTGTTTTGTGAAAGTTATTAATGACAGTTCATTGCATTAAATTGTGAGCTGCCATGACAATGTTTCCAATGTGATCTAGAATGCACTCAATCATTGTTTGAGATGAATCAGTTTAAGAAAGTTGTCAAGTGAATCAAGTTTGTTGCATTTTTGTCATTGTTGATGATTTCTCAGTTGTATTATTGCAAAGAAATCCAAGAATTCCTAAAAGCAAGAATTTTGTATCATTGCTTTGAATGATTGGTTGAGTTGAATTGTGATCCTCCTAGCTCTGCATCAAAGGGTCCCAATAAATCCCAACTTTTTTCAGCTAAAAATGAAAAAACTACCATGCTAGGAAGTCCAACCTTCCATCATTGCTTTATCGTCACCAAGTGATAGTCTAATCTCAACTATTACCATTTCTATTAAAAAGCTCAATTCCTTTTCAAAAATAAGTATTAATAGTATATCAGTATCAATTAGGCCAATTCACTATAATAAGGTTTTAATCTTTAGGCAGCGTCATCATCCAAACTTAGAGTAATTTGTAATTTATGGTACCCTTATTGAAGAGCTAGCAAGATCTAAGGAAAGGTTTGTCAATATACAATAAAACCTACTTAGAAGCCCAACAATAACTAATTAATTTTCATCCTAATCATTTAATAGTAGTGTTGTGACCTTTTCACACATCGCCCCATTGCAAATGGGGACCCTTCGTTTTTTTTTTTGCTTTTGGTTTTGCCTTGGCGTCGCAACTGCTTATCACCAGTCTTTTTGCAATGAGGAGTTTAAGTTTTGGAATGGTCACCTAAGTCAAGCAAATGAGTCTTAGCCTGGATCACTGTGTAAACGTCGCCATCACGCTTAGGAGGCCTGGGAGACGAAGATCAACTGTCGTTTTAGTCAATTCCGACACCTCCCGGTTTTTAGGGTTTTTCACCCCGGGCCCCCTATTTTTTAGGACCTACTTTTTTGGCACTTTTGGGCAATTCTGAGATCCCTATCTTTTAGGGTCTATTTTTAGAAAGTTGCTATTTTTGGAAAATTTCTATTTTTAGAAAGTTTCTATATTTGGAAAGGCCTCGAGTTTCGAAAATCCACTCAGAAGTTCGAAAAGATTAACGAAACTCTCAGAAAATGGATTTGAAAATTTTTTGAATTCATCGCGAAATTCTGGAAAAAGTTAAAAATCTGGAAAAATTTGCTCGAAAATCACAGAAAATGGTGATTAATCTGGAAAAATCGGTCATGGAATCATCAAAATCTGATAAAAATCTGAGAAATTCGTTTAGAAATCTGAGGGACACATGAAAAATCTGGAAATTCATCAAGAAATCTGAGCGGATCATGGATAAAATCTGAGTAATCATGGAAATTCGCCTAAGTTTGGATTCATGGAGCTCAACCAGCATGGAGAAAATGAGTCAAAAGAGCTTCAGCCTGAAAGAAATGGCCCATGATATGAAGAGAAAGAAAAGACAATGGTAAATTGCTTCAGCCAAAATATCAATGGCTCAACACTTGACAAAGTCCGCCCTCACCAAAAGAAAGGAATGGCAAGACTAAGACTCAAGTCCGCCCTTGAAGTGGCCAGACCTAAGCTCAAGTCCGCCCTTGGACAAAGCATTAGATGGCAATAAAATGAACAAAGTCCGCCCAGCTAGAGTGAAGATGGCTTGAGAAGTGCTGAAGTCCGCCCTTGAGCAAGACAACAAAGGATGGCAATGAAATGTACCAAGTCCGCCCACCAAAGAAGACTGAAATCTTAACCAGCAAGCTGAAAGTCAATAGCTGAAGATGAAGTTCAACCTGCACCAAAGGCAATGGCAATGGCTTGGTAATGGCCCAAGTCCGCCCAGCCTTGGAAGAAGTTAATGGCATGAAAGGATGGCATGGAAAGAGCTGAAGTCCGCCCTTAGCCAAAGGTTTAAATGGCAAGACAAATGGTAAAGTCCGCCCAGCCTTAGAAGAAAATTATGGCCAAATAAAATCGGACGGCAAAAAAAATTATGGCCAAATAAAATTGGACGAAAGAAAATTGTGGCCAAATAAAATTGGACGGCAAGAAAATTATGGCCAAATAAAATTGGACGGCAAGAAAATTATGGCCAAATAAAATTGGACAAAAGAAAGTTATGGCAAAATAAATTTGGGAAGAAAATTCGCCTAAGGCATTGGCAAGAAAAATTTTGGAAAATCGAATTTGCCTTAGATAAAAAAAAATAAATGCCATAAAATGAAGGGGTTGAAAACAACACCTAAAATAATTATTTTAATTATTTATTTTTCAACACCCCAAAGAGATAACCAAAAGAAAATCACCTTGAAAGTGCGCCATGACACTTGAATGGAAAATAAATGGAAAAGCACTTGGGAAGTTTGTCGTGCCTCAAGAGAGAGACATGAAGAATTTGACACGAAGTCCTCCAACATTTGAAGTCCGCCATGGAAAAGCGTTCGCCAAGTCCAACTTGTAGAGAGAGGGTATGGCAAACAATGAGAAGTCCGATTTCGGGAGATAAAAATGAAGAGTTAAATATGGAATATGCTCATGCCAAGATGAAAATGATAAGGAGAGTATGAAGTTTGTTTTAAATTCGAAGCAAAATTCACTTTGGTATCAGGAGAGGGAGTGTTAAAAAAATTTCAGCATGAGGCCAGATTTTAGGAGAGAGAAAATCTAAATTTATTTATTTTGTTTCTTGCAGGCGGATGACTACACAAGGCGAATCTTCAAAGAGGAAAATGGCAAAGAAAGTGCAAAATCCGACTTGAAGGGAGATGAAAGAAAACTTGGAAATCCACCCTTGCACATTGCAAGACCAACGGGAAGTCCGCCAAGAATTTGGCATCATGAAGACAACGGCAGGCACATCATCAAGTACATCCAACTTACACAAGCCAAATTCAAAATTGAAGACAAATCCACCGGCGAGGTTTATTTGAGCACAAAAATGGCCAGAATCTTGAAGATGTTACAAAATGAAATTGAATAGCCAAATTTTGGCTAAGTATGGGAAATTCTCCACTGAGAAAATTCCAATTTCCTCCATTGTGGCGAAGGAAAAGGGAAGTTCCTCTCCAAATTCAAGGAACTTGAAGAAATTCCAAAGCAATCTAGAAAGAAAGACTTAATAACTTCGAGTCTAAACAGGTGCTCCAAGGCGAGGTGAGAAGAAGAAGCCAAAGTCATCCAAGATCAAAGCACAAAGGATAAAGTCATCGGCAAGGAAAATATTCTAAGGAACAAGACCAAAGTGATCAAGGAAGACATCCAGCACGTTGAGGTGGCGCCTCGTCATCTTCCAACCAATCAAATCATTCCAAATCAACATGCAACAACTTTCTATTTTATTTGTTGGTTCATATTTGGTAAAAAGGACAAGTGTCCTCGAATGTAATTTTCTCATTGGTCGAGGGGTAGCAAACCCTAATTAGGGTTTTATTTGTAATCTTGGCCGTTGATTCCAAATTGATCTTGGCCATTGAATTGTAATTGGGGAGCCTATAAATTGAGCTCACCCCCTCATTTGTAAAGCATGGGAGTATGTTGCAAAACATGTTGAGATAAGCAACTGTTGTAAGATTGCCAAAGTAATAAGTAATGCATGCATTGTTCTGATGGTGATTGCTTCTCTTATTTTGGAGTTGGCATGGTTCTTATCCCTCATCATAGTTTAGATTTCTTTTCATGTATGTTAGATGAATTGCAAGATTGATAAGTATTGATTTATGGCGAAACTTTTTGCTCATACTTTCTTTGAGTGGATGCTTTTCATTCAATGCGTAAAGTTAGCCTGAGCTTATTTTGTGGATGCTTAACTTCCCTGATAAATATTGTTCGATTTGATAGTAGTTATTCATGACGCGGAAAATCATAAGCACATTCCCTTGAAGATTGCACCCCTTTGTGTAGTTGTCGTTGAGCGTGGCGAAGCAAAGCGTGGTTATTGGTTCCACCAAGTCAATACCGTCTCTTGAATTCTTAGGAAGTAGACTAGAAATTCTAAACCTTTATCTCCTTTTTCAGTTTGTTTGATCCATGACCCAAACAATAGAGTTTCATTGTCTAGACCTTCATTGTGAATTGAACAAGCCTAGCGTAAGTCCCTTTGTGTTACCAGCAAAATCACATCAAACCACAGAGCTCATCCACACTCATCTTAAACATTGGAATTACCGTATGATCTTACTTGCAATCTTAGCATACGAGGTAGTTTTTCAAGAGGGGATAGAGCGTCTTTGACACTTTATTCTAGAATGTTTGTTGTGTCATAAAACACGCATCAACAAGTAGCATATCTAAGCAATCAATAATACAAAAACCATCTCAATGGGAAAAAGGAAAAAATCGGTTGCCATCTTTGCCATGAGAGAGAGAACATAGTTTATGTGTAAACTTTTATTTGTCTATATACTTGGGCTTGTTATGTTACGGTGTAAATGGGGGTTATCAAGTCATAGACAAGTTAGTGCAGCTAGTAAGATTTGATAAAAAATCTCCGATACCAAGTAAGATTTGGTTGTGGAAATAGCCACCCAAGATCAAGGAGCTTAAATAAATGCACAAAAAGACCCAAAATGAGAGAATAATGTATTCTATCAAAGGATGCAAATATACAACATGAGATTATTTACAAGAGTATATGAGGTGGGTATATATAGGATACACCACCAAGAGTTGTGAATGTAAAACCAATGTGGGATAAAGGATGTGTACTTGCATGTTTGTAGTACAACTCTACCAAACAAATAGAATACATGTTGCTTGTGCAAGTGCAGCCTACCTAAGTAGATACCTACCTAAGCAAGATTATCCTATCCCAAGTGCAAATATGCAATAAAGTAATTAACTAAATGCAAGAAAATAAATAACATGGTATCTAAGCAAGCTTATCCTATCCTAGGTGCAAATATGCAATAAAGTAATTAACTAAATGCAAGAAAATAAATAACATTGACAACCCCCCATAAGCATAGCTTAGGTGGGTAGGAAAGATGGATGGGTCTTGACAAATGTGTAGCTATGTTAGTTACCCATGTACAAAATGATGCCGCTCAAAAGAAGAAAAGGAGAAATCCCATAGGGACAAACTCACCCCCAAAGAGACGAATATAAGAGAGACCATGTAATCCCCCCTAAAGAGTAGTCTCCAACATCAATGGTGGATGCTCGACATTGAATGTTGAAAATGATCTATGGCTAAAGGTGTATGTAAGGTATCTTCCCATTCCTAAAAGCAATATAAGGGAAGAAAACTCAAAATGTATGATGTCTCTAGAAGTTGCTCAAATGTCACCATGTCAATATCGAGAAGTGCCACAATCAAATGAAGAATCTCAAGCCTAAATAGAAGAAGTGACAATTCAAAACTTAGTGGAAATGGGAGTAAAACAAGAATAATGATGTCAACAAACACCAGTTACAATACTTTGAACATGACAAAAAATTCTCTAGTGAACTTGAAATTGCTAACCCCTTGTCATGAAACCACTATTTGTATGAAAAAACACTACCTAGAAACAAAGGACCACTACCTAGGATGCATAGGTGGTTTTAAGGGTACAAAGTGTGGTTTCAAAAAACTTGCCAATTTTTGCCATTAGTGGTGGAGAAAAGGACCACTACCTAGGATGCATAGGTGGTTTTAAGGGTACAAAGTGTGGTTTCAAAAACTTGCCACTTTTTGCCATTAGTGGTGGAGCAAAGGTCTAACTATAGAGAGGAGTCGTAGAGCCGAATGTACAAAGCACCACTAATATTTGAGGTGTCATTGATGGAGAGGTCACAACTTTGGAAGCATCACCCACTCATATTATTATTGCAATGGCCGGCAAAAAATCCCAACTGGTGATGGGGCTAATGGCGGTTGGTCTGGCAATGTGCCCACAAGGGCCTGCAACTATTGGCATCCTGTACTAACAAACGGGAGATAAGGTTTGTACCACAATACCCTACAATACCCATGGGAGTAGGTGTAACTAGCCAAATTTAAAAACTACAAGTTTTTTAATTAAAAAAACCTTAGAAACTATTAAAAAACATATAGATTCTCTATGTTCACCTTAGATTTGCCTACATCAGCACTACACAATATTCCATCAGGTTTCAAAATATGTTGCCTATATGCCTTGTATGATCCATATGGCCGAGGGGAAAAAATTCCTAAGGATCTGGGGCAAAGTCTAATTTTGATGAAATGACATTCAATCTATAGATTTTTGGTTTTTTTGATAGAATGGCATAGTTGATTTTTCCCCAAAATACTCCAAATGATCAGATACCTACTAGATTTGGCAAACACCTCCCTTCAAACCTTTGTAGATCTGGCCTCCAATGTTAGATTTAGACACAATAAAAGACGAAACTGACTTTTTTGGACACTCTAGACGCAATGATGAGCTTAGATTTGCTCTATCAAGCTAAAAAATGTAGCTACAACAAAAAGTTAAAAGAGAAGCTCCCCTAGAGTATAGTATTTCTATCATTTTTTTCTAATTTTGCAAATCATCATTCAATTCATGAGAAGAGCATACTCAACTTTTCAAGAAAATACAAGATTTGCAACCTGCCTCTCCACAAAGTTTGACAAAAAACAATTCCATAGGCTTTGATACCATGTAAGATTTGATACGAAAAAATTTGATACCATATAAGATTAGGCTATGGGGATAACCACCCAGAATCAAGGAGCTTCAATGAAAGCACTAAAGAGACCCATAATAAGAAAATAAATTTTATCAAAGGATGCAAATATACAAAATGAGATTATTTACAAGAGTACATGAGGTGGGTACATGAGATGTGAATGTACAACCAATGCGGGATAAAGATGTACTCACATGTGTGTAGTACAATTCCACCAAATAAGCAAAATACAAGGCACATATGTGAATGCAACCTACCTAAGCAAGTTTGTCCTATTCTACGTACAAATATGCAATAAAGTAATTAACTAAATGCAAGAAAATAAATATGCACCAACATAACTTACCCCACACAAGTTGCCCCATTATAAGTAAGTATGGCAGCATCAAAAGATCATATTAATTCATTGGTTCAAATGTTTTGATAATAAAGCATTGGCAAGGGAAGTGAAATATTATGTATCTAGGCCTTAATGATATTATGATGCATATAGGAGCTATGAACTGGCTGATATGTATGCATACCCACTGATTAGTTATAACTTATACTGGGTCAAATTGATTATGTTTAACTTAAGTCATACAAGGTACCTTGTCAATCAAATGTGTAGCTTGTGACTTAAGGGTTTATCCTTGTCAAATGTTATTAAATTAGCTATTATAACTAGTATAGATATCTTAAATACATCTATCTGAAAAACACCAGGAAATATCAGTTTAGAGCTATTTTATTTACTTAAGAATTATTTTATTTTATTTCATTTTATTTACATTGTTTACTTTATTATTATTTAAAGAACTATTTTTATTTAGTGAAAGAGTTATTTTATTTACATTGTTTAATTTATTTATATTTGAAGAGCTATTAAATAAATAAATGCATATGCTCACAACATGAGGCTCTGTGATGGCAGTGTAGAATGCCTCTTGGCATACTAAACATGATACTCGTATCATTTCATAAGCATCATGTGAGCTATTGGTATTGTATCGGTTCAACTCTAATATTGGGAGATTTTATGGAGTGTTCCCATAAGGATTACTGTATGGTGTAACCATTTGTGAAGGATGTTTCTGGAATTTGTTAATACTTGAGAACAATGTTACCCTCCATATATCTCTTGATGTGTATATTTCTATTATAGTTCAGCATATTTTGCTTATTGGATGCTTGGACCATTAAACTTTCAATATTTGCTCATTTCTCTCTTGAAAGGAAACAAACTATTATGATTCACTTTATTATTGATAGCAAGAGTCATCAAACTAAGATCACCACTTGATCACCAGCCAATTTTCAAAACACCAAGTCACATAACAATGAGGAATTTTGAAATATAGCCACATTGCTGCTTCATCAGATACAAAATAGTGTTCCAGGTGCAATACATAATTGATTATTGAATTGCAAAATCCTTATGAACCAACCATGGCCAACAGATGTTTTTTAACCTGAAGCTACTTTTAAGACCAAAAGACAAGAAAAGAAAAACCACAATACAAGAATGCATAGTTTGGACAATATTTTTGTTGAGAAGGGCTCCAAATACATTTTCACCATGGATTTAATTACAAAATGGAAAAATACCTAAGTTACATGGGTGCAGAGGTATGTAGGGTGTGCACACGGACTACCCGGTGGACCCCAAAACTTGGTTACAGGGATGCAGCCGTATATCATAAATAAAACAATTAAAAAGTTTATACATGTCACATATCCATGCATTTCAAAAAAAAAAAAAAACTTTAGAATCAAGATATGAATACTAGTCATTATCTTTATAGATTTGTTTTTAATTTTTTGCTTTTTATTTTTGAGTTTTTAATCCATAAGTGGATTAACTTCAGGAGGACAAATGGGTCAAGCCACAAGACACCTGCACACACCCACAGCAAGGCAGGAGGACACTTACAGCAAGTTAAATGACACCCACAACAAGCCTGCAAGTCATCTGCATCAAGTTAAACGGCACCCACAACAAGCCTGCAAGTCATCTGCATCAAGTTAAATGACACCCACAACAAGCCTGCAGTCACCTGTAGCAGCTTGCAAAGACTTGGTGGTGCTGCCAGTTCACCTATGGCAAATGCCACAAGCGTTCAAGTCTACTGCAAGTTCACCTGCAGCAGCACTGAGAGTGATAGGCTTCACTCTAACAATTGGTTGACTATTTCCAGTGCCATATTTGATCTAGTTATACGACAGAACACCTGTAGCAGTTCAAATCAATGAAGCATAAATCTGCAATTAAACCCAATCAATCGCGATTTTTAATAAATCTGCAGCCTGGACGATTTTTTCCCGATTTTTCCAAAAAATGTTGACTTTTTGGTTGACTTTTTGGTCAATGATTTTTTTTTGGTTTCAAACTGCAAATTCGCCAAAAAAACGTGTTTAAAATCTGGAAAAAAAGGAAATCAAGCTGATTTTCGCACAAGAAGGCGTTGAACTGTTTGATAAAATGCATTGGTAGACATGTATGAAAAATGTGGTAGCATAGAAAAGGAAGTGAACTATTTGAAAAAATGCTTCAAAGAAATGTGGTCTCATGGTGATGGAATGCCATAACGAATGCCATGACAAGCAAATTGCTGGGTTTTTTGAGAAAGGATGCTTGAAAGACTATCAGCATAATAGTAGCAATAGCATAGACAAGGTAGTGAACTGCTTCAAAGAAAGAAATGGTCTCATGGTGATGGAATGCCATGACAAAGCAAATTGCTATGGATTGTCATGGCATTCCATCACCATGAGACCACATTTCTTTGAGGCATTTTTGAAAACAGTTCACTACCTTGTCTATGCTATTGCTTACTATTATGCTTTGATAGATCTTTCCAAGCATCCATAACTTGTTCAAAAGCACCTGTTTTAGGTTTTAGCCATAGCAAAGAAGGCAGTTGAACTGCTTGATAAAATGCTTTGGTAGACATGTATGAAAAATGTGGTAGCATAGAAAGGTAGTGAACTATTTGAAAAAATGCTTCAAAAAAATGTGGTCTCATGGTGATGGAATGCCATAACGAATGCCATGACAAGCAAATTGCTATGGATTGTCATGGCATTCCATCACCATGAGACCACATTTCTTTGAGGCATTTTTTGAAACAGTTCACTACCTTGTCTATGCTATTGCTTACTATTATGCTTTGATAGATCTTTTCCAAGCATCCATGACTTGTTCAAAAGCACCTGTTTTAGGGTTTTAGCCATAGCAGCAAGGCAGTGAACTGTTTGATAAAATGCTTTGGTAGACATGTATGAAAAATGTGGTAGCATCAACAACTGTCACCATCTGATATTTATGCAGTTGTAGTATGTCTTGTGCAATGTAATCAGCGATATGAATATAACCAACAAAAATCTATTTTCTCTAATTCATGGATTGAACTCTGTATTTTATTTGCTCTCAATGTCTGTATGCTATGGAAATGCCATTAAATTTTTTTTAAAAGTAGCTTCTGACTATTTTTTTTCAATTTTTTATGTTTTTTTGTAAATCCGATTTTTTCCCGATTTTTTCCCGATTTTTTCCCCTTTTTTCAAAAAATCCTGAACTTTTGGTTTGCCGATTTATTCCCCAAACGATTTATGCTGCTATGGTTCAAATCATTCCATTTGGGCAATAATATTGCTTGCAGTAGTGCTACAAGTCTATCCAAATGGTTTCATCAGTTAATCAAGCAGATGTGGCATAGTCTAGTAGTTGCACAAGGGACAAAATGTCATGTGGGTGTAGATGGCAGCAATAGAGAGGATGAAGTGGTCGAGAGGAAGTCAAAAGGGTAGTTCATCGGATGGCAACTATTTTCCTATTATGGTGGCAACCATTATTCCTGACAGTGGCAACATTTTCCCTAAATGGGCATAGATGTTCATCATCCCTAACAGCAACCTCCAATCCTCCTTTGGCAGTAACTGTTTCTATGGCAGTTATTTGCTTTCCTTCTTGGCAGGTGTCTGTTAACATTCCTTACAAGCAGCTTGTTATTCCCTGTTATTCCCTCTGGGCATGTGATTGTTGGGGTTCTCCAATGACAAACTGTTTACCCTTTTGGAATTGCAACTACAGATTCACAAGCACTTTATTTTCCTATGTTGGGTGATCATCCCTTCACCTTCCTGCATGTATTTATTCTGCTTTGTTGGCAAGGCATGCATTCCATCTGTTGGGCAATCATCTCCCCTGTTCTAGGCAACGCCATTTTCCTCCGCCCTAGCCATGACTGTTATTTCTCTGGACAGTGATGGTTGAAGGCCACAAGCTGATTTCCTGAGTTGAGCATCAGTTAGCCTGTTGGGCAGCATCCATTGATTCCCTAGCCAGCATGGTTATTGAAATGATAAAAGAAGAAAGTGAAGGGTTGAAGGGAAGAGAGGTTCTTGGTTTTAAAGGTGTGTGAAGCCATTGTTAGGACTTAGGAAGGACCCTTGGACCCTTGGCTAATGGCAGAGTTGGTGAGCTGGCTGTCAATGTAAGCAAGAGCCATTCAGGCTAACAGTGTTAAAGGGGCTTGGCTGAGCTTTGCTTGACCTGGCTGACAGAGACTGTCAGAGCCATGGGAAGTTTTGTGGGCAAATCTTGGAACCAGGCTATAATCTTGGCTATCAGAGATTGTTGGAGCCATGCGTGTAGGCTGACAAGTTAGCAGAGACTGGTTAGTTGACAGGATGTTGATGGAAGGTATAAGTATGCTGCCACAAGTGTGGAGCAACTCCCTTCCAACATCCCATTGAGTGGCCAATGTTGTCTTGTTGGGCAATGGTAACAACTCATTTACAGTGGAGGTTGCATATTGAGCCAATAGAGCTGCTGCAACAAATTTCTGGGCTGCTTGCAGTAGTGCTACAAGTCTATCCAAATGGTTTCATCAGTTAATCAAGCAGATGTGGCATAGTCTAGTAGTTGCACAAGGGACAAAATGTCATGTGGGTGTAGATGGCAGCAATAGAGAGGATGAAGTGGTCGAGAGGAAGTCAAAAGGGTAGTTCATCGGATGGCAACTATTTTCCTATTATGGTGGCAACCATTATTCCTGACAGTGGCAACATTTTCCCTAAATGGGCATAGATGTTCATCATCCCTAACAGCAACCATTATTCCTGACAGTGGCAACATATTCCCTAAATGGGCATAGATGTTCATCATCCCTAAGTCTGATATATTGCCAAAATAAGTTGCACCTTCATGTTAGGTCATTGTTTAGTCAATTTAGAATCATTTGTAAACATTCTCATTGATCCTAATTGAAGAAAGGAGTCATTAAAGCAAACTGAAATGATATATCAGTCATATGCAAAGTGTTTGACAAAATTACCAAGGTCAAAAATCAGAAGTTTTCGATCAGATTTGAGCAGGGTCATTACAATATATATCAAACCCCATATGTAGGGTTCACAGAGAGGCTAGGGTGCATGTCGTTCCATGTCAGAAGTGCCCCCAGCACATACAGACCAATATTGGAGTGCATTGCTCAAGTACACGGAGTGAGTCATCATATCCAGGTGTGTCTTGAATCTAATGTCAGGTATGTCACTGCGAAACACTGCAAATACCCCAAACTACATTGGCAACAGACAAGAAAGGTTCCTGGTTGATACTATGAGTTATTAGATTCAAGTTGACTTCACCTTTTCTCAAAATTCATGGATAATTGAATCAGTTAGTCAACAGTTTAAATCTAAGAAAGCCGATGCAATCTTCAACAAATCAGTTGCTATAAGAGTTGTTTTACATTATGCAAACAAAAACCCACCTTTAAGGTCATATCACCTGGACTTGCACCAATTCAGTGAAGCAAAAAAGTTAAGAGCAGGACCCATACTCTGGGAAAACTTGGAATAGAAAATAAACAAATTTAAATTTAAAATTTGACATAATTTTCATTCACTAAAACTCCACTCACTCGTCGTCAAAATAAGTATAAAAACATGTATCAAATAGGAAAACATTAATGTGAGGGGTTGCAAAAAATCAATATACAGACAATGAAGTATCGTGAGTGTAGACTTGGCACTTGGTGAAAATTTCAGAAATTACTCACAAAGAATCAATTCTACTGGTTTTCCACAGATTTGTGTCAAATTTGGGAGTACTCGGTCACCAAGGAAAAATATTGTGGCTATGATCACATAGTGGTGTGTTAATGGATGGGTCCACTATAGAATTGAGACCTTAAAATTTGACAATTTAAATAAAGAACAATAACTAAATTATAATAGCAGAGACGAAGAGGAAGATAGAGAACCCTGGACACTAAACGAGTCAACCTGATTTTGGAAACAGTGGAATTTCAAGCTTGATCTGCTGATTTGGACAGCTTGTCATTCAACCACATGGCCAGTTCCTTCGCATTCCAATTATAAAGCAAAACAAAGTATTGTCAATGATGTAACGACTCCAGCCTTCTGATTGCTAATCAAAATCTGGAAATCAAATATTTATGCTATGCTGTTTATAGTAGACTAATTGGAAATGACATCCAATAATGCAGCCTAAATCCTCTTGAAGAGTACCCAGACATGAGACTATTGACCTTTGACCATCCTGAGGAGTGGAGCAATTCCTCCTGTAATTACGTTTAATCACTTGGTCCCGTGATTTCCTGGCCTCCACCAACCAGTGTGCATTCTCTGCAGCAAAATTTCACCCCATCCAAGCTTTTGGATTCAGACAACCTAATAAATGGACTAGCATTGTAGCCTTGAAGCTCACTAGGTCAAAATAAATTAAACGAAGAATCCAAATCACAAAAGAACAGAGAATATGTAGAGATGTAAATAGATATGGTACCTCAAAATTGCCATAACAGTTTTTCATAAGCTCCTTGAATGGTTACTCATAAATAAAGGACTCTTTGGTATTTGAAAATAAGACTATCATGCCATCAAGCCAAATTTAGAGAATATTTTAAAGAAAAACATTAATAAGAGCCAGCTTCTCCCTAAGATTAGCATACAGCTTCGTCAAAATTGAAGAAAATCTTCCGGCGAGCCTAAAAAGTATACCATAAGAATACTTGGGTGGCAAATTTCTTGAAGATGCATACACATTGAAATGAAATATCAATTCATCACTCCTATACGGTAAGATATATTTGGCAAGAAATGTGCTTTTGTGGGCAACATTTTTTTTTTTTTATTTGTTAGCTCGCATTGGAGGAAGAGGAGGAAGAGGAAACACAATAGCCTTAAGCAATTTTAAGTGATCTACAATTCCAATTACGCATGATTTAACAATGTAAAAAATTAAATACCATTGATCAACACACAGTAAGATTGATTAATTCAACATACCCACCTGATGAAAATGTAAAACTAAGCCTGATAGGCGATTCAGAACCAAGCAAAAGTTAGAGATGCCTACTAAATGTGAACTAGAGATTTTGTTTACCTGAACTGCAGGAATCGCCTACTCGCCCTGTTGTTGATTAGAGGATATACACAGTTAATGAGGGTAAATATACGTTTCGCATAAAAAATAAGCACTCCCTTAAGAAGGGTGAGGTTCTTGTAATGCCAGGGAGTCTCCTAAGATTCGATGGAATACAGCATAATTTACGATTGTGTGGTCCTAGCTTTCTCCCATATTCTATTCACAATTTGTCAATTAAGATGCTTCAAGATCTGAAAATTCCTCTTAGTGCCTGAGAGACTCATTAGATTATTGTTAATTAGAGCAAGTGTCACGGAGTGGGAGTACCTGCTTCTGCTTCTAGAGCTATTTATATAGCAATACTAAAGTCTTATTATTAGTACTATAATACTATTACTTTGGCTTTTTTTAGTTAACTAGTTATTAATAATTTAGTTTTCAACGAATCAAAAACAATATTTAAACAAAAATTAAAACAAAATTCAATTTTATAAAGTCAACTTGTAAAATATTTAATTTTATAAATTATAAAAAAAAAAATTGTGCATATGATTGGTTAAAAAAGTTTTGTGTGTTATTGGCGGATAAAACAAATTAAACTTTTTATAACGAATGATTTTTCATTTTTTGTTTTATAAAATTATTTTATTAAATATTTCTAAAATAAATAAATGTTATTTACTTTTTTTAAGAATGATTTTTTTATGTATGTAATTGTTTTTTTTTATTGAAGAAAATTTTACAAAAATCAATTAACTATTTTATAGAGATTTGGATTCACACTATTAAAAAAAATTGTATTATTCTTTCCATTAAACTAATATTTTTATCTATGTTTTTAATATTTTATGGTATAATTTGATTATATATGTGTTCCTTCTAAGATTTTTTCATCATGTATATTTTTATATTAATTTATATTAATATATATATAGTTTCATCAAAAAAAATTATAACCTATAATATATAGGCATACAAGATAATATATAACCCTATATATATATATACTATTTCTATTTATATTTTATATTATTTCAGGTAATAATTTGTAGGTAAATAAGTTAACCTATATTATGTAGGTAATATATTAATTTATATTATATAATAATTTATATTAATTTATATTATATATTTATATACAATATAATATATGTTATTTTATATTAATAAACTATCTTAATTGACTACTATGTTAATTATAATATTAATATTATTATATTATTACTATTAATATAATTAATATAATAATAAATCACTATATTAATAATTATAACAATATTTTAAAATATATTAATATTATAATATTACCTATTTACTTAGTTTATATGATATAATTTATAAATTATTAATATTAAATTAGAATATAATATATTTATTATATTAATAGTATATTTAACTTCAACTAACTATAATATGAAGATTTCACTATCAAATTCAAAATCAACTAGAATCAATTTAAAAATTATTTTTAATAATAAATCATTTGATTATTTAATGTGTAACAAATATGTATTCTAAAGAACACAACTTCAACTTTATTAGTCATAATTATGTATAGTACAAATAATTCATAGACATAGACTACTTCCTTCTGTCAATGAATGGGTTCATTATATAAATATTCAAATGTATTCAACTTTAATTTTTTTGAAAAAAAATAATATCAAACAATAAACATTTATTCCAATTTATTTTATTTTCAAATATTTAAAATCAAACAAGATATTTACATTGCATAACCAAAACATATAAAAAAACCAAGGCTATTAATCAAACAAAACACAAAATATAAAAGTCAAAACTAAAATACAACAATTCAAAAAAATTACATTTAATTTTATTCACAATAATTAAACTTACACTTATTTTTATTCCAACTCTACAAATACTACAAAGGCAAGGTACTCGCCACGTAGGAAGTACTACAACACTTCCTCCAATCAGCAATGTATCAACACATCAACTTGGTTCCAATGGGTAATTCTTATTGGATGCAAGGTAAAAGTTTGGGCAGAAAATGAGTAATTCTTAAGAATGCAAATGCCCTAAAAAAATTACTTACAGATAAGGTCAATTATCCTACATGCAAATTTCAAATCACTCCCAATTTTTTACAGTAGCTTACTTGGCAAGTCCTCTGCTTATAACTAAGGTTTCAGAACCACATCATCAAATATGATGCCATATCAGCATGCTATTTGTCAAGGTGTCCTCTTGTGTGTATACTAACTAATCAATAATTTTATAATGTGTATTAATTTTATCAAGTGTCACTAGTGGCAAGTACTTGCCTCTGTAGTATTTTAATTAGAGATTTGTAGAGTTGGAATAAAAATAAATGTAAGTTTAATTAATATGAATACAATTAAATATAATTTTTAGTTCCTTGCCATAGGCAGGTTACTATTGCATTCATTTGATTTCTTTTTCTTTTGCTACGCTGGCCAATCACATTACATGATTTGAATATATTTCTTTTTATTTCTATAGTTAGCATTTAACAACATATTTTTTATATTTAAAATTTATCATTTATCTTTTTTCCTATTGATCAAAGTAGCTCTATAATTCATTTTCTTTCTGAGAAAAGCTTGAAAAATAAATATCATAATATTTTTGGTTGTGATTATAGTTAATAAATTACATAGGAGAAGCTTCTAGAAAGGAGAAGCTGCTGGAAGGAACCTGTGCAGAAACCTTCACGACAACAACAAAGAGACGGCCATGAACAACTCTGCTCAGCCATGCATAATTTTTTTGCCTTTGCAACACTTTTTCTTTTTGCATTGTCAATACCATGTGTGTATGTTGCACCTATGCTGCTTCTTCTTCTTCATTATTGTTATTTCTGGGTCTTTTAATTTCTCATAGCCTAAGATTCAACAGCTTTGTTTTAAACACTTCTTTTTTTCATTTTTGTCTATGTACAGGTAGTGGAACTAGGGCCTGAGAGAGAAATCATGGGGCTAATCCATGGGTGCATCAAGAGTGTTACATCACCCATGTGCTTACAAGACATGGAAGAAGATAAAAAATGCAGATGAAGATAATTCTCTAGTTTTATCGTCTCCTTCACCACAAGCTTCATTAGTCGAAAAGAACCCCTCGAAAAGCCCTTCTACTGTGAGTACGAGTCCTGCTAAAGGAGGACAACCCAACAAAGTCAGTCTGGGGATTGTTGATTAAGCTTATTTATTTTTTTAGTGAATTAGGGTATTTTTTAAGAATTTGAATCATCTGGGGAATGCGGATATTGCATTTAAGCTCTAATGTGTGCCTCTTTCTATTTTGCAGGAGGGAGATTGTTAGCATTGATACAATCATTTTTGGTCAAGGGCCTTAGGCTGGAAATGGTACTACTTATGTAGTTGCTACCATTTTCATCAATATTTTGAGAATTAGTATGTGTGAAAAGATCGAAGTCTTATAAATGAGGGACATGCCTTGTAGTTACTAAACTAGTCAGTTATAGTGTTTGTTCTGATAAGTAGAAATCATTTACTAGTATCTATTAGGTGTTGATCTAATGTTGCCTTTGACTTTTGGCCTTTTTACAGGAGACCCTATAGAGAAGACATCACCAGCAATGGGTCATGCACGTTATTCCTCACCCCATGCCTGAAAACAAACTTTAACTCAGAACCAATATTTTTTGTTTAAAAGCTTGCAATTTTTTTGTCTTCAACTCAAGAATCGAGTAGCGCTAAAAACCTGACATTTTTAGATGCTTTATTAAGTGTGTGTGCAAAACTTGGGCACATCTAGATGTACTATCCCCTATTTTTTAGGGTTTGGTTTTGTTAGGATTTGAAATCCTATGGTTTGAAATTCTATGATTTGATTTTTCTTCCTATGAGCTTGTACCCTTCAGAATGAATGATGGATTTGAGTTTCCTACAATGACCGCATTTTAATTACCCATAGATATCACATTTACCCTAAATCCTATCACAATATTGTATTTTCTGTCTTTATTCTATACATATATTATTAGTGCATTGTAACGCCTCACCAAGGATTCCATTAAAACAAAGCGTAAAGAACAAATTAACAGAATTTTTTTTTTTAAAGAGATTCAATTACATAATTGTCTTAAGGATTCCAAGATGACGTTACTTAAACATTATAAATAAGAACATCACAATAAAATAATGAAGTCATAAAACATATGTACATAACATATTCATGAAAGATTCAATTTTATACTGATACAGTCAAGATATTTATATATCCAGATTACAACAAAAAGTGAGACTTTCATAAATCTTGTTACATCAAAATGTTGATACAAGAGTACAGTCATACACATGAGGTAAATATACAAAAGGGTAATGATCTTATCATATCCAATATTCATGTCTTCGAACACATTTAGCGTCTACTGTCACAATCAATGAAGTAACAGGAACCAGCTACAAGTATAGTATCATTTGTAAGAATATCCAATGAAGGTATAGCACGGTTTCCTCCCAACCACATGAAACCCGAAGGTTCACTCCCTCTATGATGGGAGATAATGGCAGGCCCACAGAACAACAAACAAGAAGACAGAACAATACATTTACTTCACTTACATTCACATAACAACATAATGATTTCAAAACTAAATCAAACAAACTCCCAAAGGCAAAAATACAACTAGAGATAACTCACCACAAGAGACACAATCATGTAATAGGCAAAGAGTGTCATCACACAGTCAGGATAGGTTACCCTAGTGAATCTTTCTAGACTACCGACCCTCTCTAAGAGTTACCCTAGTAGTCTCTACCGATTCCCAGCCCCTATGCAAACTACTGTGGAGTCGTTCCATCTTTCAAGAAGACAAGATAGGTGACTAGCCATTCCAGGCCTTCTCAACCTTTCCTCAATCTTAACGAGTATTAAGAAAATAGGCGAGGCATACTTTTATCTGAATTAATGTTTGATTCTACCCAACCCCTAGTACATTAGTTAGGTTTCCACTAGATTACAAAACCTACGATAGGTTACCCTGACAACCAATTAGGGTTTTGGCCCCTATCGCAAGCCACTCTTTCTAAAAACATGACATAACATAAATAACATGGGATATCCATAACATACTAAGGCAAAGCCAAGAATATTCTCCTCTTGTCCATATCAAAGACTAAAATATTTTCCAAATACCACAAAGGCAACAATAAATCATGGACGGCTATATCTCAAATAGTTCATAATAAGTGAACACCAAAGCATAGACAATAAATGCTTATGTCATAAATCAATCTTTCCTAACCTCTGGAAGGAAAGAACATATTACACAATTTTCTTAACTTTAATCTTCTAGATAAAGACTTGCAAACAAGAGTTACATGATTACTAATATATCATTACCAACTTTATTCATACTATCTAATTCTTAAAATAAAGAGTTGGAGATATATTATACAATATATTGACATATATAAATGTTTAAAGTTTTATCTAAGAACAAGATAATATGAAGCTTTCTATTTTATAATATAATTGCATTTATATAAATCTGTCGGTATATGCAAATTTTCACTAACAAATATGTTATATAAATATCATTCAAATCAAAAGTTTATACATATCAATAAAAGAATAATTCGCACACTAGGCATGGAGGATAACAATAGTTAATATTAGTTCTAAAAGATTATACTAACATAGACTATAAGTTGCAAGTCACTCATGAGTTGAATAAAGGAAACCACGCCATGCAAGTTAAACACCATCTTTGCATACATAAGACTCAGATGATAGAAACAATGCTCAGGACAAGATAAAATAAGAAAGTTTATGCACAAGCATTATCTATCAGTTAATTATAGGTATCACTAACATAGTTTATGCAAATAATTTGCCTATAGAAGTAGATTATCACTCATTCATCCCTGTTCTCATAATTTTCTAAAATTCCAACAGAAAGTTTCCACTCCATACTAAGGGAATTACATCAAACTATTATGACAAATGCATTCAAAATTCAAAATTAAGTATGAGACGCTAAAGGTTTCAAATCACTATATTTTTTTTAAGAGGAAAATATATATATGATAGTGGCAAATTATATTAGCCAAATAAATTATTTAGATTCTATTGACATAGATTTGTGTCTACAGTGTATTTTATTACGAATACAATCTACTGGCTAAACCCAAAAAAATTAGGGGGCGACTTAAAAAGATGATGTCAACCACACCAAAAAGGTTATAAGAAATAATGATAAAAGATATAATAACAAATACCAAAAGCAATCAGGCCACAGGATTAAGAAGATGAGGACGTCCCTGTCAATTCGACCTCTATAGAATTTACTTTATAATCAACAATAATTATTTTATCCTAACCCATCGGCCAGCACCCTTGATAAACACAGGATTTTGACACAACAATACTTATATTCAATTAATTGTTAAGTTCTTTGCCACAGGATTTGTCCTTTTGCATAATATAGAGGAATTTTAATCATAAGAGATAAACTAATGACTTTGATTCATGACTACAGTGAACCTACAAGGTTTTCAATTCCATTATTCTTCAACATGACAAATATACTCAAGACAATTTCAAAAGAAATACAGGTAATAAGGGGTGACTTAAAGATTTCAATGCCTATTCCTCTAAAATAGCTACAGTTTTCCATAAATATAATGGCTTCTACAAGGCGCATACCATTCATTTGATCTTGGTTTAAATATATATATTTTAAAGTTTCAATTAAATTCATTTATGTCATGAATACCAGCATCAAACTTGAGGAGGTTGTATGTTGAATAAAGAGAAAAAGATGGGGTGTGTTTTCCTTACTGTTGCTCCAGTTCATACTAGACAACCATTAAATTGCTTAGAAAAAAAAGAATAGAGACTTCAGATTTCAATAAGCCATACAAGATTTAATGAAAATGATGTATGGGGGCCAATAATCTCAAGTGGAGTCAATAATCCATTGAGGGTGTTGCCTAAAGCTGGAAAATGGAATTAGAATATATGCTAATCATAAGCTATCACTAGTAAGTGCATTCCAAGCCAACTGGTAAAGAAAATTTAGAAACAATTTCCTATGAACACAACCTTTTAAAACAGAGGAAATAAAACTTTTATAATACAAAGTAACAAATTGGAAATGTATTTCCAAATAAACATTTGCAAACTCTTTACAGCCATTCTAAAAAGTTCATATTTGGAATTGAGCATTTACAGATTACATTTTATTCCTTTCTACTTTAAAATTCAAATACTCTTCTAATTTGTTTATTTATTGTTTGTGCAAGTTCAGCAAAATAATTCCTTTATAGAGCAACAAAAATTCAACATCATGTTCTCAAAATTCAACACAAGAATTTAAAACCAAAGAAGGAAACATTATTAAAGCTTGATGTCTAGCTGGAAACAAATTCTGAAGCTTTTGTTAATTCCGCTTAAATACACCAGATCTTGATGAAGTAATCCAAGACAATCCAACTCAAAATTATGCTTGCAAACAGAATCTAAGATCAAAGTTTTTCCAAAACAACTGCCATGCAAAATATTCTAAAAACTGTTGTCATGCAAGTTCTTCCAGAATATTGTCATGAATCAAAATTGTAACCCCCCAAAATATTTTAATGCATTTAATTAACTCTCAATCATGAATCTTAACTAATAGTCAATTATGCATTCATAATTGATCAATCAGTTCTAACTTACCCTTTTAACATCATATCACATTTTCAACTCCAAATCCAAAATTCATAACATGTTGAAAATATCTTCTCTTAAAATATCTATTTCCACATAATTCTTGTTTGCACAAGTAAATCGACAATTTATATTTAATTAAATACTTTTACAAAATTAAATTTCACTTTTAAAGTAAATAACTTATTTAATTTAAATTCATAAATTAAACGATAAATATAAACATAAACATAGACATTTAAACTAATATTTAAACAATTAATCATTTAACTACAATAATGAATTCCCAAACAAAACAATACAGACAAGTACGACACAACAGAAATGAACTAGACAACAAGGAAGGGTAACAAATAGGTACTCGTTCAATGAAGAACGATGGTTCAATAAGGACCTGTCAATACCTCCAGATCAACATAATTTCATTGGATTAGGGTACGATCAGACCTGAAAAGCAGGTGGAGCCGATTCCCAATACCTATATCTGCATGAAACATGACTGTTAAACATATAAACTTGTATCAGAAAACACACCGTGAAGAAGAATCGCAGCGTAGCAGGGTACTAAAAAATGAGTAGTGCTACACTGTCTTTTTCACTGAAAATCGATGAGCATCATATATCATAAACAACCATTTCATCATGATAACCACATAAAAACTCATAAACAACATAATCCATATCACGTACGTGTCTATCACAATATCATCACACAAACACAACCAGATGATCAGAATGTCAAATGTATCATCCACAGAGTGTAAAAAGAAACATAGTATCATAATCAACTAAAGCATCAATCTATCAAGCTAAATCAAACTAAAACAGAGTGTCGTAATTAGAGGGACACTACATGCATTAGGATTCTAGCCTTGTAAATCAGTGTTCTTTGTTGATGGCAGTTATACATTCCCAATAACCCTGTAACCTTGTACGAGTTCACTATCCTCTCATCATTATCTACACTAATCACATTTTTATCTTCCTCTCAAAAATCTGTATAAACCATTACATTGGGTGCTTCTCACAAGAAATAAGAGATTTTGAGCTCATCTCAAACGCTACTAGAGAAATTGGGGTCAAAATTAGAAGGTGTTGTACAATGGATCACAAATTTTAGCTCCAACACTGCTTCAAAGTGCCAAACCACACCTTCATTCCATTAATTGGGTCACTAAGCTCATGAACTATTTAAAAACATGCATCAAAGAGATGTAATCTCATGGAATGCAATGATTGCAGGATATTCAAAAAATGGATTTGTTGAAAGGGCTTTCAAAACTTTCAAGCAAATGCAATTGGCAGGTCTAAAGCCAAATTCTACAACCTTTGCCATCATCCTCGCAGCCTGTGCCAAAATGGGAGCTTTGCAACAAGGTATAGAAAACTATCAAAGCATAAATGATAGAGAAATTTTGTCAGATGTTGCAGTGGCAACTGCCCTAGTAGACATGTATGCAAAATGTGGGGACATAGACAAAGCACGTGAACTGTTTGACAAAATGCCTCAAAGAAGTGTGGAACCAGAGCATGAACAACTGCAGCTAGCTCCAGATCATGAGTAAGATAGTTTAGTTCATGATTCTTGACTTTGCGAGACTCATAAGCGATCACATGACCATCATGCATCAACATGGCTCCTAATCCTACCAAAGACACATCAATGCAAATGAAAAAATCCTTAGTAGGATCAAGAACGGCTAAGATAGGCGCACTAGTCAACTTTTCCTTGAGTATTTGAAAAGCCAACTAACACTGATCTGTCCAAAAAAAATTCTTCCCTTTCCTCTGAAGAGAAGTTATGGGATGAGCAATCCTTGAAAACCCCTAAATAAACTATCTGTAATAGCTAGCAAGACCCATAAACTGTGAACCTCAGCTACATTAGTAGGCATGGGCCAATCAATGATGGCTTGGATCTTTGAGGGATCCACAACAATACCCTCTCCAGAGAAAACATGACCAAGGAATTTCACCTTATTAGTCTGGAAGAATTCACATTTTTTCAAATTTGCATACAACTGATTCTCCCTCAAGCACTGCAATACCTATCTCAAATGCTCTCTGTGCTCCTTCATATTCCTCAAATAGATCAAAATATCATTGAGAAACACGAGAACAAAATGATCAAGGTACATGCAAAAGACACCGTTCATCAAACTCATGAAAACCGATGGTGGATTTGTTAACCCGAATGATACCACTGTGAACTCATAGTGCCCGTAACGAGTTTGAAATGCCATTTTATGAATGTCAGCTTTTGCAATGCGCAACTAATGGTAACCTGATTTCATATCAATCTTAGAGAACACATTAGCTCTCTTGATCTAATCAAAAATATCATCGATTATGGGTAAGGGATATCAATTCTTTATCGTCACTTTATTCAATTGACGACAATTGATACATAATTTGAGTGATCCATCCTTCTTCTTCATGAAGATGACAGGTGCTCCCCAAGGAGAAACACTAGGACGTATAAAACCCTTAGCCAAAATTTCCTCCAACTGTAGACGAAGCTCTTCTAGTTCCTTTGTGGTCATTCTGTATGGGGCTCGACATATAGGCTCCACTCCAGGAACCAGAGCAATTCTGAAATCTATGTCACGTTTCGGTGGAAAACTAGGAATATCAGTGGGAAAAACATTTATGAGTTCCCCAAGAATAGGGTAATCCTCAAGAGATACCTCTCGACTCTCCCCTATATCCAAGTCATTAACTGTTGCTACAAATAGCTGACAACCCTAATGAAAGCATCTCCTCAACTGCATAGTAGATATAATCCGCAAGGAGATGGGTCTTCGTACGTCAAATATTTCAACTTTTGCACTAGAATCATCTAAGCAGCATACTGCCTTTTATCAACAATCAATCACTGCATGATGAGATTCCAACCAGTCCATCCCCAAAACAATGTCATACGAACTAAGAGGTGTAACACGAAGATCTACTAAGGTAGATAGTGATTTGATGCTTAGTTCACAATCATAAACAAGAGATTAAACTGCTATCTTCCCCCCATAGGTGAATTCTACCTGCCATCGATTGCCTCGATTTACTTCCATAAGTCCACGTCGCTCAACAATAGAGGGTGAAATAAATGATACTAATCTGTAACGCCCTGCCAAAGAACCCAGAGATCAACACAAAAGATAACAAAATAACTGAAAAGTTTTTAAAAAAAAAACAATTGATTATAACAAGTGCACAAAAGAAACATATATACAAATGTTCTCAGGATTCCAAGACAATGCTACTTAAACTTTTACAATAAGAACTTCACAACATAATATCAAAGTCTTAAAACATAAGGATATATTATGTTCATAACAAATAGTCCTAACTCAAAATTACAATGAAGTCAAGTTACATATTTACATTACATCAAGTGAGATTATGATAAATCTCATATCAACATAATATCATTTCAAAATTTCTCTCATAAATATCAAGAGAATATACAATATAGATGAAGAAAAAATCACATCTGTTATCCTCATTCATGAGCATGCTCATCGTCCACCTTCACGAACAATGTAGAATTAGGAACTTGTCACATGTACAATATTATCCAAGTACAACAACATTTGTAAGGGGACCCAATGGATAATAATGCACGTTCCTCCCAACCGTGTGGCACCCAAAGGTCCACTCACTTCATGCTAGGAGATAATGTCAGGTCCACAAAGACAATCAAACATACAAGAGAATAGAACATAACATCACATGGCTGGCAATCACATAACGACATGACAGTATCAAAATCACATGATCAATAACAAGCTCCTAGAGGAAACAACAAAATCAAAAGTGACTCTACACAAGAGACCACAAAAACATGTATAAGGGTGCCACGTACTAACTAATCAATAATTTTATACAAGTATTAATCTTATAGCCACTCATATCCTTGGTACAATTGATCCTTACACAGAACAGAAGACCCAACACAAGATTCCACAAATAGGAAGGGATTATCAACATACATACAGTAACACATTCAAGCACAAATGATACAGTAGAATACAGATCAAAGGATAGAGCTATATCATCCTATACAACCTTAATAACTGAAGTAATTCCCTCTTGACAATAGTTAAATATGCTAGCCATAAAATAATCAAATCAACTCAAAATCCAAATCTGTCAAAAACCCATTTCATATTTGGCCCTCTGTTATTTAGCAACATGAATGGAATTGACCAAAAATGACTTAGAAATTCATAAAATGCGAAACAACAGATGACTCTCATAAAAACCCTCTTGTCAGCATACCCGATTACAACCAAATGACAAAATAAGAAACCCAACAACCAGATCTTTTCTAGATTATTAAAAAATATTAAAATCTCAATTAATTTAATCATTTTCAAATTTCTATAAATCTAAAATTCATAAATCAACAAAATCTATAAAATCCTTATCTAAAATTTGAAGAACAATGATGAAAAAAGAAGTTGAAACCCCAAAAGATCCTCCAAGCTCAAATCACCAATCAAAAACTATGATCCAAAGCCAAAATGACCATTCACCAACAACAATAAACTCTCATGAATTCCCAAACAAAATTCCAAATCACCCTTTTCAAATCCCGTCACAAATCACTCAAAATCTCACCAAAACATCAAAATTTATCATAATTCTTTCAACCTTTAAAACCCCCAAATTGCAACAACTCTCCAAGAAATCTCTTTCATTACTCCTTGCTCTTCACAACCATAGCAAGAACTCAAAAAAAAAAAGAATGAAAATCAAACATGAACTCCAAAACAAAAAAAGTGAAAATCTAATTCCCAATTTTTTCCCATAAATAAAACTAATTAAATTCAAAAAAGAAAGAAAAATTAAAAAGTAACTTTCTTTTGTTTTCTCCCAAAAGACTATTTTTTTCCAAAATAAAACAAGGAAATAAAATCCTCTTATAAAATAAAATATTAAAATATTAAATTAAAGAACCTATCCTCATCCCACTAATAAAATAATTAAAATAAAATAAATAATCAAATTAACTCACATAATTAACTCATTTGTTTAAGGTTTCCCACCAAATAAATTCAAAATATTATAAAAGATAAAAGAACCTCCTTAAAAATAGCCACTCCACCAAAATAGTAAATCAAAACACAAATATAATATATGCTTACATATTAATATTTAAATATTTACTAATAAACATATTAATATTTAATAAATAACATTAGAGTATGTTAATATTTATAACCTTATTTTCATAAAACATAATACACATATAATCATAATAATACTAATAACCAATATTCACTCACACCAAAGAATAACCATAGAAATATATATACATTTATATAATAACATTAAATCACACTTCAACACCCACATGACAACTATAGTTACCAACAACATAACCAACCTAGAAGCTAACTTCACTTTAATAGGTCATAATCAAAGACTAAGCATAAACCACAAAATAACTTCTTACATGAAAGAGACATTCACATCAAAGCATAAATAATATGAATGATCAGAACAGTGACTAACCTGACTTACCAAAGGAATTAGCACCAATTGAATTGAATCCATACTCAAAGCTAGACATTGAAGTCACACAATCACATAACCCAGCAGAAACAGAAACATAAGTGCAACACTCCAACCATAGGGTAAAGGAAATTGGGCATTGTTTCATGACAACCTGGAAAGGTGGTCACACACTGAATTAATTGTCCCTAATTGTGGACAATGACTAGGGTTAGGGTATAACTTGGGCCTAGATGTTATCTCCTCAACCACCATTGGGATTAGAGGCATGCTCAGATCTACTAGTTCAGGTGGAGATGTAGCCTAGTACCTATTCACCCAAACATACAAATTAGAGCACATGTGTATAATAGTCAAAGCACTAGGAAAGAAACTCTATCAAACATATCTCATTCCCGTATGTCCCCCATATGTCCAATGGTACGATTTTTCCCTTTCCACTTATCCTAACAAAAATACTACTACATCACTTAACTATCAAAGTAAATCTCTTCATAATAATAATAACATAACAATATGTGTCATACTCACAAAAGTACTAACAAAAGCTCATGTTCCATCTGCAACCGCAACACTTGAACACAAGTTAGTATTGTTGCCCATTTTTCACCTACAGGTTCAATCAAGCAGGATAATCATGTGATAGATATTCGAGAGGCCAAATGGAACATTCACAACAAGGGAAAAAATCCTACATCTGGTGCTAGGTCACAGGGAACTCAGTTGGAGAGCCTGCCCTAGGAAGGTTCGGCATGGAAATCCTCTAAGGAGAAAGTTGCCAAGACCGTCATGATGTCTCGCCAACCAACAAGGGGCCTCGCTGAATGGAGGCATCATCGCCAACACGTCTTACTGATGTGGTGTGGTCTCACTCAAAGGAGGCGGTGTTGACAAAGCAAGCGAGCTTCATTGTAGGGTCTCGCCAAAGTCAAAAGGTCTCCCCGACTCTAATGGCTCTCGGCGTAGGAGATTAAGTTCGCTAAGATGTCTTGGCGATAAAGAAAAGTCATGCTGACTGAAATAAACCCTCGCCAAAGCAAAGTGCCTTCGTCATGATCTCTCACCGACAACAAAAGGAGCTCGCGATAGGATGGGGAATTCGGCATAGGGTCTCAGCGATACCGAGAGTCCTACCGACCAGGGGGATGTCTTCGATGTAACATTTTGAGGTCGGGGTGAGGTCTTGCTAACCCGGTAAGGTCTCACTAAAAGCAAGCTGAGCTCGCCAAGAGTTGAAGACTTCGCCCTGAGGTCATGCCAATAGACAGAAGTCTCACCGAAAGGATCACGCGCCCGATACAAGATTATGCCTTCGACGAAGGATCTGAGCTCGAGGGGAGATGTCCTGCCGATGCAGGGAGGTCTCCCTGACATTTTACATCGGTGTAGCTCTCAGTCGTCGCGACAATCTCTTGCCGACACGGTGTAGTCTCAGTGACAGGAGGAAACATCAACAAGACAAATGAGCCTCACTATGAAGTCTTCCCAGCTTAATAATGTCTCAGTGAAAGGAATGCAGAGCTCGGTAAAGTGGAGTGCGTTCAGGGTAACACTAATAGACTCTTGCCAATGAAGAAAATCTCAGGGAGGTGTCAAGGTGAACTCAAATAATGATGAGGAGGTCAGTGAGAGGTCTCATCGACCTAGCAAGCTCTAGCCGAGGTCGATTCGGAGCTCTCCAAGCGATTAGGGTTTTTGATAATGTCTCAGCGATAAAAGGAAGTCTCCCCGACTGAAATGAGCTTTCGCCAAAGCAGGATGTCTCGCTATGAGGTCTTCCCGAACACACGATCTCCTGCCGACAATGATGGAATCACCAAATGAAAGTAGTATCGGTGTGACTCAGTGGTGCTCGCCGTGACTTCAAACCGATGTCAATTGTCTTACCTATGTTTGGCGATATCAATATGATTTCTAAAGCTCACTAAGACGCCTCACCGACTATCACATGTTGTGTCGATAGCTTCAAGGGGCATAATCATATCCATAAGACACTTCTAGTGTCTCGCCGAGATGTGATTCTGATTAAAGGATTTTTTGATTGTCTGAGGGATCCATGTGGAATGAACCAACCAATCAAAAGGAGCCGAAGATGAACCATGGACGTTTTGACTGATTGATACCTCGGCAAAGAAGATCAACAAAATAGAGTCAACATGTTTCTGCTATGAAGTCAGAAGCATTGAAGCTAGCTCGGCTGAGGAGGTTAGAAAGCGGACATGAGACCAAGAAATGAATGCGGTAGCTGCAAAAGATCTGAAGAGGACCATTCATGGAGGTGACTCCTTCACCAACATGGACAGCAAGGACACGCAAGGATGAGGCATTAATTTCAATCAAAAGATCTAAGGAAGATCTGTCTCGAGGACTAATATTTTTTGTAAGCCCTAAGGGGCCGACACTCTTTTGTATATAGGGCATTTTTTGCCTTTTTGAAAACAGTTCGGATTATACACTCTGAAGAGTTAGTGATTTTTATCAATCATTTCTCGACTAAATGTATATTTTGTAACTCAACTGGAATTTGGATTACAACACAGAGTTTACCTTGGAAGCTATCGTTAATGTTTGTACTACTCTCATTTCTGTATTTTTCTTTTGATTATGCAAGTCTTCAACTGTGTTTTATAAGTCTACACTCATACCTTAAGGCTGTGAAATTTTACCTTTCCTTCCTAAAATGTGTATGTAGATCGAGCCTTTGAGAATTATGCATAGGTCTAAAAAAAGTTGTGTTGAGTATGTGAAACGGTTGCAATTAAGTTTCCCAGTGTATTTTCTTCTTGTTTCATTTCATGATTTCTTATCATGCGGTGTATCACCATAGTTTAGCTTCATTTGTATGCACTCCTTCTCCTTTTACCCTTAGAGAATTGATAGTTTAGGTGATACCCAAAGGAATCCGGCCTTCTCTGGAGGTTCATTTCAAGTTCAGGTGACCCACAGCCTTGAAATGATCCCATGTTTCTCTAGAAAGCCTAGTTTTCATAACTTTGCATAGGGTGCATTTATAAGAGATAACAGTTTCTAGCACGCCTAGTGGGACAAAAATTAGATTGAACTGCTGGTTTAGTATGCAACCAGCTAGTCCCAGACTTCATAGAATTCATTTTGCATACTTAGCGACTCCATAAGAAAGGAAGAACTCCAGAAATCAACGCCTTCTATAGTTTATGAGAAGAGTTCAGACAAGAAGTAGCTCAGGTCCTTTCAAATATTTGCAGCTGTCACCTCCAAGAAGACAAGGCAGAGCAACAAAGAGGAGAGGAACAACAATTATCTATTATAGAAGAACTCAGTCTACTCCATCCGTGGGATCTCATTTTTTTGTACTAGTAAATCCACCTCAGCCACCTCCAATGGCTGCTCCAAGGAATCAACCCTTTGTTGCTTTTAATGGAGGGAGCCCCTTCAATTTGGCCCAACACAATGACATTCCAATGGCGACCTTGAAGAGTCTGCCAACTTTTACTGGGGAAGATCAGACTACCCCGGTTGAGCACATGTGAGATGTGGCTTCGTTATGTGGAGTCCATCACATAACTCAGGAGGATGTTGTTGTGAGACTATTGGCTACTTCACTGAAAGGAAGAGCTATACAATGGTACAGGGGCTTAGCAGTCAGTTCAATTGCAACTTGGGACGAATTTGGAGACAAGCTGCATAAACAATTTTAGGACAGGTCTGATAACCTGTCTCTATTGGAACAATTAACTACAATTAAGAGGGCTCCACAAGAGCAGATGAATGACTTCAATTTCAGATTTCAATGAACCTAGGATAGAATCCCTGCAACAATGAGGCCTTTGCCTGAGTATGCCTTCCTGTATTATCTTAGAGCTATTAATAGCGATATTTCAGTTATGAAACAATTAATGGGGGGTGTTTCTCTACTAGATGCATTTGAAGTGGCAATCAGAGCTAAAAATAGCCTAATACAGGATGGTAAACTTGCTCCTAGGCCACAAATGCCTATATTTCTAGAGATTCATTCAAATATTCCCTTGCAGATACCTTCTTTTGCACCTTTTCCATCCATTCTGGTTGTTGTAACGCAAGAAAATATTGTTTCAAGTTCTCCAAATGAGTTACAGGAGATCAAAAGTTTATTACAAACTTTTGGAAATAAACTTGTTGGTTTGGAAAAGTAGCAATCTTATAGTAAGCCTAATCAATAGCAGAATCCAAGTCAGCAACAAGCATATCAAGGTAGTAGACAAAATTACCAAAGAAATTACCAGGGTCCAAGACAGGGTGTAAGTACTAGACCTTTCCAGGCCTATGCTCCAGTACCTGTTAGTGCAACTAAGGATCTTGTCCCTGTTCAAAACAACTTGGTAGTAGATTATGAGTGGTGTTACCCCTGCAACCAGCCTCACAATCAGGGCACATGCTCAAATGGACTTATCAATTAGGCACTTATGGTATAGAATGCCTCAAGTTTGAAGCAAAATGTATTCAATGAAGCATCTCCACAACACCAAGAGCGGCCTACCCATGAAACTACCCTACTAAACTGGTAAGGTGAGGAATTTTGTGGACTAAATGTAGATAATTCTCTAGTTGCAACTAACACCAGGGTGAAGAAGAGGGCATTTGAGCTTGATCAAGCAGCTGATAGAGGAAAGGCGGCAATTGCAGAGTCATCTACCTCTCGAGTGACTCCTGTTTGGCAAAGAAATCAGCAACTCCCAGACAAGGAGCAGCCACACCTGCAAGCTGATCATGTTGGTATTAAGGTACATTCTAAAGTAAATCCAATTGTACCTTATAACATCCTTGATAATATGAAGAAAATGAATGTTACAATGTCTATGTGGGACTCATTAGCCATCCCAGGTCAAAAGGATATGTTAAAGTCGGCCTTGACAAGCTTGAAAATGTCTAATGAATCCGAGCCCCCAATAGGTCAAGTTAGAGTTGTGTTAACAAATAATCCTCAGGGAAATGATCGGCAGCTTAGCATGGAGATAGGAAAAGGAGTTAAACCACCTCCTTTTTACATGTCAGTAATCATAGGTGACAAGTTAGTTCATAACTGTATGGTAGACAATGGAGCTAGTAGCTCTATGATGCCAAAGCAAATTGCTGACAAGCTTGACTAAAGTATCAGCCTTTAGAAAGGGGAGTGATCCAATTGGATGGTACTTTAGTTAATACATTGGGCATCATTAAGGATTTGAGTCTTACCCTCCATGCTTGCCCTAATTTTGCAGTTCCCCAAGACATATATGTCATAGACCTTCCACCTTTCTTCTCCTTGTGTTTATCAAGAGACTTTACAGCCAAAATAGGTGGTTATGTGTCAACTGATTAGTCACATATGCTATTTAGAACAAGATATGGAACCAAGGTTACCATTAAATCTGAAAGGTTGGCTAAGGATCACATTGAGCCATATAACCCAAGTCCCATCAATGTTGCTCCTGTTGCTGCAGACACAAATTGTGTCGTTTTCACTAACAGTGAGCTGGTTGCTGCTCAAGAACTCTGAGCAGAAGCTACTCCTGATGTGTTGTTGCATGAATGGGTAGTTGAAAATGTGTTGGATAGTCCTGAAGATCTCATTCAAGATGCTGGTATGGGTAACTATATCATCCTTGAGCCTGACACAAAAATTCCAAACCTAGAGAAAGATGCAGACCAGTTGTTGCAACCACTAAGTGGACTTTGGGAGATATTCTTTGATGGTTCTAGGAGCAACAATGGAGCAGGTGGAGGTGCAATGTTGATTTCTCCACAAGGTGATAGGTACTTTTCAGCTTTTTTATTTTGTTTTTGCATGTTCTAATAATACTGCTAAGTATGAGGGCCTTGTTCAAGGTCTTGAGTGAGCAAGGAAGAGAGGGGTAACCCGTTTGAAATTCTATTGGGACAATGAATTGATTGTCAATCAAATAAGAGCCCTGAATGTTGCTAAAAATGACACACTAAAGTCTTATAGAAATAGAGTGTGGAATATGCTTGAAGATTTTGATGCTTTTAACTTAGTGTTTATTCCAAGGAACCAAAACAAACATGCTGATAGGCTTGCAGCCATTGGGGCATAGTTTGATATCCTGGGTGACATTAGAAAAGAGAAAGTATAGTGGTATGTAAAGGTTGTAGTCAGGCCATCAATTCCTGATAACAACATTCACTGGCAGGTTTTTGACAGCGATGAACAGATTCTTTCTTTTTTGCTCGAAGAAGATCAGTTCTCCATGGTTAATCAAGCAAAACTCAAGCAGTAATATGATGATTAGGTCATACAGCTGAAGACAAATAAGTTACCCAAGGGTCTTGTTACCTTAGATTCGATTTTTAGCACTGACGATCAGCTTAGAAAGGGTAAAGCTGGCTTGCAAGTCAAACAAGAGTATTATGAAGAACTGGAGATTTTCAAAGGTAAACTCCTTAAGATAGGAAAAATTTGTTCACATGAAAATAAACAAGCTTTTGTTGCCTTATGCCAAGAGTTTCATGATGTCTTTGCTTGGGAGTACTTAGATTTGAAAGGGTTTGATCCCCATATTGCTCAACACACAATTGAGTTAGAACCTAATGCTAAGCCAGTAAGACAGAAACAAAGGCCCTTGAATCATAAGCTTGATCCCTTAATGATTAAAGAGCTGACCAAATTGGTTGAGGGGGGTATCGTCTTTCCTATTAAACATACTTCATGGGTTTCTAACCTTGTGCCGGTTAGGAAGAAAAGTGGAGAAATAAGACTTTGTGTAGACTTTAGGGATCTTAACCGATCATCTTTGAAAGACCACTACCCGCTGCCCTCCATGGAACAAATATTACAAGTAGTTGTTGGTTCTGAAAGATTTTCCTTGTTGGATGGTTTTTCGGGCTATAATCAAGTGCTGGTTAAAGAGGAGGATCAGTTCAAAACTGTTTTCACAACTAAGTGGGGCACCATGGCATACAAAAGGATTCCTTTTGGGTTATCTAATGTCGGTGCCATGTTTCAGAGGGCTATGGACATGGCATTTCAAAGTTTGATCAACAAGATTATGCTGATTTATTTAGATGACATTACAGTTTATTCTAAGAATGCCGACGAACATTTGTCACACCTTAAGCAAGTGTTCAAAAAATGCAGAGAGTTTGGTATCTCTCTCAATCCGAAAAAGAGTATCTTTGTTGTTCATGAAGGGAAATTATTAGGTCACGTAGTGTCAAAGCAAGGAATTACTATTGATCCTGAAAGAGTCAAAGCCATACTTGAGTTGTCGTTACCCAATCACAAGAAGGGTCTACAGAGCTTTCTGGGCCAGATCAACTTTCTAAGAAGATTTATTCTTGATGTTGCAAATTTGTTACAGCCCTTGACTGCCATGCTCAAAATGAGTGCAGTTTTCAGTTGGGCAAAGGAGGCAAGGCGTAGTTTTGAAGAAATAAAGGAGGCTTTAGCATCTTCCCCGACATTGGTAAATCCATATTTCTCTAAAGATTTCTTTTTGTATGCTTTTGGCAGCACTGGTTCAATCTCTGCTATGTTGGTACAGAAAAATAGTGACAACTTAGAACAGCCAATAGCCTTCTTTAGTCAAATACTTGTTGATTACGAAGAGAGGTATACATTTGTTGAGAAGCATGTTCTCTCCGTGATCAGAAGCTTAAAGAAATTCAAGCCTTTAATCTTGAACAATAAGATTCATATTCTGGTTGCACACTCAAGTGTGAAGGAATTTTTATTGAATAAAGATTTGAATGAAAAAAGAGCATGATGGATCACCAAGGTCATGGAGTATGATGTAGATATCAAGATTACCAAACTAGTTAGAGGTAGAGGTCTTTGTGAACAGCTTGCTATAGGTTCAAGCAGTAACAATGAATTAGAAAAGGATGTTGTGCTTACTAATACAAATGAGTTGCAGAATGCTCAAGATGATGTGCCAATGGGGATAACTAATTGGATTCAAGATATGACCCAATTTCTACAAACTGGTGAATGCTCATTAGGATTAACCAGAGCTAAAAGAAGATACTTCAGACTGTAGTCCATACCGTATGTGCTGGTAAACAATGCTCTTTTCAAAAAGGATTTGAATGGTGTCCTATTAAGGTGCATTCACAGTCATCAAATTGAGAAGGTACTTCATGATTTTCATGATGGAGCTGCGGGAGGTCACTTTTCCCCAAGAAATACTACTTGGAAAATCATGAGAGCTGGTTACTACTAGCCTAGCTTGTTCAAAGATGCATACTCCTAGTCAAGAAAATGTATTAAATGTGCTCTATTTTCAGGAAAGGAAAAACTGCCTGCTATGCCTCTGCATCCAATTCAAGTGGAGCAGCCCTTCATGAGATGGGGCATTGATTTCATTGGGCCAATAAATCCACCTTCCAGTGTTGGTCACAAGTGGGTACTCACAGCTATAGACTATTTCACACGGTCGACAGAAGCGATAGCTTTGAAGGAAGCAAAAGAGTCTTCAGTTTTGAGCTTCTATGAAGATATAGTCACCAAATTTGGAGTTCCTGACTCTATCATATCTGATAACGCTCTTGTATTTGTGGGATTAAGACTAATTAATTGGGTTGTTAAACATGGCATTCATTTGAATACATCCTCAAATTATTACCCTCAAGGTAATGGCTTAGCTGAAAACACAAATAAGAATCTCATCAGGATTATCAAGAGAACAATGGAGGATAATCAAAGAACCTGGCACATCGAATTAAAGTATGCACTGTGGGCAGACAAAGTGACTCCTAAGAGGTCTATTGCTAACTCACCATACATGTTAGTCTATGGCAGAGAGGCAAGATTTCCCTTGTCTGTGGAGCTCCCAGCTCTTGACATTATACATCAGTTGGAGATGTTTGAGGAACAGGACCCAATGTCCGTGAGATATGCAGAGCTCATGGAACTCAAAGAATTAAGGGACAAAGCAATGAAGGATTTGGAGTATCATCAACTCCAAACAAAGAAAAAATTTGATAGAAGGGCTATAGCAAAAAATTTTAAGGCGGGAGACCTCGTGCTCAAATAGGATATTCTGAAAAGCAGGCCAGGCCATCACACCAACATTAACAACATGTGGACAGGCCCATTCATTATCAAAGACTATAAGGAGCACAATGCTTATCAACTGGCTATAATAGAAGGGAAGTACTCCTTATCCCATTCAATGGGATACACCTTAAGCCATGTTTTCAAGTCTGATGGAGTTCCTCTATTGTACATAGTAGTTTAGGTTTAGGTTTTCAATAAGTGCTTCTACACTTCAATTTAGATGTTTTTCCTGTTTCTCGAGGTTTGGACAATCTGTTATGACCTATAAGTTACGAGCATGTTTGAGCTATGTGCAAGGTTGATGTTTTAATTTTTTTGAGCTTCCTAACGACTCCACGCCCAATGGACTAGTTTTGGCTATTGGTTTTTCGTGTTTAGCAGGCAAACATCCAGCAAAGGTCGCTAGAAATGTTGCCCATTTTTCACCTACAGGTTCAGTCAGGTAGGATAATCATGTGATAGATATTCGAGAGGCCAAATGGAACATTCACAACAAGGGAAAAAATCCTACATCTAGTGCTAGGTCACAGGGAACTCGGTTGGAGAGCCTGCCCTAGGAAGGTTTGGCATGGAAATCCTCTAAGGAGAAAGTCGCCAAGACCATCATGATGTCTCGCTGACCAACAAGGGGCCTCGCTGAATGGAGGCATCATCGCCAACACATCCTACCAATGTGGTGTGATCTCACTCAAAGGAGGCGGTGTCGGCAAAGCAAGCGAGCTTCGTTGTAGGGTCTCGCCGAAGTCAAAAGGTCTCCCCGACTCTAATGGCTCTCGACATAGGAGATTGATTTTGCTAAGATGTCTCGGCAATAAAGAAAAGTCATGCCGACTGAAATAAACCCTCGCCAAAGCAAAGCGCCTTCATCATGATGTCTCACCGACTTATTTTGGTCTCGCCGGTAGCAAAATGAGCTCACGGTAGGATGGGGAATTCGGCATAGGGTCTCAGCGATTCCGAGGGTCCTGCTGACCGGGGGGATGTCTTCGATGTAACATTTTGAGGTCAGGGTGAGGTCTTGCCGACCCGGTAAGGTCTCACCAAAAGAAAGTTGAGCTCGCCAAGAGTTGAAGACTTTGCCCTAAGGTCCTGCCGACAGACAAAAGTCTCACTGAAAGGATCACACGCCCGGTACAAGATTATGCCTTCGACAAAGGATCTGAGCTCGAGGGGAGCTGTCCTGCTGATGCAGGGAGGTCTCCCCAACATTTTACATCGGTGTAGCTCTCAGCCGTCACCACAATCTCTTTCCGACACGGTGTAGTCTCAGCGACAGGAGGAAACATCGGCAAGACAAATGAGCCTCACTATGAAGTCTTCCCGACTTAATAATCTCTCAACGAAAGGAATGCAGAGCTCAGTAAAGTGGAGTGTGTTTGGGGTAACACTAATAGACTCTTGCCGATGAAGAAAAGCTTGGGGAGGTGTCGAGGCGAACTCAGAGAATGATGAGGAGGTCGGTGAGAGGTCTCACCAACCTAGCAAGCTCTAGTCGAGGTTGATTCGGAGCTCTCCAAGCAGTTAGGGTTTTTGATAATGTCTCAACGATAAAAGGAAGTCTCCCCGACTGAAATGAGCTTTCCCCAAAGTAGGATGCCTCACTATGAGGTCTTCCCGAACACACGATCTCCTTCTGACAATGATGGAATCGCCAAATGAAAGCGGTATCAGTGTGACTCAGTGGTGCTCACCGTGACTTCAGACCGATGCCGATTGTCTTGCCTATGTTTGGTGATATCACTATGATTTCTAAAGCTCGCTAAGATGCCTCGCCGACTGTCACATGTTGTGCTGATAGCTTCAAGGGGCATAATCGCATCAGTGAGACACTTCCAGTGTCTCACCGAGATGCTATTCTGATCAGAGGAGTTTTTGACCGTCTGAGGGATCCATGTGGAATGAGCCAACCAATCAGAAGGAGTTGAAGATGAACCATGGATGTTTTGACTTATTGATACCTCGGCAAAGAAGATCAACAAAATAGAGTCAACATGTTTATGCTCTGAAGTCATAAGCATTGAAGGTAGCTCGGCTGAGAAGGTTAGAAAGTGGACACGAGACCAGGAAATGAATGCGGTAGCTGCGAAAGATCTAAAGAGGACCATTCATGGAGGCGACTCCTTCACCGACATGGATAACAAGGACACGCAGGGATGAGGCATTAATTTTAATCAAAATATCTTAGGAAGATCTGTCCTGAGGACTGATATTTTTTGTAAGCCCTAAGGGGCCGACACTCTTTTGTATATAGAGCATTTTTTGCCTTTTTAAAAATAGTTCGGATTATACACTCTGAAGAGTTAGTGATTTTTATCAATCCTTTCTCGACTAAATGTATGTTTTGTAACTCAATTGGAATTTGAAATACAACACAGAGTTTACCTTGGAAGCTATTGTTAATGTTTGTACTACTCTCATTTCTGTGTTTTTCTTTTGATTATGCAAGTCTTCAACTGTGTTTTATAAGTCTACACTCATATCTTAAGGTTGTGAAATTTTACCTTTCCTTCCTAAAATGTGTATGTAGATCGAGCCTTTGAGAATTATGCATAGGTCTAAAAGAAGTTGTGTTGAGTATGTGAAACGGTTGCAATTAAGTTTCCCAGTGTATTTTCTTCTTGTTTCATTTCATGATTTCTTATCATGCAATGTATCACCATAGTTTAGCTTCATTTGTATGCACTACTTCTCCTTTTACCCTTAGAGAATTGATAGTTTAGGTGATACCCAAAGGAAGTCGGCCTTCTCCGGAGGTTCATTTCAACTTTAGGTGACCCACAGCCTTGAAATGATCCCATGTTTCTCTAGAAAGCCTAGTTTTCATAACTTTGCATAGGGTGCATTTCTAAGAGACAACAAGTAAATCTTCATGATAATAAATATAATCATAATCAAAATCATAATATTATATCATCATGATAATAATATGTTAGAATCATGTGAAAATCCTAAAGATAGCCAAAGCACTTCCATAACACAAATATGCCCATAGCTTGCATCCTAGTAACAGTCATGTCTGAACACACACACACATCATGATAAACCTATCCTTAAACATATAATAAGTCCTATCCTAACCTTCTCACATAATCCATAAATTCATAATATACAACATCAACCTCTTAACATCATTAACACATACCTTTAAATATCCCTATTATTTTACCTTCATCTCCAAGTTCCAAAGCCAGACTACATGCACATCCACGATGAGAATGGAGGGGCACTACAATAATCATCATAAAATATTAAAAATAAATATATTTTTCACTATCAATTGAGTGTAGAATTTAAAAAATAAAGGTGAACATTATTTCTACTTTATACATGATAGATGAATACATTATCACTCTCAAACTTGTATATTATAAATGCGGTCTTCACTTTTACCCCTTTGGAAAAAGAGGTGAAAAATATTATTAATTTTAAAAAACATATAGTTTAATAAATTTGAACTTATCTTAATAATATTAAGATATATTCCTTACTTTGAAGAATATTAGTATATACTCTATGCTTTCAAAAATATTGTGATATGTTCTATGTTATTAAATATGATATATGAAGATATTAAATATACTTCAACATATCCAAAAATAAATAAATAAGAATGGTATATTCCACATTTTTGAAGAATATTAGAATATACTTTGTACTTTCAAGAATATTATGATATGCTTCATATTATTAGACATCATATATGAATATATTAAATATACTCCAACATATGAAGAATAAATATTATTATTTAGATGTATATCATATATCTATTCTTTATATGGAGTATATATGTATTTAAATATTATTATATCATATAGATATATAAATACAAATATAAATATTTTATTTATACATATGTATCTAATATTATATCATATTCTTCATATGACTTAATATTTATTCAAATGCATAAATACATATATATGAAGAATATAAATATAGAATAAAGTATTATATTTATGTTATATGTATAGATAATTTTTTATGTATTTAATATTGTAGATACCCAAAATTGTGCTAGCCTACAAGTGACATTTTAACATTAATCATCATCCTTTTCATATGATTAAATAATTATATTATTTAATTATCACTAATTCCATATTCTACTATTAATTAAATGATTTCCTATTATTTTATTAATATTATACTAAATTGGAGGATATAAAAATTTGATGGCGTTTCAGTCTGCAACTGCAAGGAGCCGAGCTAGGGCATCCGAGCCCTAGCTCGTGTTTGGTTTCTTTGTTTGTGTGAAGGTTGGGGTGGGTGTCTGCTTCGTTCTGTGGGGGGGTTAATCTTTTTGCCATGGCTATTCTTTGAAGCTCTGGCCTGGTTGTGTTTGGCCATTTTTCCCACGTAGGAGGGTTTCCTCTAATCTGCTGTGTCTGGGGCTAAATATTTCTTGTGCATGTCTGTCCCAGGCCATTTGGCGGCTATGTCTCAAGGTGAGCCATCTAGGGTTGTGCCCAACATGGATTTTCATGCTACGGTGGGCTTGAAATCGCCAAGACAAGGAGCGAGGGTTTTTGAAAACACCCTCTTCTCTCTAAATACAAGGTCTATGGAATCGAATTCATCTGGTGGATCTCGGATCTCGAAGATTAACGACTGCCTTGAGCATTGCAAAGAGAGACCTAAATTGGTGATTCTAATTGAGATGATTGTTGAGGATATTGAATATTATTCAAAGCATTCTTTGTACTACAAATTTTTGGGAATGAGAGTGTCTCTACAATTTTTGGAAACTTGGGCTCGGAGGACTTGGGAGCCAGAGGGTGAAATGGAGGTCACGCTGCTTGCAAATAATTTTTTCATGGTCACATTTATCTACTTGGCTGATCGTAATAGGGTTTTTGAGGGGGGCCCTATTTTCACAACCAAGTTGGGTTGTTCGTCAAGCCATGGCATGCAGGCTTTAATCCCTCGGAGGAGCTTTCGAATCGTGTTCCGGTGTGGGTTCGATTGCCTAGATTTCCAGTTGAATGTTGTCGTGAGGATGTTCTGCACATGCTTGCTTCGATGCTTGGGAAGCCGGTGGGGTCTTCGACACAAACCCTAGGTAAGAAAGTAATGAATTTTGCTTGAATTTGTGTGGAAATTGATTTGAGTAGACCTTTTCCAGATGCTTTGGATATGTGTGCGGGTTCCCACTCTTGGGTGTAGCAATTGGATTACGAGACCCTTCCTTTTCAATGTCGCCTCTGTCATGAATATGGTCACCTGTTGCGTAAATGCCCAAAGGCTAAGCCTGTGGTGCCTCAACCTCCACCTCCTCCTTGTAACACCCCTAATGCTGATAAGGGGAAGAATCATGTGTCTATCAAGGGGGCGGATGCTGAGGGTTATGTTCCTGTTAAGGCTCGTAACCGAAATAGAGGTCAAAAAAGGACTTTGATGGAGAGACAAGATGAGGATACTTTTAACAGGTTTGAGGTCCTGGATGATTTGGGTCAGTAGGAAGTTAATCCAGGGTTAATAAGTGTGGATTCGGGTGTGGTGGGTTCTGGCCTAGAGGATCACACTTCCATTACTCCTCCTGCTCCACAGGAGGAGTCTGTCATGCCTATGGTCACTGATGCGCAGGTTGGGGCTCAGGTGTTGTCAAATCCAAATGTTGAGTTGGGGAAGGGGGATGGAGGCACTTCCTTTCTTGCACAGAATGTTGGATCGGATGTGGCTAAAAGTAGCAAGCCTTCTCCTCAACTAGGAATTTTGCAAAAGGATGGCAAGAAGGGGGGGTCGGAGAAAATTGCTAAACCTGGCAGGAAGAAAGATTTGGAAAAGATTAAGTTGATGGGGGAGACTTTGGTGGAGTCAGGGTCTGTCAAGACACTGGATTCTCATTTTTTGACTCCTTTTAAATGATCATTATTTCATGGAATGTAAGGGGCTTGAACAGTGGCCATAGACAAAAAGTTGTTCGTGAGTTGGTAAGAAGTCATTCTCCTGATGTTCTTTTTCTTCAGGAGATCAAGTTATCTGTTGAGTGCATGATGTGTTTAGTGCCTAAGTTGTGGAAGAATGGTCAATGCTAGTGTATTGGGGCTCAAGGATCCTCGGGGGGTGTGGCTTGTTTCTGGAACCCTCAGAAGATTCAACCTTTGTGGTGGTTATCCTTCAAGTCCTCTTTATCCATGGTTGCTTTGTGTTTTGAGTCGGGAGAGTCTGTTCTTTTCTCCAATGTTTATGCACCTGTTGAGTTCCAGGGTAAACTTCTTTTATGGACAAATATCCGTTTTGTTCGTAGCCTATTTCCCTATCAGCCATGGATCATTGCAGGTGACTTTAATGCTATTACTGAATTAGCTGAGAAACGGGGTGGTATTGCAAGACTAGAGCCTTTTGCGTTGTTGTTTCAGGACAATATATCAGCTCTCAATCTTGTTGATATCAAACCTAGCAATGGTCAGTTTACTTGGAACAACAGAAGGGTGGGTGACAGTTGCATTGTTGAACGACTGGATCATTTCATGATCTCCTGCTTTTGGGTCGGGGGAATGTGGTCTTCTAGTTCTGAGATATTAGATTGGAGAGGTTCGGATCACTGGCCTATAAAGCTAGTTATCTCTTCTGCTCGGGTGCCTCGAATGCCAACCTTCAAATTCTAGCTAATGTGGTTGCGGGACCCTGACCTTTATGGATGTGTTGCTGAATGGTGGAGGTATGGTAGACCTACTTATGGTACTGCAATGTATAATTTGTCTAAGCTCCTTCAATATGTTAAGTATCAGCTTAAACGGTGGAACCGACAATGCTTTGGAAACATTTACCATGCGAAGCTTGTTGCACAAGTTGAGTTCAATGGTATTACTAGGTTGATTAGGGAGGATGGGGTGTCTGAGGATTTGTTGCGGGATGAGGCTTGGGCATTGAAAGCTCTGGAGGAGTGGGAGCTAAGGGAGGAGATCTACTGGAAACAAAAAGCTCAGATTGAGTGGCTTCAGGAGGGAGACAAGAATACTGCCTTCTTCTTCAATTCGATGAAGGCCAGGTGTCATGGTAATTCTATTTCAGCTTTGGTGACTGATAGGGGAGAGGTTCTTTCTTCTACTCAGGCTATCTCAAATGAAGTTGTGCAGTATTTTGCTTCTTTATTCAGGGAGGACTCGTAGGGGGACTCGGTTGATGAGGCTCAGGTCCTCTCCTGTATTCCTTCTTTGGTCTCTTGGGAGATGAAGGAGCATCTTATGAGTGATATTTCGCTGGAGGAGTTGGAGAAGACTATTTTCTAGATAAAGAAGGGTAAAGCTCCTGGTCCAGATGGTTTCCCGATTGAGTTCTTCTAGGAATTTTGGGAGATTATCAAGCTGGATTTATTGGCAGTCATTCAAGAGTCTCAAAAGAATAAGCAAATGCTTCAGGCCCTAAATTCTACCTTCCTTGCTCTCATCCCCAAGGGTGATGGGCTGATCGGTTAAGTCAATTTCGCCCCATTTCTCTTTGCAATGTTATTTATAAAATTATCTCTAAGTTGATTGCTGATAGGTTAAAAAAGTGGCTTACGCTGCTGATTTCTGAGGAACATAGTGGTTTTGTGGCGGGCTGCCAGATTTTGGATGGGGTGGTTATTGCTACTGAGACTATTCATTCTATGGCCAACTCCAAATATAAGGCTATGTTCATCAAGCTAGACATGGCTAAGGCTTATGACAAAGTTCGATGGTCCTTCCTCCTAAAGGTTCTGGGGGCCTTTGGTTTTGAGGAAGAGTGGATACGCTGGGTTATGAGTTGTGTGACTTCAGTTTCTTTCTCTTTTTTGATTAATGGGGAGCACTCTGATCTCTTTGGTGCTTCTCGGGGTTTACAGCAGGGTGACCCCCTCTCTCCTTACTTGTTTCTTCTTTTGGTGGAAGGTTTGGGACGATTGATAAAAAGGAATGTGGAGGGGGGCCTCATTCAGGGATGGCAATGGGGAGGTGGCTTACCAGTGCAATCTCACTTACAGTTTGTGGATAACATTGCTTTGATGGGCATGGCTACTATTAGGGAGGCTTCTAACATGCGCAAGGTGTTGGATGTTTATCTTGCTGCATCAGACCAGTTAATTAATGAAGGCAAATATTCCATTTTTTTCTTCAATACTCCAAACTCCATTCAGAGGAGAATTGCTCATATTCTCATATTTCAGATTGGGGATCTCCCACTAACCTACCTTGGGATTCCTATTTCAATTGGTAGGCAGTCTAGGGATTCTTGGCAGGCTATTCTAGAAAATTTTTGTGTCAAAGTCACTCATTGGACCCTTCGCTGGCTGTCTTTTGCGGGTCAGGTTCAGTTGCTCAAATCTGTGGTTCCAGCTCTCCCTCTTTATAGATGTATGATTCAGGTGGCGTTGATGGGTTTTGTTAGGGATCTTGATTCCTTAGCAAGACAATTTTTATGGGCTGGTAGTTTATTGTCCTCCAAGTGGAGTCTTGTTAGATGGGATGTTGTTTGTAGCCCAAAACAGTTTGGTGGTCTTGGGTTAAGGCAATCGTTGCTGTCAAGTATGGCTCTAGCTACTAAATTGTATTGGCGTTGGTGTGTGGAACAAGACCGGGTGTGGGCCAGAATTTTGACTCAGAAGTACTACCCAGGGATTCCTCAAAGTGATATCCCTCGTTACAGCTTGACGAGTAAGGGATCTGTGATTTGGAATACTCTCAAGAAAGGGGCTGTGCTCATTAAGGGTGGCTTATTATGGATTTGCAAGAGCGGGTCTGAGGCCCATTTTTGGCATGACACTTGGGATGGTCACCCTCCCATTGTTTCTCAGTATCCTCATTTGCTTACTTTGTGCCAGAGGTTCTGTGAAGCTAGATGGTCGAGGGTGTGTGACTTTAAGTCTCTTTCTTTTTAGGGGCAGTTGGTGGAGGCGAGATGGAAGAATCCTAAGGAATGGCCTATTGCTGGTATGGAGGAGGAGTGCGCTGAACTTCATTACATTCTTTCTTGTCGAAGCTGTAGCTCCCTCATGGATGAGGATGTGTTGGCTTGGTTTCCTAATCCCAAAAGTGCTTACACCGTTTCTTCTGGGTATCAAAAGTTGCTTTCCCAGCAGATTGAGGGGGTGGAGGTTTATTGGTGGAAGAAAGTTTGGAATAAGTTTTCTTGGCCAAAGTGTAATTGCTTTATTTGGACTTTGGCTTGGAATAGGTGTTTGACTTGGGATAATATCCGAAAGAGAGGTTTTTCAAGCCCTTCTAGGTGTGTTCTCTACAGGTGTGGGGAAGAGGACTCTCCTCACTTGTTCTTCTGTTGTCCCTTCACCTTTCAACTCTGGCATTTCTGGTGGAGTGTTTGGAAAAGGCCTTGCTTTCATGCCTCCTCCCTGGTGGAGTTTTGGAATAGTCTGGGGAGGCCCCCCTCCTCGACCTCTTTCTTGCAGGATGTTTGGTATGTTGGTCCCATCTTTCTACTTTGTCAAGTTTGGTTGGAAAGGAATCGGAGAATCTTTCAGGGTGAAAAATTGGGGATTCAACAAGTTTGGTTTAGAATTGTGGTAATGATCCAGGAGATGGTTGAAGCTAAAGGTGAGATTGTGCTGCCGTTAGAGAAAGGAGATGCTGAGATGGTTGATTGGTTGGGCATTCAGGGGCTATCTTTGGCATCTGCATGTGTCAGGAGAGGTAGGCGTGTGAAGAAAAAAGTTCAAAGGGTGGGGAGTTGGTTGCCCCCTCCAGCTGCTTTCTGAAGATTAATACAGATGGCTCCTTTAGGGGAAATCCTGGACCCGCTAGGATTGGCAGGGTTGGTAGGAATTCTTCAGGATCGGTGGTATTTCTTTTTTTCGCTAATGAAGGGATACAGACTATCAACAGGATGGAAGGCTTGGCTATCCTTTATGCCTTAAAGCGGGCGTATGCTTTAGGGTGGCGTAAGGTTATTTGTGAGTCTGATTCTCAAGTCTTGGTCAATTTACTTCATGAAAAGAAGATTGTTGATGTTAGCTGGCAGTTGGCTATGATGGTGCAGCAGATATTACAAGTTAGCTCTTTGATGGAGTCGGTATCTTTTGTCCATATTCCAAGGGAATGGAATAGGGCAGCTAATTGTCTGGCCAAATGGGCGTTGAAAAATATAGATGGTGGGAAGATTGATGGGTGGGAGCAGGTTTCCCATGAGTTATGTCAGGATTTGGAGAGGATTCTTGCTGAGGATGGGAGTGGTATTGGGGAAGGGTGATTTTGTTCCTAGCTTTTCTGGTGGTTTATGTTGGTTTCTGGGGCTTTGGCCCTTTGCTACTATGTAATGCTTTGTTCTGATTTTCAATAAAGTTTTTACCCCTTTTAAAAAAAAAAAAATATTATACTAAATTAATTAAATAAATTAATATTATTTAATTAATTATCCATTATCTCTTCCTAAATTAAATAATTACTTTAATTATTTAATTATCTATAATTTCCTCAATACTATCCACTCTCAATAATAAATAAAATTATTCTTTTATTTAGTTAATCCACTTGCACATTATTTTAATTAATTATTAAGACTCATGCATTTCCACCTTGTTCCTAACAGAGACTTACTCTAAGTCCACTAACTAATCAATTTCAATCTACTACAAATACATTATGCAATAACTGTAGAAATTATTATAAAGCACAAAATCAATTTAAATTTGCTACCTTTAATGCTACGCATACTCTCATGCTAACACACTTGTTTTTTTGGAGTACTTTGTGATTATGACACGCGCCTCACACATGGCTCGGCATATAGTGAAATAAGTGCCACCTAGTGGCTAGTATTTGTCTTTATAATATTTTAGATTTAATAGAAATAAATGCAAGTTTTACTAATTATAATATTAACATAATCATTTAAAAATGTCAAACAAAATAAAAATAAAATCAAAATGATATTATAATATAATTACAAATATATGTTACATAATAATATGTATAATATAATATAAATTTAAATAATAATGATTATATAATATAAATTTAAATAATAATTGTATTATTTTATATTAAATAAAATATAAATGAAATGAAATGATTATATAATACAATTATAAGAAAGAATAAAATTATAGTTATTTAAACATAAAATTTATGTAATAGTTTTGTTAAATAACAATACATATAATATAATTTATGTGAAATGATAACAAAAAATTATCAATTGTATTATTAAGTTTAGTTCAACAAGAAAAAAGAGTTGCATAATAAGTTTGTTCATAATAATAACATTATATGAATTTAAATTTAAATTATTATTATTATTATTATTATTTAATTTATCTCTAATTCCTATTTTCTAGCTTAATTTATTATTATTATAATAAATAATAGTTCATAGAGTTCATTTTTCATAATATGAAAAGTCTACTTAACAATCAATTGTTTTTAAGTGATGCTTGAAATATAAAAAATTCTCTAAAAATTACCTATCTTGATATTATTTATTTAGATTGAAACCTACTCAATTATTTTCTTAGAATTAATCTATGTATACTAAATTATATTGGTCTTTCTCATTAGTTAGTTATTCTAGTTATTATGTAGAGTCGTAATGATTTCATTATTATTACTTTAGTTACTGCTAGAGATATTCTCGTGAACCTAAGTGCCATCTATGTATAAATTACCGCTAATCCGTAATCAAACCTTCTTTGCCCATTTAAAAAAATAAAATTTGTTAAAGAACGCATGTAGATGACAAGGCATTAAATTCAGTCCAACCCGCGGGAGATTCGATGCCGTAGTATACAAATTTTTACGATGATGTGTAGATATATTCTCGAGTTGTGTGTGATTAGGTTTTGAAATTTTCATGTTTATTTGGTTTTGTTTTAGCAAAAAAATCTATTTCCTAAAAATTGACAAAATAATAAGTTCACTTATCTAAAAAAAAGCAAAATAATAGTTCATTTCTATTCTTCCTTACAATCTGTCAATAACACACAAAACCTTTTAGCCAATCATATTCACAAAAAATAATTTTTATAATTTATAAAGTTAAATATTTTACAAGTTCACTTTACAAAATTGAATTTTATTTTTATTTTTAAAAAATTATTGTTTTTGATTGGTTGAAAGTTAATTTATTAATAACTAATTAAGTAAGAAAAATCAAAACTCATTACAATAGTATTGCCTAACAGCAAGTACTAATAAGGAGGAATTTTAAATATTTAAATGAATTCTCACAAATAATTTAAGATTTCACGAATAAGAACTTGGGCATTGTTATTAATTTAAAATCCAAATGAAGCACCACACACTTTGCGAGATATAGTCTATATTTTTTTTAAAATAAATGTGTGCATCACTAGGATCTTAGCAGTAATTTTCATTTAAGCAACTTTATTTGGATATTGACCATAGTTTTGAAACCTCAATGGCGTAGTTTTTATTTTAATAACATGCGCCAAAACCCTCTTAATATTATTCTTCTTTCCTCTTCACGCCACAACTTGCCAAATGGGAGAAGTGCAAGGGCAATGCCAATGAGGAAGAGCTTGGAGGAGCGGAAACCAAGACAACCAAATAATGGCGAAAGCAATGATGAACAACTAATATGGTTGAGATCAATGTCTATGCAACATACAATCTGGCCATTTGACCAGATTTATTAATTAATTAAAAATAAAGAATACATTGTATCTTTATTTTTAATTAATTTATAAATCTGGTCAAATGGCCAGATTGTATGCTACATAGACAATTCAAAGATTGTTTAATTGTTTTTGCATTGAAACAGATGCAGAAGGCCCTCAATATGCTTTTACAAGTTGCCTCGATTATAGGGAATAAACTGTAATGCCAGCCGCATGAAGGCTTATGGTTTTCTCTTCTCTTTTTTTTATGTCTACCCACTCTTTCATGGCAGCAGCTCAAAAATAACACATGTATAGTAGCTCATAAAATAATGGTGGGTTACAGATGTAAGATTGATATTGTCTTCCTATCCCAGCTTCCTTCTACACATACTTGTAGGCATAATGGTTTAGGGCGCTAGGCAAGACAACAAGAAGAGAAATGGGGGCGTAGGTCTGCCATGGGGCTCACGGCCCTATTACATTGAATGTATTTTGTTAAAAATACATTATTTATAAATTATTTATTCACACAATTTAATTTATATTATTTATTCATCAATATTTTTTTACATTTCATTGAATGTATTTTGTTTAAAATAAAAATAATCCTTTCTATTAACAATTGGTGTTTCAGAAGCATCAGAAGCATCTTTCAAAAGTCAACTTAGGGGTCTGAAATAACTTCAATTTTTCCCTTACTATTTTCAGGAATGGTTATGGCATCAATGGCAATTCAAAGCACTATGCTCCCCAATCACTTTCACTTTTTGAAAGCGTCGAAAAGACTCATACTCTTTATGTATTGCTTTTTTTTTCATACATAAATTTGAACCAGATAGTTTGTTGGATATCAATGATTGTTATGATTAGAAATGAAAAACCCCTTTGTAAGAGACACAAACTGCATTACTCTTCTACCCTGCATGCTACCCAGTCTTGTTAACAAATTTAATTATTTATTTATTTTTATTCAAGGGGTAAACGCTTTTGACTGGAGCTATGAACCAGATACAACCATTCAACAATACCACCCCAACGGGGTTTGAACCTTGGTGGCAAGAACAACAATGCCACCAATAAACCAATCATACCATGCCAATACCGGGAAATTTAATTATTTATTTTGATGTACCCAACATAGACATAATATAATACAGGAAACAATCATTTGGAACTACTTGATGGGCATTTTAATTTCAAAGTCTTAAACCGTTCAATACTATTACCATTATTATTAATTTTGACTTCACACATCTGCAAGGATTTTCCATCAACTTTGCTACTAAATGTCTACATAGTGAAACTTCCTAAACAATGTGAGTGTTAATACTAATTTACATGGAGGAATGTGAGCTATACAAAAATTCTACTCTGTCTACAGATACTGAGAATTTTTTGATATATCTATCATTGCAACTAACAATCAATACAAGTTTTATGAAACTACAGAACCAGTGAGGAGGAAGAACTAGCTGCAACCTACATGCTTATTTAGAAAAGGCCAATAGGAAGGACACTCTAACCACCCTCCCATATGGTTCATCAAGCCATGGAGACTCTCACCAACCCCCGAGCCAAGAGGCTCAACCAGAACCTATTGACATTCAACCCCATTCTTTTTGTTTCTCTTTTTTTTTGTTTCAACATAGGAATTTTCTACTCATGTTTTTTACAAAAGATACATGGAGAACCCAACACAACCCAAAAAAAACACCAAAACTTTGCATTCTCATCAATGTATAGACTACACAAGATTTACTCATCAATTATTTCAAAACCACACAAGCTCAACACAATGGGGTATTCAACAACTAGTACTAAACATAAAACTTACCTCCTCCTTGGGCAAGGCAGTCATGAGAGTTAAAGAAATAGGTCTCTACCTCCATTGCAATCCAACCTCTTCCTTTCATTCTTCCAGTAGCTTCCCCATCATTTTTTTCCTCCTTCCAAAAAGATCCCCAAACTACATTTAAACCTCTTCTTTATGCACCCTAACCCTAGATACTTGAGTTGGGGGTTCAAAAACAACCTAAGAGTATTAATTTTCACTCTTTTAATGCTTGAAACTTGGGTTAATAGGTTCCCTATGATTTTCCACTCTTACCCTCAATTTTATGACTCTCCAATATACTTCTCACAAGATTTTTTTGATATATGGCTCACATACATCATGACATTTAACTTGGGGTTGGCATGTCAAAATAAACACATTAATTTCTGACATGAAGCAATCTAGTTGAGGTCCTGATTGAACCTCTCGTTCCACCCATTGGCCATTTACACACTTTTCCAATTGTTAGTACTCCATGAAATGAATAATTAAATTGATATATATATACATGTATTGACAATTAATTTGCCAACTTGAAAATAACTAATTTTACATACCGCATTCACACTTGGTTGGTGGCACCATTTGAATGTTCGTAAACTAACCTTGAAACCTAAAATGTGCCATCCTTGTCTTTCATCATTAGTATTTCTATGATTATAACTTCTAGAAATAAATACAACATAATTATTTGAAATCAACTAACTCCATATCCTAACAATCATATTAACATAACATTTTAACATCAAAACTAAGTCCAACTTACTTACTCATTTACCTCAAGCAAACACCGTGAATAGCTCTACCCCTTTTGCTTGATCTGAATCAAGAGGTTGTATCATACTCACCTCACATTCACAACAATCATTAGTCCAAATCCCCAATTTTTTGTCCACAAGAATACATAACCATATGGACCACGATGAATAATTTTTACACAGAAAAATATTGATATCATTCACGTACTATGACGTTATTAATTGTCTACAATTCTACGAATAGAAAGGATACATATTTTGATTCTATTACATTTTACAAATAGGTTGGCACAACAAAAATATTAATTTAAATCAACTATTCAACCTGAAAATAAAATCATTAATTAAATAACAAGTTGAAAACAATACATTGGGGTCGGACCTTGCATACTCATATCAAAATTTGAAGTTCCCAAATTAGGATACACATGCAAAATTGTTGGCCCTAACTCCCCATGGTACCAAGACATCTATCAATACCTTAATGATGGTACTATACCATCTAACCTTACCTCCAACCTCTGAAAAATCTTCTTCCAAAGATCATCCTGATTTATCATTATTGGAAATACCCTTTATTGAAAGATTCTTGATGGCACGTTACTCAGGTGCCTTAACTTGGAAGAAGCTACAATTGTCTTACAAGAGATACATGAAGGAATTTGTGGATCCCATTCAAGTGGCCCTACCCTCACTAAAAAGCTACTTAGAATGGGATACTAGTGGCCAACCATGGAACAAGAGACAAATCAATTTGTCAAGAAATTCTTGTAGTGCTAACAACATGGTCATCTCATCCATGCTCCATCATAAGAACTATGACCTATAATGACACCTTTGTCTTTCTTGCAATGGGGCTCAATCTCATAGGAAGATTTCACCTATATCCTCAAATGGCCATAAATTTATCATTACCATCACTGAGAACTTTAAAAAATGGATCGAGGCCATTCCTCTTACCTACATCATTGACAAACATATTTCTAAATTCATCCTTAATTACTTAATCTACTGGTATGGTGTTCCTAAAGCCATTATCACAGATAATGGAACCCCTTTTAAGAACTAGAATGTTCAATAACTTTACACCCAAATCCATATCCAACACCATTTCTCTACACCCTATTACCCTCAAGGGAATGGCCAAGCCAAAGAATCTAACAAAAATATCTTAAAAAACCTAAAAAAACCATTAATTATGCTGGTCATGGTTGAAAATTGCGACAATCCAACTTTATGGGCTAACCGAATGAGTATTAGAACACCCATCGGTGCCAAACCATATTCCTTGGTTTATGGTATTGAGGCCATCTTACCTATTGAGGTTGAGCTTCCATTGCTAAGGGTTTCATTGCAACACTTGATTGATGATGAAGAATACCAGGTATCTAGGTTAAATGAGCTAGAATTGTTGGATCAACAATGTCTACAAGTAATATGATAGCACTTTCTACAAAAAAATTCTAGCTTTTAATTTTGGATTTTGACTTGAGCTTCAAAATAAGTACTTCCTTGCTAGGGTTCGTTTTGAACATTATTAAGGAATTTTATTTATGCTAAAACCCTCATAAAACCCTAAATCTAAGTGTGCCTTTGTACTTTTATTATAAACTTGAGTTGACCATCTATTTTGGTTACCCATCCATTAAGTGATAACTTATGGGTTTTAATCCCATATTTTTATCATCCCTGCATGCCTAAGTTACTTGTTGATCCATCACCCCATTAATATTTTATCTAAAAATTCTTGAAAATCCTAAGTTTAAATCCTTGTATTGTCTGAAGCCCCCTCGTTCCCTAGGCACATCTTTAAAACAACTTTGGCACATGTGCTTATTAAGTCACTTATGTTCTAAAGGCTCAACTTTGGCAATTTCATAAAGGAAGCACATAGTGAAAATGCATTGGGCCAGGAAGAACAAAGTAAATACATGTGGTGTCTTTTGATTGCATCACTTTATTGCTTTAGAGTGTATTTTATAAAATTGAGTGCAAAATTAAAATGTGCTAGGATTGCTACAATCGGCGGAGATAGGTGTCATTTTATAATTGCAGTGCATGCTCTTTATGCATCACAATTTTGGTTCCTTAGTGCAAAGAAAAAATGCGCTAAGAAGAAGCCATTGAGAACCTCACACTTGTCATTAGTTTATTTCATCACTTTATTTTTTCAGAGTGCATTCTTGAGGGTAGAGAACACAATGAAAAAGCGATGGTTCAACAAGGTATAAGGGAGGAACATGTGTCACCTCCTGGTTTCATCATAGGAATCCTCCAGAGAGCATTATCATACTCTCAATGTATAAATAAAATGTGCTAAGCTATGGTTCCTAAAAATGATGAAATGTGCTCACATTTTATTGCAACACTCAACTCCTTTGCAACAAACTTCTTCCTCAAAATCATATCTATAGAAGGTGATGGGAGGGTGATGTCACGTATGGAAAAATGGCTCTTTTTATATTCCATCACACAACTTTAGTGCAACATAATTTTGGTTCTTCAATGCAAACCAAAATGTGCTTGGGTTAGCAAGGTGGAAGTGGGATGTGTGTCATCTTCAAGCTTCAACGCATAGGTCTTTCACACTGCATTTTCACAAAATAATATTCAAATGGGATATGCACTATAAGGAAGATGTGTGATAGCCATAGATCTTGTTTTAAAGCATTCAAATCAACAGTCAGTATTCAAATGAGAATGGCTAGCTAATTGATGATCAGTTTCATATGTGCGAGCCATCACATTGTAATTTAGGTATAACTAATAATATTATAAGGCTAATAAACTTAGAATTATTCTATTTCTTGTCACATTTATAACCGTATTCTATTTTTATGAATAGTTGATCTCTCTCAAGGTGATTTGTCAAGCGTAGAACTAGGATTTCCTACAATTTCCTAGGTAAGTTGTCTATCTGTTTGAAGATTGCAAAATTTATCAAAAATTGTTGAAAGAATAGTGTAGAGATGGATTTTTAGGGTTATTTGTTTGAATTTTAGAAAGAAAAAGAGAAAAAACCTAGGATTTTAGAGATTAAAATATAAACCCTAGTTGCCATTAAACCCTAGAGAAATGAGTGAGTATAGTGTCAAAACTAAGAGAACAAAGAGTTTCATGGAGGATGACCTCATGAAGAAAATACCTGGTTCAACCAAGTGGGAAAAACATGCCTAAGGCATGGGGTATTGACAAATAGACTACATGACACGGCTGAGAAAATAGGGGATGTTGTTATCCCTATGCATGGGTGGACATTGTTTGAATACACATACAAAAGAAGTTATTTGCTTTGGCTAGTGTCTAATATTTGGACTTAAGACTTGGGGAATTAGTGGTTCCCAATGTGTTTGTGAATTTTGACCTACTTAGAGCCTTGGAATGAGGGAATGATGATAAGGACCGGATTATTTGAAGCTAAAAGGGTGATCCTTTATTAGAGATTTCAAGGTAATAAATTATTAAAACATTTGACCTAAATCCATCTACTAGTGTCACAATTGAGTTTGTTTCTCTCTACAAAGAATATGAGAAAGATAAATACAATTACAAAGTTGTGTGGCTTCCTAATCATAGAAGAAGGGATGCTGACCAAACAATGGTTAAATTTTGTCCTAATAAAATAGAGCCTTTTAGTTTTGATATACTTGAGGACTACTTTATCAACACATATTATACCTTGTTCCAAGTCCTAGGAGAGGACTACAAGATAAATATTCCTATCTCCATGATGATGTTGGTAGTTGATATTCAACATATAAATGTCAACAAAAGTTTTAACTATGTTGCTTTCATTGTTCAAGGGATACATAAACAACTCATAAATTTAAAAGACCCTAAGATAGGTCTTCGCTTCAAGTGGTATTCCCTACTCTTTCATATCATTTTATATAGTGGGGCTAAGGTATGGCAGAATCCCATGGATTTGAAAAATTAGGATAAAGAAAGAAGAAGGCTGCTAGTCCATATCTAGACACATATTTGGCACTTCCACTACAATACCACCAATTATTTGACTTTTGAGAATACTTTTGTGTTGGATGTATTGGACAACCCTAGTAGCAAGCCAAAAATTAGGATATATATGAATAGCATGGAGCTTTTGAGGCCACAATAGTATGATCTTGCATTAAAAATTAATCACAACTGGGGAGATTGGTATCTACATACCAACTACACAATTTTTAGAGTATATGGTACACCAGTGCAGTTCTGTTGCCTTCCAAAATATGTGACAATAGATTGGAATTCATGGAAAGTACGTGGTAGTTAAATGAATCTAATAAGATTAATTTTAGATTGGTTAAGAAGGGATCACTTATCCCTAGTTTCCTGAGATTCTCCCACTTTAATATCACTGGCAAAGAGGGGTTGAAAGTATTTTCTTCAAATTTTAATGCCAACAAAATGAGGGTAGACCCTACTAGAAATTATGACCCTGGGGGGTATATTAGCATAATGAGGGTTGATAGGGGTAGATCCCCATTTTATCACTTTCATGCATCTGATGATGTAATAAAAAATCTTAAAATGATGAGATAAAAGAAATAAAAAGGGCATGGAATTTCATGATCCAAACAAAGGAGAAGAGGATACAAGTTAATCCTACCTATGTTAGTCCATTTTCCAAATGTACAAGCCCCTTTAAGAGGATGGAGAAGATGCTTTCTACCATGGTAGATGGGACCTTCTCAAATATGATGAAATTGGTAGAGCAAGAGGCTAAAATGATGGAAGTTGAAAAGCTTGTTCAAAAAGAAGCATTTCTCGTAGAATCATCGACCTAAGCAACTCCTAACCAATCAATGCCACCTCTTGGTCAACCTCTAGTTGAATATTCAAAATAGCTAGAGGAAAGGGAAAAAATGTAGGAGGAGTCTGTAGAGAATTTGCCTAGAGATGAGGAAGTTAACCAATGCTTATCATCTCCCCAAATTAATCAAGAGGATAAACAAGTGCTTGAAGATAGGAAAGTTGTTGAGTTATATGATAAAAATTTTGTTCATAATGATGTGAGATTTTGGGCTTGTAGTGAGTTCATAGATGATGAAACTTTTATCAATACAAAGGAAATTAAGGACTTTGTCATCAGAATCAAGAAAAATGAACTCAATGAGAAGATATAAAAAGAAAAGGAAGGAGTTGATCCATTGAGACATGAAGAGGTCACTCAAAAAGTCATCTAGGAGAGATTTTTATACTTCAAACATTACTCCTAAAGAAGGAAGTAGACTGGTGAAAGAAAGTGGTATTATTTTATTGCATAGATGGGATCTTACCTCAAGTATAGCAATAGATATAATAAGAAATAAGGATGAAGGGTCTTTCACATCCGATGAGCAAGTAGGGAAAGTATATTTTGGATCTAGATTTAGCACTAGCTTACATACATTATCCATATGGGAAATGGCCCCCACCAGAAATAATCCAAGAGTGTTCAATACAATAGAGGATATCATAGGTAATTTGATTATTAAAATAACATCTGACACCATAGCACCACAAGTAGCAAAATTGGTATTGCACATTGCCATATTTAGTGCTGATATTTCCCAAAGGGTAGAAGAAGCATATAATGAATTACATGCTAACATGTAAAATTTTAGGACAACTATAATAAAGTGGTTGCAAGGCTACCACCACCATAGGTTTTAGCTCCATAGATTGTAGCTCCACCACCTCCTCCATCTACATCTATTGAAAGGTTTCCACAAGTATTATTGATGACATATTAGGTCATAGATTATCTTGTGTTTCACAAAATTGAAGGAGCTTGGATTGATTTTGATGGATTAAAAAAGGCTTATGCTAAGAATAAGGAAATTTAGAATAGCTTCCAAGAGGTCTTGATCAAGTGGAGTCTTAGAGCCACTACAATAAAATAAATGATGAATATCATAGGCTTTGATAGAAGTGCTCCCAAGAACTTGGCCCAAGTAACTTGAACATATTGAATCATTGGGGGACATTCCTACTTTCCAAACAAAGTTGGGCATGTAATTTAGATCTAAATTAAAAATGTTTGGAAGCATGAAACAAGGAATTATGCCTAAGATTATGGATAATATAGGTTCAATTAAGTCTTTGAAAGTATGGAAGGTTGAATTTGCATGCATCATTCCTTCATTATCATCTTATATTTATAAGGATGATAGTCCATAATTAGCTCTCCTAAACAACTCAATTCATGATTTACTTAAGTTGGAGACTAATATTTAGATGATTTTTCAAAAGAAACAAGAGCTATCATAGATTCTCAATACAGTTCACACATAAAACATGAAGATTTGATTGAGTTATGAGTATCTGTGTTCTGACAGTTGTTGTGTTGCTTTAGTTGGTGTTCTTGAAAGAAGATGATGTAATTATAGTAATTAGAATTGTTGCAAATGCTTCTATGGTGATTCATCATGCTTTTGGATGTTTCTAGATCATGCTCTATCTATGTTGTTGGTCTGTATTGATCATTGTGCTCACGATTGGCGATTTTCTTTTGTGAGTTCATATTTTTCATGATCATGGCTGATAGGGTGATTGTAGTGTGTTGTGAATCTTTGAGGAATAATTATTTAAGGTGTTTTGTGTTTGTGACATGTTGTTTTGGGTCCTTACTATGTTTTTATCGACATTTTTTGGTGTGCATTTATAATTGTTTATTGATTTGGGCCGATAGTTTGTACATGTTTTATATTTTGTTGGGCCAACATGTAGTTGATTTTATCCTTAGTTATGGATATATATGATCAAATTTTTGTACCATTTGAAGGTATGGTGTGTGATGTATGCTCTGTGCTAAGTGTGAATAATGTTCTAATCTTTCGAAGGAAGAAGTAAAGTGTGAGAAGAGTGAGTAGATGAAAGTATTTATGTGCTTAGCCAGAACTGTAATCGGGCATTAGAAGATGCTATTTTCTCAGTTCAAAATCTTTTGGATGTAATCTGAATGTTATTGTAAGACAGTGATTCTTCCTTTGGGCAGTAAGCCTTTTTGTATTTGAGCAGTGAGCTCTAGGCAGTGTGCCTGAATGCATGTGCATTCCCCATTTATAATTCTTTTATACTTTTAAAAAGGTATAATCTTGTGGATTAACCTCCATCGTGGTTTTTCCTCTAACAAGGTTTCCACATAAAAAATATTGGTGTTATGTGTGTTTTTGATGTGGTGATGGTTTATGCTTTTATGTTTATTTATTAGATCTAAGAATAAGTTTTAATAAGTATAATTTATGTGACAACTAATTCACCTCCCCTCTTAGTTGTCTGCCCTTGTGTTGCCAACAATTGGTATCAGAGCAGGTTCCTCATAAGAAGTTTAATAGCTTGATGTGATCCGGGATGGTGACATATAAGAAGGATAGCTCGAGATTTGATGGAACTAATTATTCTCTATGGAAGACTCAAATGGAGTGTCATATGAGATGCATTGGTGAGCCTTACTAGACAATTACAAAGAATAGGTATATCATCCCACAGAATGGTCTTTCTATTGTAGATGAGATTAAGGAAGCTAAGTACAATATCAGGGCTAAGGAAGCATTGTTGAGTGCTCTGACTGATTTTGAGATGACAAATGTAATGGAGTTGAAGACTAATTATGAGATCTAGAAAAAGTTGGAAACTTTGTATGAAGGTGATACCCATGTGAAGATTGCTAAGCGGCAAAGCCTGAAAGGGAAATATGAAATGTTGAGAATGGGTGAAGATGAGAACATCACTTCTTTTATGCAGAGAGTGAATGAACTTGTGTGTAGTATTAGATGTGTTGGTGGAACATTGGAAGAATCAGAGATTGTTGCTAAAGTGCTCAGATCCTTGCCTGATGCATACAAACACAAAGCTACTTCTATTAAGGAGATTCAGACTGTGACAAATGTAACCAGAGACATGTTGATTGGTAAGCTTACTTCTTTTGAGTTAACTGAGTTTGGTGAATCTCTTCCTAAGTTAGAATTTGCATTCAAAGCTACTATCTTTGGAAAAGATAAGCATATATATGATCCAAGAGAAAGTTCTTCTAGAAAAATGTCCAAGTATGAGCAGGAAATGAGAGAGATTGAAGAAGAAGAGAGAAAACTAGACAAGCTTGAAGCACTTATTGTCAAGAGTGCAGCCAGAGGAGAAGGTAAGTATAAAGGGAAATTGCCTCTTAAATGTTTTTCTTGCAATGAGATAGGTCATTAAATGACTTATCCTATTTCCTTATGTGTATCCATGTCCTATATATGAATGAAAGAATATATAATGGATAGATAATGAGCTTCCTAAACACCATTATCATGTAATCCTTGTAAAAATTACAAGATATCCTCATAAATTCTTCTACACAAATGTCTAATCCATGTAGTTGTCCATCTTGATAATGAGATATGTAAGATAAATATCATGATAGTCATGCATATCTTGTTTTTTAAAAATATAAAATAGGTAGAATAAAATTATCTATAACCATAGATATTTGAAATGGTGTACACCAACATGGAATATAGATAAGTTCATAAAATATTCAAGGGTTGATCAATAGAGATAGAATAATGAGAATTCATGCTAGAAAATAATGTTCTAAGCTAAGAGTTAAGAAATGTATGAGAGGATTTTACAAAACATTGAATGATGCATAGTAATCATGAAATGAATCAAACCATTCACATGGGCTATCTATTGAAGTAAGTATAAAATAATTCATTAATGGAGGTCATCATCATTTATAGACTTTGTATGATAAATATAAAAATGAACTAATATGTTATATTCTATCTTAATTCCCACTAAATTCCTCTATGGTTGGACTACTAAAAGAATATGGATTTGAAAAATCATGAACTAAATTATCATGAAAGAAGAAGCCACCAACAACATCATGTGGGGGAATTATAACAAAGATCATTACTAAATGCATCATCAATAGAGCATCAATCAATGAATATAGACAAATGAATTTCATAAGATATATGAGGGATGACACTATTATTAGGTTTGTCAACATCATGAATAGTAAAAAAAAGTAGAGCATCATTATCCCTAAATTTGTTATTAAAATAGATTGGTGTATGTAGGTGGAGTTAAGTATGATTACTAATATTGAAAATAGACATTTTTTAAAAATAAAAAGAGTTAGAATTAGATCTTATCTTCATTTCAATAAAATATGAACTTTGACATCTATGGCACTATCCCAAAAGAATGAAGACTACAATCTAGAACTAGATTTTAACTCAAAGACCTTATATGGTTAGAAACTAAGAGTTTGAAAATTGGGATACAATTACACCATGATGATCTAGTATGGGTACAATGATTCTATCATAATGATGTGATGATGTCTAGAGCTTATATATTCCTTTACTAATCACATAAGAGGTTTATGTGATGCACATTTTTTTAATGAAAATTGGGATGGTGCTAAGAAGCACTATTGGGATTGGTTGTTAAAGCAATAGAGAAGAATGATCAACTTCCTTATTTAACACTCATGCCTCAAATTTAAGTTACCAATGATAAGATGTAAAGTAAACCATGGAGTTCAATAGTTATGTGTAGTAGTTAATTGGTAGAATCTATAAATATTAGTGATAGATATGTGAACGCATTTTCATCTTTTATTGATTAATCAATCTGTATTTAATCCTCTTAGAATAACCTAGAGTGATACCCTTAAGTTTAAGTCATAGACACATAATTTAAATTTTTAAACATGTACAACAATGGATAGTTGTCATGTTTAGAATTATCAACCTTTGAATATATTTTAAAAAAAAATTGAATCAAAGAATGCAAAAATTAAAATAAAATTCAATTTAGTAAAGTCAACTTGTAAAATATTTAACTTTACAAATTATAGAAATTATTTTTTGTGCATTTGATTGGTTAAAAAAGTTGTGTGTTATTAACGGATAAAGCAAATTAAATATTCTTTTAAAGAATGATTTTTCTTTTTTTGCTTTATAAAATCATTTCATTAAATCTTTCTAAAGTTTTTAAATGATACTTATTTTGACATTTTTTTAAGAATGATTTTTTTTTATGTATGTAATTGTTAATTTTTTATTAAAGAAAATCTTACAAAAAACAATTAACTATTTTATAGAGATTTGGATTCACATTATTAAAATTAAAAAAAAAATTGTATTATTTTTTCCATTAAACTAATATCTTTATCTATGTTTTTATGTTTTTAATATTTTATGGTATAATTTGATTATATATTTCTCCTTCTTATAGAATTTATATAAACTATTTCTATTTATATCTTATATTATTATAAGTAATAATTTGTAGGTAAATAAGTTAACCTATATTATGTAGGTAATATATTAATTTATATTATATGTAATATTAATTTATATAATATATAATATAGGTTATTTTATGTTGTATTTCTCCTTTCATATATATTTATATATATTAATAAACTATCTTAATTAACTACTATGTTAATTATAATATTAATATTATTATATTATTACTATTGATATAATCAATATAATGGTAAATCACTATATTAATAATTATAACAATATTTTAAAATATATTAATATTATAAGATTACCTATTTACTTAGTTTATATAATTGTAATTTATAAATTATTAATATTAAATTAGAATATAATATATTTATTATATTAATAGTATATTTAACTTCAACTATAATATGAAGATTTCACTATCAAATTCTAAATCAACTAGAATCAATTAAGAATTATTTTTAATAATAAATCATTTGATTATTTAATGTTTAGCAAATATTTATTCTAAAGAACAAATTCAACTTCAACTTTATTAGTCATAGTTATAACTAGTACAAATAATTCATAAACTACTTATTTCTCTCAATGAATGGGTTCATTATATAAATATTCAAATGTATTCAACTTTAATTTTTTTGAAAAAAAATAACACCAAACAATAAACATTTATTCCAATTTATTTTATTTTTGAATATTTAACATCAAACAAGATATTTACATTACATAACCAAAACATATAAAAAAGCCAATGCTATTAAGGGAGAGGGGCCTATAGTGGAGCACCCTAACTTCGTGTTTCTCAAAATCCTACATGGAAATTTCAAATCACTCCCAATTTTGTACAACAATTTATTTGGCAACTCATGTGCTTCTATACTTCGTTTTAGGGCCACATCATCAAATATTATGCCACATCAACATGCTTTTTGTTGAGGTATCCAAAAAATCCCCAAAAAAAAGTGAGACCGTGGTGCACTAAGTAATGTTTTATTGGTGCACTGATGTGGCATCACATGATTTGTCACTTTGCGTACTTTATGGATAAAAAGTGTTTTATAGTGGATATTAAAATGCTCCACTATGGGGCCCACTGAGGACTACTTCTATCCCCACTATTGGACCTGCTCCATTATGGACCCCTCTCCCCTAATCAAACAAAACACAAAATACAAAAGTCAAAACTAAAATACAATAATTAAAATAAAATTACATTTAATTTTATTCACATTAATTAAATTTACATTTGTTTTTATTCCAACTCTACGTGACACTTTAATTATAAAACATGTAAATGAAAGAGGGCTAGGAAAGTGTGTTTGTTTAGATGATTGAAAATAACTACATTGTTGACTAAAGAAAGTCCTTGATTGTTAGACTAAGATTAGAAAAAGTTTTTGTCTAGCAATAACCAAGTGTAGTGTCCCTCTTCCCGCACTTGTGTCCTAAGGTCTTGTGGTCTTTTCCTTTAGTGTATTGGTGTTTATTGGGACACTAGTGTCTTAGACATAGGTGCTCACATCCTTTATACATGCTATTTGAAACCACCAACACTTGTAAAATTTTATCCCTATTTTTGTAATATTTATTTTTGAAACATGTTATAAATTCTATCAATTTTAGGAAAGAATATTGTGCCTAGAGTAAATTAAGAAGCTTGTGATCTTGTGAGTGTTGATGGAGTTGTAGTAATGGTGGTGTCTGCAACAAGCTCTATGTATAAAAGAGGAAAGTGTTAGATGTAGAAGAAAACATATTGATGGTTGGGGAGGTGAGTATACAATGGTTCCTTTCCATTTTTGGAATGTTTTCTTAAATATACACATTTGAGCACAAGTTTACTATTGTATCACGTATTAGGATTAGGGTTGCAAGGGAGATGGCCATTAATTAAGAAAAAAAGACAACTTTTTTTGGGAAAGTTTTCTTAAATAGACATGTTTTAGGACAAGTTTTCTATTGTAACACATATTAGGAGTAGGGTTGCAAGGGAGATGGCCATTGATTAGGAAAAAAATACTTTAATTTTTTTGAGAAAGTTTTCTTAAATAGACATGTTTGAGCACATGTTTATTGTTCCAAAACATATTAAGATCAGGGTTTGCAAGGTAGATAATCGTTAATTAGAAGAAAAAAAGACTTTAAATTGCAAGGGACCCGAGTGTGAGTACTAATGTTTAGGATGCTTAAAAATCATGAGATCAAGATGTGATTTTTAGAATAAGAAAAATCTAATTCAATTGAAATGAATTATTTTCAAGATAATTTAAAATTTTGAATGAATAAAAATAATAGAAACACTTTTATTATTTATAATTGCTAAAATAAATATAAAATTAAATTAAAAAACAAAATATACACTTCTTATCTCTAATCTCCCTTAAAAAATATTTAATATATCAATTCAAAATGTATGTAAAGAAGATTGCGCAGCAATATAATATTCAAAGGCATGTGGAGGCATTCTCCCATTTATAAATTAAATTCATACTTTGGCTTTTTTTAGTTAACTAGTTATTAATAATTTAGTTTTCAACCAATCAAAAACAATATTTAAATAAAAATTAAAATAAAATTCAATTTTGTAAAGTCAACTTGTAAAATATTTAACTTTATAAATTATAAAATTTATTTTTTGTGCATATGATTGGTTAAAAAAGTTTTGTGTGTTATTGGCGGATAAAACAAATTAAAAAAAAATTAAGGAATGATTTTTCATTTTTTGCTTTATAAAATCATTTCATTAAATCTTTCTAAAATAAATAAATGTTATTTATTTTGACATTTTTTTATGAATGATTTTTTATGTATGTAATTGTTATTTTTTTATTGAAGAAAATTTTACAAAAATCAATTAGAGATTTGGATTCACACTATTAAAAAAAAATTGTATTATTCTTTCCCTTAAACTAATATTTTTATCTATGTTTTTAATATTTTATGGTATAATTTGATTATATACGTGCTCCTTCTAAGATTTTTTCATCATGTATATTTTTATATTTTTTTATATTAATATATATATAATTTCATAAAAAAATTATACCCTATAATATATAGGTATACAAGATAATATATAACCATATATATATATATATATATATATTTATATTTTATATTATTTCAGGTAATAATTTGTAGGTAAATAAGTTAACCTATATTATGTAGGTAATATATTAATTTATATTATATATTTATATACAATATAATATAGGTTATTTTATATTAATAAACTATTTTAATTGACTATTATGTTTTTTTTTTTTTCGACTGCAGAATCAGGTAGCACGACCCCTAAACCCCCTAGACAACCTCCTGCAATAGGAAAGATTTAGCCAACCGAGCTAGGGCCCCAACCCCGACTACTATGTTAATTATAATATTAATATTATTATATTATTACTATTAATATAATTAATATAATAGTAAATCACTATATTAATATAACAATATTTTAAAATATATTAATATTATAATATTACCTATTTACTTAGTTTATATGATATAATTTATAAATTACTAATATTAAATTAGAATATAATATATATTTTATATTAATAGTATATTTAACTTCAACTAACTATAATATGAAGATTTCACTATCAAATTCAAAATCAACTAGAATCAATCTAAGAATTATTTTTAATAATAAATCATTTGATTATTTAATGTGTAACAAATATGTATTCTAAAGAACAAACTCAACTTCAACTTTATTAATCATAATTATGTCTAGTAAAATAATTGATAGACTACTTCCTTCTGTCAATGAATGGGTTCATTATATAAATATTCAAATGTATTCAACTTTAATTTTTTTGAAAAAAAATAATACCAAACAATAAACATTTATTCCAATTTATTTTATTTTCAAATATTTAAAAGCAAACAAGATATTTACATTGCATAACCAAAACATATAAAAAAACCAACGCTATTAATCAAACAAAACACAAAATACAAAAGTCAAAACTAAAATACAACAATTAAAAAAAAATACATTTAATTTTATTCACATTAATTAAACTAACATTTATTTTTATTCCAACTCTACAAATCTCTAATTAGAATACTACAAAGGCAAGGTACTCGCCACTACGTGACACTTGTTGGGTATTGGGATAGTTAAATGGTTGATAATGCTTAATATTTTATATTTTGAACTTAACATTAATATTATATAATATAATGTAACTTGTATTATTATAATATATTATTCTTAATCTAGAATATTAATGATATGAATATATTTGATAATTATTGAAGAGTTTTTAATAGTTTTATCTAATCAACATAATCATTTTTAAGATAGGTTAGAGTCTTTTCAGATGTTTTGAATAGTCATGTTTTGTTTTACTTAGCATTTAGATGTGAGTTTTTTTGTCTTGTGTGTAAGGATTGTGCATTAGAAGCACATTTAGTGAAAATTGTCGTTATTTGGACTAATTATTGAAAATATATTATGAGATTGTAATTATTTATTTATGTTCATATTTGTGTTGTGTTGGTTATAGTGTCAATTACAAGGAGTTAGTGTGTTTGGGTATTGATAAGTATTAATAATTAATGTTTGTTGTATATTTATTTAGTTTTATATTAAATACAATATATGAAAAATTAAATGGCACAATGTATTATCTACGCTATTTTACAATATATCATGTATTTATTTATTGGTTTGTACTAGAGTATTTCATAAGTATTGCAAGTTGACAAAATGTGAACAGTTACCGTACAATCATAAATACATATCAAGTTGGATGCAAAGAAAATTAAGATTTCTTGATTCAGAAAACCTATGTTTTTTATTTGCAATTGTGATACAATATACATAATTTAATAAAGCTTCATTATATTAAACAAAAAAAAATCGGTTATTAGTATTTTTTATACAAATTTGCGAAAATCCTTTCTGCAAAGAGTGGAAGAACATGTTTTATAACATTAAAAAGTATAAGTATAATGAATGTTGTAAATTGTATTAAGTTTAAACTAGTGCTATGTAGAAAGAAAATGTAGTTTGCAATATATTTGTATATTTGCTCTTATAAAGTAGTAGTTGTTTACAAAATCAATAGTTGTGATTTTTGGGTGATAAATAGTTAAACATAGTAGAGTTGGTAGAGAAAATTTGTGGGTCTGACTCATGTAGTTCTAAAAGGCTATTTAAGAATTGAAGGTCTACATCAAACTGAGCATTGCACAATCCATTATAAAGATAAACTCTAACTGTTCTCAATAAAGGAGCATTTTTAAAAATGAAACACAGTAATAGGATATTGTCTTCAAAGTTTTTGTGAATAGCATCAATTTTCAATGTGAAATTTTACAACTTTTCAAGTGAGAGGGCCAACTATGCCAATTCCATTGTTTGTATTCAAAATTGAAGTGAACAATAGGAAACAAATATCGATAAAAAAATTGGGTGGCAAAAGAATAAAGTTACTAACTTGTGTAAAACGTGTTAGTGGAAAGTTGATGGACAATTCTTCTATTTAAGGAAAGATTTGCAAAGTTTGATATCATTGTTATGTAGTAGATTAGAGCTATAGCACTTGATTTTCCTTAGTGATTTGGTTGTTGCAAAGCATTTGCGAGAGATAAGATAAAACCGAATAACTTATTTTAAAGTAAGTCTTGTGAAAATATGAAAGCAAATGAGCTCTTTTGGAAGCTCCATTAATTCTAAATTAGAAGCTTGTAAATGCAAAATTGAAGGGTGGCTTGGTAAGTAAGTATACAGGTGAAAAGATGTGTAAAAATAATATCGTAGAATACAGTTTTATAATAATAGTAACTACTTTATTGTATTTATCATTAACACATGTAGTTTTAGTGGAAGGTAAATATTAATTAATTGTAAGTGTAAAATATTAGTTTAATTATATAAATTATTTTTGCAAAAGCTATAGCCGAAACAATTAAATTTGAGCGTTGTGCTATGGAGACAAGTGAAACTTTTGGCAAATAGTGCACTAGACAAAGTTGTAGAAAAGCATTTTGATTATTAACAAGCGAGAGAATGACATGCACCCTGATTAATATTATCAATATAATTATAATTAATATTTAAGCAAATTTGTGACTATGGCACGCCTGTTAGTTTTGCAGATTTGGTATGGTATGGAAGATTGATAGCAATTAAAGAAGTTAGGTAGTAAGTTTGTATGCTTTGGAATGGGGTGCTCGTACTTGTTATGGCTACTTGTGTGAAGTACATAAGGGACAAGAAAATGAAAGCTACAAAGAGGGCTCAAAGTCAAGCAGGCAGGGGCGACCCTTTGGTGAAATGGTGGGGCTTCTTGCCTGTAGAGCCAACAACCAAAGTTCAAACCTCGCGAGGTCGCTCTCTACCGCGTCAACAATGGAGTTTGTTATTTACCCTCCTATTAAGGGGAGGCTCCTTGGTGAACTGGTGGTGCTTCTTGCCTGTAGTGCCAACAACCAAGGCCCAAACCTTAATATTTTTTTAAATACTTCCTGAATATTCGAGAGGTCGAATATGTTCTCTTCTTCTCTGGAGCTTCTTGGGGGTGGGTTTTTTACAGTATTCGGGGGGGAGGTTCTTTTCTTTTGAAGCAGTTGTGTATTCTGGGGTAGTGGGGTTGTGATCTTGGTGTCTAGTGGAGTGTGCCTTCATCGAAGGGCTCTTGGTTTTGATTTTGGCCTTGCTTGCTCATTTTGTGTTGTGTGCTCTTTGATGGATACTGGAGAATCTTCTAGGGTTTGTCCCAATATGGACTTCCGCTCTGCTTTTGGTTCGAAACCCTCTCCACAGGGTTCGAAGATTTTTTATAATAATTTTTTTTTGGTGGAACTTGAGAAAGTCGAGATGGGCTCGGCAGGGGGGCCTAGAATTCCAAAGATTAATGGGTGCCTCGAACGGTGTAAAGAGAGGCTGAATGTAGTCATTCCAATGGAGATGTTGGCTAAAGACATTGATTATTATGCATGGCATTCTCTTTATTGAAAATTCTTAGGTTTGAAAATTTCTTTGCAATTCTTGGATATGTGGGCTCAAAAGACATGGATTCCTGAGGGAGAGATGGAGATCCACCTCCTGGAAAATAACTATTTCATGGTTACATTTGACTGCTTGGCTGATCGGAATAGGATTTTTGAAGGGGGACCATATTTTTATAACCAGGTGGGCTTATTCATTAATCCATGGCATGCTGGCTTCAACCCGGCGGAGGAACTTCCAAATCAGGTTCCGGTTTGGGTTCATCTTCCAAGGCTCCCTGTGGAATGCTGGCGAGAGGATGTGCTATACCTATTAGCCTCGAAGCTGGGGAAACCTGTGGGTTCATCTCAGCAAATGCAATTCAAAAAGGTAATGACTTTTTCTCAGTTCTGTGTAGAAATTGATTTAAGTAAGCCATTGCTAGACTCTTTAGAAGTGAGTGCAGGAGATTATTCATGGGTGCAATAGCTGGATTATGAAACACTTCCTTTTCGTTGTCATTTTTGTCATGAGTATGGTCACCTCCTGCGCAGATGACCAAAGGCCAAGCCTTTGGAGGCTTAATCTTCTCAACCTTCGGCTAATCCACTTAGGGTGGATAAGGGCAAGGACACCATTCAGGGTTTTGGTGGTAGGGAAGATGGTTTTATTCCTGTTAGAGGTCAAAATAGAAATAAAGGTCATAAAAAGACTTTGAAGGATAGGCAGGAGGAGGACACCTTCAATAGGTTTGAGGTGCTGGAGGATCTTAGTCAGCAAGAGGTGAACCCAGGATTTTTGGATCTAGATCATGGGACTTTGGATATTGATCAGCATGGCCCTTCGGTTGAGGCAATGCTTGCTCCCCAACAGGAGGGGGGTATGGGAGTACCATGCTTAGATGAGGTCGGGAAAGATCCTGGTCAGGTAATACTCAACTCAGAGGTGATTATGGCTCCGCTTGCTGATGGGACTTTGGCTCTAGGGACAGATCGTCAAATGGGGGTTCAGGATGAGTTGGGTGGTAGTGCTGAGGTAGTGAAAGATAGTGTGGATAAGGTTCACCTCTTGCAGAAAGTTGGTCCGGAGGTGGGTAAGAAGAATATTAAGGCGTCCTCTTAGTTGGGTGTTCTACAAAAAGTTCTCAAGAAGGGGGGGCCGGAGAAAATTTCTAAGCTGGGAAGGAAGAAGGATGAGGAAAAGATTAAGATGATAGGGGAGACTTTGGTGGAGTCGGGGTTAGTCAAGACTCTGGATTCACATTTTTCATGCCCCTCGAAATGATAGTTCTCTCTTGGAATGTAAGGGGCTTGAACAGTGGCCCTAGACAAAAAGTTGTTTGGGATTTGATTAGGTGTCATTCGCCTGATGTTCTTTTTCTGCAGGAGACTAAGCTCTCTGTGGAGGGTATGATGGATTTAGTTCCTAAGTTATGGGGGAATGGTGGATGCCAATGCACTAGTGCTCAAGGGTCTTCTGGCGGGGTGGCGTGCTTATGGAACCTGCGTAAGATCTGCCCCCTTTGGTGGGTGTCTTTTAAGTCCTCCCTTTCCATGGTGGCCTCTTGTTTTATGTCAGGGGAAATTGCTCTCTTCTCCAATGTGTATGCACCTGTGGAGTTGCAGGGCAAGCAAATTTTGTGGTCCAACATTCGTTTAGTTCGCAGCTTATTTCCTTACCATCCTTGGATTATTGGAGGTGATTTTACTGCTATCACAGAGCTTGCAGAGAAACGCGGTGGTATTGCAAGGCTGGAGGCTTCTGCATTATTGCTCCAGGACAATATCTCTGCTTTGAATCTTGTGGATATCAAGCCTGGCAATGGTCTTTTTACTTGGAATAATAGGAGAATTGGTGATGCTTCTATTTCTGAAAGACTTGATAGATTTTTGGTGTCTAGTTTTTGGGTGGGGGACAGGTGGTTGACTAGCTCTGAAATTTTAGATGGTCATGGTTCTGACCATTGGCCTATTAAGCTAGTGGTTGATGTGCCTCAACAGTGTGTTAGAAAAACCTTTAAGTTCCAACTCATGTGGCTTAGGGATGAATCTCTTCATGATCTGCTCCCTGGTTGGTGGGATCAGGGGAAGCCAGCATATGGCACTGCCATGTACTCTTTCTCAAAGAGGCTCAAGTATGTTAAATACAGATTGAAAAGATGGAATAGGCAGCATTTTGGTAATTTATTTCAGGAAAAGCAAAAGGCACGAGATAATCTGGACCTAATTACCAGACAAATTCGAGATCAAGGCCTCTCGGAGGAGCTGAGTTTATTAGAGGTTGCTGCAACAAAAGAGCTTGAGGAATGGGAGTTAAGAGAAGAGATTTTTTGGAAACAAAAGTCTCGTATTGAATGGCTCCAGGCTAGGGATCGAAACACTGCTTTCTTCCATAACTCAGATAAGGATCGAAGACAAGGTAATGCTATTTCTTCTATTTTGTTGCCTGATGGGGAATCTTTGTCCTCTTCAGCCTCTATTTTAGCTGAATGCATTCAGTATTTCTCTACCCTTTTCTCTGAGGATTTGCCTCCTGTAGAGGAGGATGAAGCTAAAATTTTAGATTGTATCCCGAAGCTGGTGACTAATGAAATGAATGAAGCATTGCTTGCTCCTATTACCTTGTTAGAGCTTGAGAAGGTTGTGTTCCAGATAAAGAAAGGTAAAGCTCTTGGGCCTGATGGATTCCCCATTGAATTTTTTCAGGAGTTCTGGGAAGTGGTTAAATTGGACCTTTTAGAGGTTGTCCAAGAATCCTTTATGCATAAACAAATGTTGAAGTCCCTAAATGCTACATTTTTAGCTCTTATTCCTAAGAAGATGGGAGCTAACTCCTTGGATTTGTTTAGGCCTATAGCACTATGTAATGTTGTGTATAAAATTATTACTAAGTTGATTGCAGAAAGGCTGAAGCCTTGGCTTGATGACTTTATTTCTGAAGAGCAGGGGGGTTTTGTTGCTGGAAGACAGATCATGGATGGGGTGGTTATTGCTGCTGAGGCCATCCATTCTATGGAATCCTCAAAAGATAAATCTATGTTTATCAAGTTGGACATGGCTAAAGCATATGATTGTGTTAAATGGAGCTTTCTATTTAAAATCCTTGGAGCTTTTGGCTTTGCTGAGGGTTGGATTGAATGGGTTAGGAGTTTTGTCACTTCCTCCTCCTTTTCGGTGCTTATCAATGGTGAACCCACTTGTTTGTTTGGTGCTTCTAGAGGCCTTAGGCAGGGAGATCCCCTATCTCCTTACTTATTCATCCTCCTTGTGGAAGGCCTAGGAAGACTCATTCGTGCTCAAGTTGCTAGTGGCTTGCTTCAGGGATGGAGTTGGGGAGATGATATTCCCCCTCAGTCTCATCTGCAATTTGTAGATGATACTGCCTTGATGGGCAGGGCTAAGGTTGAGGAGGCTCTCAATTGGCATAGTGTTTTGGACAGTTACTTGGCCGCTTCTGGGCTATGCATAAATGAGGGGAAGTCCTTCATATATTTCTTCCACACTCCTAAGGGTATTCAAAGGAGAATTGCTGGTATCCTTCTGTTTCAGATTGGCTCACTTCCTTTTTCCTATCTTGGAATCCCTCTTGCTGTTCGCTCTCTCCCCAAAAGGTTTTAGCAAGAGACTCTTGATAAGTTTCAAAGATTGGTCAGTCATTGGACTTGCAGGTGGCTTTCTTCAGCAGGTAGAGTGACTCTTTTAAAGTTGGTGGTCCAGGCTCTTCCTATTTATAAATTCTTTGTTCTTTCTGCTCCTTCAAGTTTTATTAGATATTTCGAGAAATTGTCTCGTCAGTTTCTGTGGGCTGGTAATCTTCTTCATAGAAAATGGAGTCTGGTGAAGTGGGATGTTGTTTGTAGGCCAAAGCAAGAGGGGGGTCTTGGTTTACGGCAGATTGATTTGAATGGGCAGGCCTTGGCTGCTAAGTTGTATTGGCATTGGTGCTCTCAACAACATATGTGTTGGGCTAAAATTCTGACCTTCAAATTTTTGGGGGCGGTAGAAAGTAGGGAGGTAGCAAGGTTCAATATGGAGGGGAAAGGCTCTATGATCTGGAGTACCCTTAAACGTGGTACCAAACTAGTTAAACAGGGACTTTTTTGGATTTGTAATGGGGGTCGAGATGCTCTTTTCTAGCATGATTCTTGGGATGGACACCCACCCATTGTGTCATATCATCCCCATCTCCAAGATTTGTGCCAGATTTTTGTGGAAGCGGGTTGGAGTCATGTGGCAGATTTCAAATCTCAACAATCTTTGGGTCAAATTTTTGTGTCCAGGTGGAAGAGCCCCTTGGATTGGCCTCCTAGTGGTGCGGTGGAGGATCGTCAAGAGCTTGCTAAGATTTTATCGGGTCGTGTCTGTAATTCTCTCCAAGGGGGTGATGTGCTTGCTTGGGGTCCTGACTTGAAAGGAAAATTTTTGGTTGCCTCTGGTTATCAGGTTTTGGATAAACAGGTTTTTGGAAGCTCCCAGGTTTCTTGGTGGAAGCATGTTTGGAATAAATTTGCTTGGCCTAAGTGTAATTTTTTCTCTTGGCTCGTGGTTCAAGGAAAGTGTCTTACTTGGGATAATCTTTGGAAATGAGGGTTCCAGGGACCCTCCATGTGCATTCTATGTGGTCAACATGATGAATGCTTATCGCATCTCTTTTTTTAGTGTTCTTTTGTTAAGACTATCTGGCATCACTGGTGGAATCTTTGGAGCTTACCGTGTTGCCATGTCTCTTCTTTGGAGGATTTTTCGAAGAGACTGGGTTCTTCTCCTGCTACAACCTCTTTTCTTAAAATTGCTTGGAGCATTGGTCCTAGTTTGATTGTTTGGCAAATTTGGTTGGAACGTAACAGAAGAATATTCTTGGATAAAAAATTGCTCGTGGGGCAACTTTGGAGGCGAATTCTTGGGGCTTTGCAGGAGACTTTGACTGCAAAGTGTGACTTGTTTTGTGTCGATTGATCTTGGGGACTTGGGTGTTGTAAATGCCCTAGGTCTTGCCACAGGGGAGAAGAGTATTTTGAGCAAAGTGCATCGTAGGCAAGGGTGTGAGAGGGTTGCTCGTGAGGGATTTTTGTTCCCGCCTGCTCTAGGGGAGTTGAAAATTAATACGGATGGGTCGTCTAGGGGTAACCTTGGGCATGCTAGGGTTGGCGGTATTGGTAGAGATAGCCTTGGAGTGGTGGTTTTCTTCTTTTCTATGTATCATGGTTTTCAAACTAATAATCTTATGGAGGCAAGTGCTATTCTCTTGGCGATTGAGCATGCGGTTGCCCTTGGATGGCAACAGATTGTTTGTGAAGCTGATTCTCAGGTGGTTATTGATATGCTGAATAATCAAAATTTGGAGGATGCGAATTGGCAGCTAGCTGTGGTTGTCAAACAAATTATTTCTCTATGCTCTACCTTGGAGTCCATTATTTTTCGCCATATTCTGTGGGAGTTGAATAGGGTGGCTGATGGGCGTCAGAAAAGACTGATTCTTGGTCTATGGATGATTGGGGCAATCTCCCTGCTGATATGGCCCCTGTTCTTGAGGAGTGGGTTGCTAAGGATATGAGGTGCTTCTTGGGTGTGAATTAATTCATGTTGTTTCTGGCCCCTTGTGGCTTCTTTCTTTGGACTTTGTATTGCTGTTATGATTCAATAAAATTTTTACCCTCCTTTTATTAAAAAAAAAAGTCAAGCAGGCAAGTGGGATCAACCCCGAGGTGTAATTAATTAAGAAATGATAGAATGATCAAATTGATGTATGAAATTGCATCACTTGTATAGTACAATGGAAAGGTGTTTGATTTATGACATTAAGTTGCTACACTTGACCGTAAATTAGTATGTCTTAAATGGAATCTTTACAATGTCCCAATTTAACCTAAAATTTTATAGAGGCTAAACATTCATCAGTTGAATATTTATTAGTCTCAAAGTCTAGTGCTAGGACTCGTTGTGAGAAAAAAATCACATTATTTATAAGCTCAAATATTTTGGTAATGGTGGATGATACTTAAGAACCCAGTCTATTTTATGTTGTGCACCTTATTGGGTGCAGAGGACAACTATCATCATATGTGGTTTTCATATGTTGTCATCTTATTTCTTATGGAAGTGCACTATGCTAATGTGTTTATGAATTCTCTTCCAATTCATCTTATAATATGTAATATATTTCTATTACTATTGTAGACACGCAAAATTGGCATAATGCATTCAATTAGGTCATCCACTTAGCAAATAAATCAAGTTTATTTATCAATCTCCTAAAGTCATCAATTTAAATTAAATAAATCAACTTGATCCTAACATCACCCTCCTTGATTAAATAAATCAATCCTTTATTTAATTAAGTCTGAAATCGGCTTTCATCCCTTTTTTATTTAAATAAATCAAAATATTTAAGTCAAATAGGTCAAATCATCTAATCATCGTTAAGCTAATCTAATCCTGATTAAATCTAATCTAATGCATGTCACATCCTCTAGATTTTTCCACTTGCACCAATAAATCATTTTAATTCATTTATAAATTTAGCATTTTTCATCAACATGGCATCTTTGAGGAATATTCCCTCAAATTTGAATTAAAAAACAAGTGGACATGTACATCCAACAAAGCAATTAATAAGCTCTTACATGTCCCTTGCACAAGTCAAACTCAGCATTAACTATCAAATTCAAATTTGAATCTCCCCCTCTTTGGCACATTGACCAAAATGTGCTCATCCTCAAACCTATCACATGATGACAAGTGGCTTCATATCATTGGTCAAATCTTTGTCCCACATTCATCCATTTGGTTTTTTCTCTCATCAAAGCATTCTACAAATAGAGGCTTCATTCTTAATCAAATCCTCCACAACTCCACAATCATTCATGTAAAGTCACTCTCTTTAGGAGAACTGATTTTTTCCACCATCACTCCATCTTCAAGGCATTTCATCATTTAGCTTATCTATTAAGGATTGAGAAAGGGCTATTTTCCACAATAGCACCAATCCACTATGAGATATAATTTTCTCCATGTTTTATTATATGCTTTCAATTTATCTATCTAAGTCTTTGTTGCTTTGAATGCATTATTAGCATGTGGAGTTATTTCATAGGGATGTTGATTGTTGGTTTTGTTTTAAAATACTAATCATGTTTTGGGATTTTAACCAAAATGCAAATTTTCACATCCACAACTATATTAAAATATAATAATATAATATCGTGTTGTTTCCATATCCTAATATCTTCTTTCCTTGTGGAAGTGCACAATGGTCGTGTTTGAATAATAACTTATCATTATAGATTTAAAACTATTTAATAATTATTAATCAACATTAAATAAATAATAATCAATTATTAATTTTAATGTGTAGATGTAAATATAATATAAATTAACAATTATTCATTATTTCTTTTTTGGTAACCCAGGGGTGTCCCCGCGACTTAGCCCAACGTTCCCTTTACGGGGTGAGCTAGGCGAAACTAGTCCCCTAGGGATGCACATAATAGCCCACAAACCATGTGCATTGGGTAAACTTGGGCTTTGGAGTTGAACCCGAGACTTGTGGGGAGGAAACCCATAGCCCAAGCCAACTCCACTACCTGTTTGGGCTCAACAATTATTCATTATTATTTACTAATTACTATTATATAAATATTTTCATTATTATATAACATTGAATATATTTAATATTATTTAAATTATATTTAATATATTTAAATGGATATTTAATAATAATGTAAATAATATATGATGGTTGTTCATTTTAGTATTGATGGTCATTATTATATTATATATAATAAGATTAAATATAGATGTTACATCTCAGACTTTGATGCTAGTTAAATTTACTTTATGTGGAACTGATTCATAAATAATTGTGTGTGGTAGAATAAATATTATGATATTTTCAAAGATGAAATAAGTAAATGGTTACTTTATTTTGAAAAAGATCAAATGCAATGAATATTATTTTATTTTGAAATGATGCAATATAGAAAATGTTATTTTGGAATGATAAATTATATTGCTTCAATTTATTATTGGACACTAATCTATTAATGGGTGTTTGAGTTTTCACGAGTTGCAGGTTGTCGAAGACCAAGGGTGTGGTTAAGGTAGAGGAGGCTAGCTAGCCGACAGGGTTAAGATGGAATGGTCTTTCTCACACACATAACACTTAGTAAACATATAGTTGCATTTAGAATTTCATTTAGTTAATTATTTTATTTTGTTTCTTACTTTATAGTGGTTATTTAATTTAATTGGTGGTAAAATTAAATGCACATATAAAATAAAATAAATGATTTTTTTATTTATTTTAAATATTGATTTCATTTGAAGATTAAATTATTATTATTTATTATTTTGTGGATAATTGTGATGCACATGTGGCTAGAAAATTATGTTTGCTATTTAAAATTAGTTTTATTGGATAGATTCAAAACAAATCATAGAAAAGAAAAAAAAAGATTTTGGAAAACAAAACAATGAGATAGGAAACAATAGAAAAATAGAAAAATAGAAGAAAAGAAGCTAAACTTAGAAAGAAAGAAAAAAATCAAAGCAAAACAAAACAAAGATAGAAAAAGAGAAAGAAAATAATAAAAGATAATAATCTGTTATTCTCTCAACACTAAAAGATTCATTCAATTCATTAGATTCATTTTTCTCAAATTTCAATCTGCAAAATGAAAACCCAAAAAACAGAACAGTAGAATTAGTGAAATTGGGCATAGTAGAAGAACGGTGGAAAAGAGAAGAGAACAAGAAGTGGGCCAAACACGTTTTACCAGGTTATTTATTTATTTATTTATTATATTTAATTTCAATTTGTGTGAATAAATGGATCTATCTATGTTTGTTTTGCGTGAAAGATTAAAGTCTTTGTTAATACCCAATTGAATATATCAATTGTAATTGTGCATTTGATGTTTAAATCATTTATCTATATGAGAAATTCAACTTCATGGTTGTATTAGAACTACATACTTATATATCTTTCATAATATATATATATATATATAAACATATTTTATTCTACATGTTAATAGCACTGAATATATTCATATTTTATATATTATACGTTTTGCGACACTTTCATTCTCGAATTCACTATTGTACTGACAATGAAAATAATAATAATATATATCTATATATATTATATGAACGGTATAATACATATACATATATAATACTATTATATGTTTATTTGGAAACAATATAAAACATTATATGCAAAAGTCGAAATCATTAAAGAAATCATTGTTTATTTTCACTGAAGGAAATTCATTTTGAAAGAAATAATTAAAGGTGTTTACAAGCATCCACTGCTGCATATGGGGAAGGTTGCATTGTAGAGGCAACAACCCTTCCATAGGCAGCGCTCCCTGTAGGAGTTGTCAGCCCTCATATAGTATGGGATGAAACTCAAATCTCAGGGTTAAGTTATAACTTGCTTTATATTTCACTAGAAAATTGTTTAGTGACTACATTTTGCAAAGAGGTTGCTTAGCGAATATATATGTATATATATGTGTATATATATGTATATATGTATATATATGTGTATATATATGTATATATGTATATATACATACATATACATATACATATATATATATACATATATATACACACACACACATATATATACATATATATACACACATATATATATATATACATATATATATATACACATATACATATACATATATATATAGGTGTGTGTGTGTGTGTGTGTGTGTGTATGTAAACTATTGTATTTCTGAATATGTAATTACTTCTATCTACAAAATTATATATTTCTAATTATGTAATATAATATATAAGTAATATATATGTGTGTGTGTGTGTGAGAGAGAGAGAGAGAGCAATAGTCATTTTCTGAAATGAATATATTTATATCTGATTTAGAAGTGCACCTTTTGAATGCATAAATAAATTTGTATTTTAAATAGAACCATTTTAATTTGGGAATTGTTAATATTGAATAATTTATTAGAGTTTATGTGCACAAATGGAAGGATATATTTATACATATATTTTCTATTTTTACTTGGAATGTGAGTAATTGATTGAATTGAGAAAATGGTAGGTTGTAGAATCAAATATAAACCACTTAATTTTCTTTTGGATGGACATGCAAACCAAATAGCGAACTTGAAATAAAAATGTGTATCCAAAAGAACTTATTAACTAAATAGTGTTTGAAACTTAAGCAAACTTATGAGATGATTTATTTATTCTTTCTATGAGATTACTTCCAGGATAGGATGTTGAATGTGGGCTCCTAGAGACAGTAATTTACTTTTTCTAAATTACCATATCGTTTATCATTGCTTGGCCAAGCTACTGTACCAGTGAAATAGATTGTTTGAAAAACCTAGATTTTATATTATATATGTCTCTGCCACATCTTGCGTGTGAGTATTATGTTATTCTAATTTAGGAATTACATATAGGCATCAAGCATGCATCGAGATATTCCCTCCTGCTTATACCATTCCAGGTTGCTAGGCTCCTCGTGCAGGGTCGGTGCTTTCTTCGTATTATGAAGAAACCTGAGGAAGTTTAGTACTTCATGGTTGGGCGGAAAATGTGCCTTAACCTCACTCTTGGTCTTGGCTTGTGGAAGACCATCAGAGTCATGGCAGTTGAGGACAGAGATTCTTATATTATATGGATATACTTCTTTGTATTATACTTGTATGGCTTGCTTAGCCAATTTGTAAATGTATATTTATCCTCATGGATGTAATTGTTGTATTGATACAAAACTTATACTTGTAACATTGAAACAAATGTAATCTAACACCCTACTAGTGTATGAGATTTGTACTTTATTATTGTAGCTTGCTATAGAGCATTTAAATAGATATTTTATTTAATATATGATTCACTTTCCTTATTGGAATAAGTATTGCTTTTGGAATACTATTTTCAGTATGTGAGTTTTTCACGCTTTACGTTTGGTATCAGAGCATTTGGGTTCAACCCTTGGACCCTAGGGCTCATTGTGAGACTGTATATAAAATATGTTAGTAATAATATTTTATTTCTTATGTCAGAATGGAGAGGACATCAAAAACACGAGGGTGAGTCAACAGAACCAAACATAATGAGAGGCCTAGGTCATCAGGTGAAAAAGAACAACCTAAAGAACCCCAGGAAAAGGGGGTGAAGGATGATAAAAGAAAGGACTTAGAGACAGTGACAAAAGTGCTTAAGCGTATTCACCTTAGGAAGAAGAAAAATAACAAGGAAGCAAAAATGAACAAGAGGGCCAAAAGTAAACCCTCGGCCCATCGGGATTTTCCTATTGGATGTGGTCGAGGTGCAACCATGCTGAATGAAGGAGAAATTAAGGAGTGTTCACAATCAAACCCAACCACTAAACTTATAAACCCCGAGTTTGAGGAGGAAGAGGAACCAAAAGAGTTTCCTTTATCTAAGAATGATATGTAAACTTTTATGTTCTAGAAAAACAAGAACTTCTATATAAAATAAGGATGTAAGAATCCAAAAGTAAATAAAATGAGACCTTGTAATTATTGTGGGAAAATTCAATGGTATTTACGTTGATTGATATGAAATATGATACTAGTAGTTGTTTGGAATAATTTTTCATTATGAATGCAATTAGAGTTTTAGAATACTTGCTTGTCTGAGCCAAGATGGCTAAGACATGGTGGCAACCTGTGAAGTGATGATGTAGGAATAGAGAAATACTGTGAGGAAAGAGACCTCTTTGACGACATAAAGGGTGAATAAGTTTATTACAAAAGGAATAAGTTACAAGATTGCTAGAGGAAAAATAAAAAATATTATGACAAGTAGAAAAGAACAATCACCTACAACTAATAATGGTTTAAACTTTAGATGATCCTTTAAAGAAGAAGAGAATCCAAGATGGATGTTTAAGGGCAAGGATGTCTACAATGATAATGGTATTAGACTATGAGTAAGTTGATTTTCAAGTAATGCCTTTTCTTTTCCTAATTAGGATGTGGGTATGAATCCATGTGATCTTTGGAGAATGCAAGTTAAGTTGCCTTAAGGGTCTTCGATATGGACCTAGGACAAAAGTTTCTTGGATAAGTTATCATGATTAGCCTTATTGACAAGGCAGGAATTATTGATATTGTGTAACCTTATGAGTCCTATATGCTCTAGATTTATATTAATGATATTCATAATTATGCACTTTGTGAGAGTGATGCATCGTGCGAGTGGTGCACTTTGTGTATATTGTGTGAGTAATGCACTTATAATTGTTTTATATATATTGTGTGAGTAATGCACTTTTGAATGTTTTATATTTGGTGTGGGTAATGCACTCAAGATTGTTCCTATATTTTGCTAGAGATTGTATACACACCTTGTACAAGTAACACACTTGAATAACTATTGTTTTCACATCTTATGTACGTGTATAGTGTGCTTAAGTAAATTATTATCTTCATGTGATTGGTGCACCTTGAGACTGTACTCATACTTTGTATGAAGGTGAAATTTATGTAATTATTATGTGAGTGTTGCATTAATGCATTATCCATATGAGTGGAGTATCCTTGTAAAGTGGGAATTGGTAATTGCTCTTGGTTGTGAGAGTGAGGTGTTTAGATATCTTGGGTTGTGGATGTTTGCTAGTGTATGACTATGTGTGTCATTGCCTGTTGATTGGGAAATCCATTGAATGGGATGCAACTTTTATTATTTAGCATCTTTAGTGATGTTGGTTTGGTTAAGTAGAAAGGATCTCATGTTTTGTGTGATTGGAGTCTTAGATGACTCGTTGTTTGCCATGATTGAATATGTTCTCTTAATTACCTTGAATTCTGGAATCCAAGTATAGTTTAGTATTGTACTCCCTCTCTTGTGACTAGAGTTAGTCACACAATTCATGTGTTATGTAACTTGAGAAATTTGATAGTTTATTTTATTTCATTGACTTTGATTAATTTACTAAATGTTGTCAAGGCCAACATTGAATTTTTATTTGTGTTTGAGTAAGTATAGCCATCGAATTTATGATACTTGTTTATCTTGTGACCTTTATGGTCATGTGTGAATTATTGTTGAAATCGACTTTTTCTTTCCCTTGGTTTTAATTTACTTTCTTAATGGTGGCTATGCTTGAATGTTTTAAACTGTTGGTCAAGTTTCATGTTATGTTCTCTATCATGTCCATGATGGGCCTTTGATAGATTGTATGAGGGAGTAGAATATGAGAATGTCCTAGTTCTTGGTGTGTATGTCACTAGAATTATGATAGATTGAAATTCCTTGATTCATTGTTAGATGCAAGTGATTATTGCATGAAACATCAAGAAAGTTTTGAAATAGTTGGTGTTGCTATGGATCCATTGAGGCAAGTATCTTGCCAATTAGTGTGGTCATCATGACTAGGTAGCAAAAAGGATGTGAATGGAATTTGAGAATATGCTTAAATGTTGATTCCTAATTATATATATGTCCATGAGATATGTGAGAACTTGTTTTATATATGATGAAATAGAGGTAATGGTAGAAAGAATGTTAGTTGAGAAAGCAAAGTAGTTGTGTAGCGGACTTCAGTTAAAGATGGATAAATAGAGAAATAAGGATAACAAATTCTAAATGATAAACACAAGAAAAGGAATAAGTGATAGAAGACAAGGTAGAGACAGGTAAGAAAGCAAAGGAAATAAGAATTCATGAGAATATAAGTCAAATGTGAGTTGAGAAAGGATAGAGTGTGGAAAAATATTGGGAACATGAATTGCTAAATCAGAAGTAGATATTTTAGAATGGATAAGGAAATAGGACATAAATTCCTCATGATTGTATGAAGGATAGGATGTGGAATGTTCTAGTAGCACGAAGTTGAAAAGGAAGAATGAAAAGACTTAAATGGTCGAGATAATAATGCTAGAAGTTGAAGGTGAGAAGAAATCTTTGAGATAAGAAGATTTGTGAGGAAATGGAAGGAAGAGATGAGGTTGAAGGAGTTGATTGGAGTTAACACATAGAGTGTATTGCTAGTAATTGAACTGCAAAGGGATAAGGGAATTTATTGGATGGTAATTTAAGCTAGAACAAACCAGATTTATCAAAGGAAAAATGGATAACGAATGTTCTAGTCTTAGAGGAGTTGTATGCACGATGGTTGGTTTTGACCTAGTTGGTGCACCGTTGGAGATTTGTTTACTATTGTGAGACCTCAACCTAGTGTTGGTTAGGAGGATTGATCTTTTGAGAATATGTTGTGTTTTGTCAAAATTGTGATACTTGATTTATGCTTGTATTTGTCTATGATGGACTATGATTTATGTCTCATCTAGTGGTCATCATGAGTGTGATTTAACTTCTTATGCTTGAATGTTGTGATGCCATTCTTTTACGCTCTAGAAAATGAGCCATATGTCACTTGGATGTAATTGAATGGTATTTGTACCATGTGTTGTTATATGCATACGTATAAGCAAATATACCATTTATTTGGTGTGCATGATTAGCATACTTTATAAGTTCAAAGTCTAGGGGTGGTGCTAGTGGAGCCCACCGAGATTTTGGAGAGGCACAATGTTAAGTTGTGAAACCAAGATATTGTGCAGTATAAGGTCCAGTGGGACCAGTATTTAGTGGAAAGTGGCACCTGGGAAAATGTAGAGGATATTGATAAATCATTTCCACATCTAAGAATTTTAGTATATTTTTTATTTCTGCATACTATGACTTTTATTATATATATTGGATGTATAAGACTTTTTATGTAGATGTTTTGTAACAAGAAATCAAGACGATGTCTATTCCAAGTGGGGAGGGATGTCACGTCTTAGACTTTGATGCTACCTGAATTTACTTTATGTGGAATTGATTCATGAATAATTGTGTGTGGTAGAATGAATATTATGACATTTTGAAAGATGAAATAAGTAAATGATTATTTTATTTTGAAAAAGATCAAATGCAATGCATATTATTTTATTTTAAAATGATGTAATATAGAAAATGTTATTTTGGAATGATAAATTATATTGCTTCGATTTATTATTGGACACTAATCTATTAATGGGTGCCTGAGTTTTCATGAGTTGCAGGTTATTGAAGACCAAGGGTGTGGTTAAGGTAGAGGAGGCTAGCTACCTGGCAGAGTTAAGATGGAATGGTCTCTCTTGCACACACAAACACTTAGTAAACATATAGTTGCATTTAGAATTTCATTTAGTTAATTATTTTATGTTGTTTCTTACTTTATAGTAGTTATTTAATTTAATTGGTGGAAAAATTAAATGCACATATAAAATAAAAGAAATAGTTTTTTATTTATTTTAAATATTGATTTCATTTGAAGATTAAATTATTATTATTTATTATTTTGTGGATAATTGTGATGCATGGCTAGAAAATTATGTTTTCCATTTAAAATTAGTTTTATTGGATAGATTCAAAACAAATCATAGAAAAGAAAGAAAGATTTTGGAAAACAAAACAGTGAGATAGAAAACAATAGAAAATTAGAAAAATAGAAGAAAAGAAGCTAAACTTAGAAAATAAAATGCAAAAATCAAAGAAAAACAAAGATAGAAAAAGAGAAAGAAAATAATAAAAGATAAAAATCTCTTATTCTCTCAACACTAGAAGAATCATTCAGATCATTAGATTCATTTTTTTCTCAAATTTCAATCTGCAAAATGAAAACCAAAAAAATAGAACAATAGAATTAGGGAAATTGGGCAAAGTAGAAGACCAGTGGAAAAGAGAAGAGAATAAGAAGTGGGGCAAACAAGATAGCATTTTACCAGGTTTTTTATTTTTTCCATTATATTTAATTTCAGTTTGTGTGAATAAATGGATCTATCTTTGTTTGTTTTGCATGAAAGATTAAATTTTGTTGTTAATACCCAATTGAGTATATCAATTATAATTGTGCATTCGATGTTTAAATCATTTATCTGTATGAGAAATTCAGCTTCATGGTTGTATTAGAACTGCATACTTATATATTTTTCATAATATATATACATAAATATATAGATATCTATATATATATGCAAAAATATTTTATTCTAAATATTAATAGCGCTGAATATATTCATGTTTTATATATACATCTTGCCAAACTTTCATTCTCAAATTTGCTGTTGTACCGGCAATGAAAATAATAATAATATATATCTACATATATTATACGAACGGTATAATACATATACATATACAATACTATTATATGTTTATTTGGAAAGAATATAAAACATTATATGCAAAAGTTGGAATCATTAAAGAAATCGTTGTTTATTTTCATTGAAGGAAATTTATTTTGAAAGAAATAGTTAAAGGTATTTACAAGCAGTCATGACTGCATATGAGGAAGGTTGCATTGTGGAGGCAACAACCCTTCCATAGGTTGTGGCCTGTGGAATGGGCGTTGCCATCCACAGTTAGTGTAGTGCCCCTCCATTCTCACTATAGATGTGCAGGAAGTTTGGAGACGAAGGTAAAATAATAGAGACATTTAAAGGTATGTGTTAATAATATTAAGCAATTGATGTTGTATATTATGAATTTATAGACATATTGATGTGATGAGAGTGTTTTGATTACCTTTAGGGTTTTCACTTGATTCTAAAATATTATTATTGTGTTGACATGTTATTATGATTTTGATTATGATTATGTTTATTGTCATAAAGATGTACTGACTTGTGTTCAAACTTTGTGGTTGCAATATGGGACATGAGCTTCGGTTAGTGCTTTGGTGAGTATGATGTATATTGTCATGTTATTATTATTATTCAGAGATTTACTTGGATAGTTAAGTGATGCAGTAGTATGTTTGTTAGGATAAGTGGAAAGGGCGGCATCGTACCATTGGGCGTATGAAAGACATACGAACATGAGGTACGATTGCTAGAGTTTCTTTCTTAGTGCTTCGGCTATTATGCACATGTGCTCTAATTTGTATGTTTGGGTGAATAGGTACTAGGCTACGTCTCCACCTGAATTAGCAGGTCTGAGCGTGCCTTTAATCCCAATGGTGGTTGAAGAGATAATATCTAGGCCCAAGTTATAACCTAACCCTAATAATTGTCCCTAATTAGGGACAATGTAGTCAGTGTGTGACCACCTTTTTTGGGTTGCCATGGGACAATGTCCGATCTCTTTTACCTTATGGTTGGAGTGTTGCATTTATGTGAATGTTTCTTATGGGATATGTGATTGTTTGATTTTATTGTTTTGTTTTGGTTTTAGATCCTAACCTGTTGGTATTAAACCCTGTGGTTAGTTGGGTTATTATGATTGTGATTAGTGTTATTTATGTTTTGATGTGAATGTTTCTTTCATATGGAGTTATTTCACAGTTTATGTCTACCTTTGGTTTATGGATTATTTGAGTGAAGTTAGATATTGGGTCAATCATTTTAATTGTTATTAATGTGTTGAAATGTGATATAATATTATTCATAAGTGATATATGTATTTATGTTAGTAAGTCATAATATTTTTATGCACATCTTAATATATTATTATTTTGAAGAATTGATTATTTCATTTTTGTTTATTATCATCAAGTATTTTGTTTATTGATTATTTAGTATTTGGTTATTATTTTAATAATATTTGTTTTACTTTTGTTTGAATATAATTTGTCTTATTAACATTATTGATTCATTTTATTAAAATGGTCACTTAATTTATATTTTGTGAAATTTTTATGTGGTTTTAATGGTTCAAAATATTTCCTAGGTGATAGCCTTATGGGTTAGAGGTATTTTTATTTCATTAAATCTCATTTTTTAAGTCTTAAACCTACTCTAATTATTTCTTTTTGAAAAGTGACGAAAATGGAAGTTAAAAGGGCCAATGCATGAGCAAGTGAAGAGGGAGAGCTAATGCATGGGCAAGGGAAGAAAATGAGTCAATGCATGGGAAGTTATTTGATTTATTTTTAGAGGGAGGTTATTTTGGGGATGAAGTTCATTTTTTATTTGGGGTTTTTTTGGGAGTTCATTTTGGTTTTGGATGCTTCATTTCTTGGAAGTTTTTGTCATGTTTGAAAAGAGGAAGAAGCAATGAGAAAACGGTTGCAACTTGGAGGTTTTGAAAGTTAAAGTTTTTAGAGTTCGGCATCAAATTTTTATCATTGCTAAGCGATGGATCCGGGTTGGATTTTGAGATATTTTGTTTAATTTTATTTTTGTGGGTAGGAATAATTTGATTGATTTATTTTCTCTTTAATTTTTGAAAATAAATATTGGATAGTTTTATTTCTGTGTGTGAATGAAACATTTATTTATTCTACAATAAAAAATCAATACATATTTGTTGTTCTTGTTCGTTACCAGTAAAAGAGTCTGATTGTGTTGCTCATAAATTTAGTTTTACGAACTAGGTTGGTGAAATTTTTAAAGGGTTTTTCCCTCGTGTTTTCATTTAAATTCAGTCCAAAAATATCAGAAACCTAGATCGTAGTTTGTGAGATATGGTTGAAACACGGGACTGCTATCAAGTTGCTCCTCTATGACTGCAAATATCTTTATTTCTCCCTGCAAACAGTCAATGGAAGATTGAGATTTTAGATTTATAGGGGTTTGAAAGGGCTTAAATTAATTTTAAGATTTTTTTTAATATTTTATTTTGGATAAGATCTGATTGTTGAGTTACTCATTTTGTCATTTGACTGTAATTGAGTATTGCCGAAAAGAGGGTTTTATGGAAGCCGTCCGTTGTTTTACGTTTTATGAAATTATTATTCTTTTTTAGTCAGTTTCTTTCGTGTTGCTGAGTAGCCGACGACTAAATCTGAAATGGGTATTTTATAGATTTTGATTTCAAGTTGATATGAGGGTATAACTATATTCTTTGATCTTTATTGTGTTGTACCATTTTTATTTAAATGTGTTTACTATTTACATGTTATAAATCCCTTCATATTTGTGAGATCTTGTGTTGAAGTTTCTGCATGTGTAAAGATCACTTGTACCAAGGTTGTGCATTGTTGGTCTTGGCTATGAACTGCTAAGTTAAAGTTGGTTATCATGTTATAATATTGTGAAAATAATGTAATATGCATCATTGTGGTGTTGTGGTATAATGTTAAGTTTTTTGGGTTTTCTATCTGTCGTGTTATGTGATTGAGTCTTTAAAAGTACTTGGAAGTCATTGTGAAAGTCATCGTAATTTTTGGTTGATTCTTATTTTGTAGTCTTCATTGAATGGCTAGTGTCAACCACTTGTTGTTTCTTTGTTTGCTTGTGTGTGGGGCCTAGTGTTATCTCCTAGCACGGAGGGAGTGGGCCTCAGGGTTCCACGTGGTAGGGTGGTATTTCCGAACCATCCATTGGGATTTAGGTGGTGCAATTCATACACAACATGGAGAGTATTTTCTTTCGCTTCATTTTGTGGTTAAATTTATGTGCAAGTGATATTTCCATGAAAAATTATATTCAATATGTACTATATATTTTCCTCTTAGATGAACATATCTTATATGTTGTAACATTCTTGTAATAAAAATATAAATGGATTGAAGTAGTCTTAAAGATATATTTATTGTTGTTTATTATGTAATGAAAATGTTAGCATAAAAATATTGTATTTATGATACATATAAACTTAATTTAGTAGTAGATGTGATATGTCTTTATGTACTTCTTTTATGGTGTTGATTAGAAATAGGTTCATATGAACATAGTGCTAAATGAGCTTTAAATATAATTAAGTAATGTTACCATATGTAATTTGTTGTATGAGATTTAATTTACATTCAAAGTATTGATTGTATGTGTTTTTGTGTATCAAATATATTTTATAGGCTAAGTTAGTGTAGGTGTATCATAGTAGCGATGTTAGGGGACCATGGTGGATATGTGTGTAAATGGGTTATGATTCATGTTATTTTTAGGTCATAATGTGGTTATGATATGATGTTAATGTAATGATGTTATCCATATTAATTTGTTAAGTTGCATTAGTTAGTGTCACTTTAGTTTAAAAAAAAAAAAAAATTGGCATGATGTTGTATGTCTTTTGTGTTTTTCCACCGGGTCCCTTAGCTGGGCGCTACACTAGCGCTCCCCATAGGAGTCGTGGGCCCTCATACAATATGGGATGAAACTCGAATCTCAGGGCTAAGTTATAACTTGCTTTATATTTCACTAGAGAATTGTTTAGTGACTGCATTTTTTTAGAGGTTGCATAGCGAATATATATATATATAAACTGTTGTATTGTATTTTTGAATATGTAATTACTTATGTCTACAAAATGATATATTTCTAATTATGTAATATAATATATAAGTATATATATACATATATGTGTATGAGCAAGAGTCATGTTTTGAAATGAATATTTATATTTGATTTAGAAGTGCAACTTTTGAATACATAAATATAAATTTGTATTTTAGATAGAACCATTGTAATTTGGGAATTGTTAATACCAAATAATTTATTAGAGTTTATGTGCACAAATGGAAGGATATATTTATACATATATTTTCTATTTTTACTTGGAATGTGAGTAATTGATTGAATTGAGAAAACTATAGGTTGTAGAATCAAATATAAACCACTTAATTTTCTTATGGATGGACATAAAAACCAAATAGCGAACTTGGAATAATAGTGTGTATCCAAAAGAACTTATTATAGAGAAGGGGGATTTTCTACTCACGAGTTTTCTTCATTTAGAGAGCCTCATGGGGAAAATTTCCCTAAACTACCTCATGGAATAGCGTGAAAGTTATAGAATAAAAAAGAGTAGGGAAAAAGGACGTTAGGGTAGGATACGAACGACAGTGTGGTGCGCTAGCATCCTAGGGGCACATTGGCGTCTTGTACAAACCAGAAAGTGAATTTATCACAAAAAATGACAAAGTGACTACTAGCAATCAGATCGCTAAGAACTTACAAAATGCGGGAAAATCATAAAATGTAACAAGACTGAAATAAAGTGAAGTACAAATGATAAATTAAGAGAATAAGAGATAGAAGAAGCTCACAAAAACCCAAGTAATGGAGCCTCTAGCAAACAAGCGTCTTCAATACCTACATGCATAATATTTGGAGAAAGTGTTGGGGTTGTATAGAGGTTTGCCTCAATCAAACCCTCATTTTGGTGTTCCCACCTCCACGAACAACCAAATAGAAAGAGAGAGTGTAATCAAAATGGACAAAGCATGTGGTGAAAGAAAAACCCACTTTAGGAGTAGAACCCGCACCACCAAGTATGAGTGATAAAATCAAACCCCGCTCGAGGAGGAGAACTTGTATCACAAACTATAGGTGATAAAATTAATCCCCGCTTAAGGAGGAGAACTCGTATCACAAAGTAAAGATGCAATAGATAGGGGATATGGAATCCCAAGATGCTCACAAGTGTGAGATAAGGGAGATGAAGCTGCAAGGCTTAAGGAAGCCAAATGTAGAGAGCAATAGAGTTGCAAGAGCCAAGAGTGTTGTTGTAATGAGCTTGTGAAAGCTTGAGAGTGTTACAAAGGGTGGTTCCAGAAAGTAGAAGAGGAAGCAAGAAGGAAAAATGAATTGAAAGGATAGCATTTAAGGAGAGAAGAGAAGCAAAAAGAAGTTTCTCGGGCAGTTACAAAGCATCCTAAGCCGTTACCACAGACAAAAGCATATGACAAGTGGAAAACATACTCGGAAATAGTTGTTTGAATGTTGAAACGTTGTAGGACGCTAGCATGGCGTGCTAGTGTCTGAACATGTCACACTACAAAACAACACAAATGGGAAAAGCGCAAAGTTTGATGCAAAGCGGACACACAAGGGTAGCTGCTGAAAAGAGGTCTGAAAACAAAGTAGCCATGCAAGCAATCAAGCGGATAGTCACATAGACTGCCAACAAATTGAAAGGCTTTCAAAGGGGTCCCTCAGGAACCCAACATGAAGAGGGGTCCACTCAAAGGACGTGCTATTTGAAAGAGTGCAAAGAAGAGAGGGGGTCCTTAAGAAGGACACACATCTCCAAAATGAGTTATCACTGCCCCTAACATACAGGGGGGAACCATGCAAGATACTTAAAACATACAAGATAGAGGTAGACCTCGATATGACTTGTTATTTGAAGAAGAGACAGGTGAATCAACAAATAAATGAGTGATGGCACATGACTCACAAAGTTGTTGTATTTTATCCTTCAAGGCCTTACGTTCACTAGTGCAATGTCCAAGCACTCGATGGCATGCACAAAAAGAATGTTTTGCTTTATCATGTTTATGAAATTTATTATGTGTAGGAGGGGGAAGAGTAATTAAGTGGGCTTTTAGAAGCCTCAATAACATACGCTCTTGCTCAGACAAAGGATGAGGAGCAAGAAGCAACCCTTTCTATTGTGGAGAAAAGTTTGACTACTTAGAAGAAGAAGGCATGAAGATAGCAAACAATGGAGGATGAATCTTTTCAATAGAATGAGGTTGAGAAGAATTCATTTCACTCAACCATGGATTCTATTTAGATTGTTCATTCAAGAAACCAAGCCCCAAATTATGATTACAAGGTGTGAATTCTATAGGGATTTGAATGCCTTGTTCATTACACCCACAACCTTTACGCCCATAGCCATATTTAGAGGCAAGCCTAAAGCAAGGGCCATAACGTGTTTGAAAATCTTGAGGAGGAGGATCAACACTAAGAACATTACAGTTTGCATTCACCTTATCCCGCGATACAGAAGAATGACCATCTTTGATAGCGGGTTTAGATGATGTTATCGGAGGGGCTAAGTGGATCAGGTCAACTTTTTGTTACCCATTGAAGGGGTCTGTAAAGTCTAAGGAACCCCAATCATCACCAAGACATGCATTCCCTTAAGAAGATGAAGACTTAGGATTTCTTGCTTCAGAAGGATCTTCTTTAGGGACATTTATCTTAGGAGTATCCTTTGTAGTAGGTATTGCTAGAGTAAACATCGACACATTGGAAGATACTAAAGGAATAAGAGTAGGAACAATGGAGCCTGACCAACAACTGCCATTTCACATAGGTGCATAGCATTAGGGTCACCCTTGACTATGATACTCGATTATTGCAAATGAGCTTAATAGACTTATGCAAGGTAGATGGGACTGCACCCATAGTATGAATCCATGGTCTACCAAGAAGGAGGTTATATGGTAACTTTTTTGATATAACATATACAAGGGTGGGTACAGTAATGGGTCCCAACCTCAAAGGCAAGACTATCGTGCCTAGGGCTTGTAACCGACATTATCAAACCCACGAATGCCAACAAAAGAAGCATTAAGAGAAGATGAATCAATGTTAATATTAGGCAATAGATCAATGTTGCATACATTGAGTGTTGAACTAACGTCAACAAGAGTACATCTTATGCCAATATTATTAATGTTAACTATGATCATCAAAGGGTCCACTTGCTTTTGTACTTCCAGAGGTCGAAGTTCCTATGGATAGAATGTAATATTTAGTGAATATGAGTTATCAACGCATTAGCATTTGTCGGCCTAGCGAAAGGAGGCAAGAGGATCTTTTGCAAGGATTCCTGAAGCATACCTTGATAAACCCGAGTAGACTGAAGCAAGTCCCACAGTGAGATCTTAGTTGGAGTAACTCAAAGTTGCTTGACAGGATCACAATCACCGAGTGCTCTAGTCGTAGGTTTAGGAGCTTGAAGAAGACTTGGTTGTTTATTCATTATATTCTCATAAGTATGGGCTACCGCTCTATAAGAGGGAGCCTTAAAATGATTAGGAGAATCACTATCAGATGGAACACCATTAATAGAACAAATCCTTTTAGGAGAATGACTAGATTGAGTCAAATAAATAATAGGTCTCTTAGGCCTTTGAGGGGTAGCAGAGACATAAATTATATTTTCAAAATCATCACAACTAGTGGAATAATTATTTGAAGATATATTCTCAACATCAATACAAGGAGGATTAGATGTGGAAGGAGGTTCATCATTCACTAATGCATCATCTCTAGAAGAGAATGCATTGGAATGGAGAAGAGATTCATCATTCATGAATGCATCATCTCTAGAAGAGAGCACATTAGAATGAAGAGAGGGTAGAGTAACATTAAGGAAGGTATCAATGATTTTATCTTCTTGCAACAAGATATCCTCTGAGGTAAGAGGAATTTTGTGTGAAGAATCAAAGACACCGAGTGACATGGGTAAAGCCAAGTCACCATTGCATGCACGAAACGGAACATCATTAACACTTAAGCTCATAAAAGAAGATATTAAATTCATTTTGGGGTGATAGAACTGAGAAAAACTAGAAATCCAGATTTTCATATTTTTTCAGTATTTTCTAGGTTCTAGTAATTTGTATTTTCGGAGGTCTTTAGAGTGGAATTTGGGGTGGAAACTTGCATCGATCCCTATTATTTGGCTATTGAAGGTGCAATATTTTAGGGACTAAATTAGTCCCCTTGGAGATCTTTCCAATGGTGCAAATGGTTTTGAATTCCAAGTACTGAGTCAAAAGTTATGACCCCACCAAGTTGGGGTAAATAAATTCATAGTTTTTTAAAAAATATTTTGCTTCACGTCGGGTTCACCAAAATGTAGAGAAGGGGGATTCACTACTCACAAGTTCTCTTCATTCATAGAGCCTCATGGGGTGAACTGCCCTAAACTACCTCATGGAACAATGTGAAATTTTTACAATTAGAAAGAGTAGGTCATGAAGGTTTCTTGGACAATCTGATAAGCTCTCGGCCATATGACATTAGCGTGGGATACAGACAATAGCGCAGCATGTTGGCGTCTTGTACATACCAGAAAGTGAATTTATCACAAAAAATGACAAAGTGACTACTAGCAATCAAATCGCTAAGAACTTATAGAATGTGGGAAAATCACAGAATGTAACAAGACTAAAATAAAGTGAAGTACAAATGATAAATTAAGAGAATAAGAGATAGAAGAAACTCACAAAAACCTAAGTAATGGAGCCTCCAACAAATGAGTGTCTTCAATACCTAGATGCATAATATCTAGAGAAATTTTTGGGGTTGTCTAAGGGTTTTTCTTAGTCAAACGCCCATTTTGGTGTTCCCACCTCTACGGATAGCCAGATACAAAGAGAGAGTGTAACCGAAATGGACGAAGCGTGTGGTGAAAGAAAAACCTACTTTAGGAGTAGAATCTGCACCACCGAGTATGAGTGATAAAAGAAAATCCCGCTCAAGGAGGAGAACCCGTATCACAAAATGTGGGTGATAAAAGTAATCTTCGCTCGAGGAGGAGAACCCGTATCACGAAGTAAAGATGTAATAGATAGGAGATATGGAATCCTAGGATACTCACAAGCGTGAGATAAGGGAGATGAAGCTGCAAGGCTTAAGGAAGCCGAATGGAGAGAGCAATGGAACTACAAGAGCCAAGAGTGTTGTTGTAATGAGCTTGTGAAATCTTGAGAGTGCTGCAAAGAGTGGTGCCAAGAAGTAGAATAGGAAGCTAGAAGACCAAATGAATTGAAAGGATAACATTTAACAAGAGAAGAGAAGCAAAAAGAAGCTTCTTGGGTAGTTACAAATCATCTCAAGCCATTACCACCGACAAAATCATATGACAAGTGGAAAACATGCTCAGAAACGATCGTTTGAATGTTGAAATGTCACAGGATGCTAGCGCGATGCACAAACATCCACGCAACGCACTAGTGTCCGGACACGTCACGCTACAAAACAACATGAATGGGAAAAGTGCAAATTTTGATACAAAGCGGATGCACAAGGGTAGCTACTGAAAAGAGGTCTGGAGCATCTTGAGAAGGGAAAAAGGAAGATGGAGGGGCTAAAATAAGCCTACACAAATTCTAGGGGAGTGGACACTAAAGCGAATACAAGAATGTATGTGAAATTGCAAGGGGTGCAATTTTATGACATTACACTTCTCAACTAAAGAATGTTTGAAACTTAAGCAAACTTATGAGATGCTTTATTTATTCTTTCTATGAGATTACTTCTAAGATAGGATAAGATAATAAGATAATATAAGATAATAACCTATAGGTATATAAGATAATATATAACCTAATGTAGGTTATATATATATATATATATAGACTATTTCTATTTATATCTTATATTATTACAGGTAATAATTTGTAGGTAAATAAGTTAACCTATATTATGTAGGTAATATATTAATTTATATTATATAATAGTTTATATTAATTTATAGTATATGTAATATTAATTTATATTATGTATTTATATACAATATAATATAGATTATTTTATTTTGTAGGTTCTCCTTTCACATGTATTGAAAGTATTTATATATATTAGTAAACTATTTTAATTGACTACTATGTTAATTATAATATTAATATTATTATATTATTACTATTAATATAATTAATATAATAGTAAATCACTATATTAATAATTATAACAATATTTTAAAATATATAAATATTATAATATTACCTATTTACTTAGTTTATATAATATAGTTTATAAATTATTAATATTAAATTAGAATATAATATATTTATTATATTAATAGTATATTTAACTTCAACTATATATGAAGATTTCACTATCAAATTCAAAATCAACTAGAATCAATCTAAGAATTATTTTTAATAATAAATCATTTGATTATTTAATGTTTAAAAATATGTATTCTAAAGAACACAAAATACAAAAGTCAAAACTAAAATGCAACAATTAAAAAAATTACATTTAATTTTATTCACATTAATTAAACTTACATTTATTTTTATTCCAACTCTACAAATCTCTAATTAGAAAACTACATAGGCAAGTACTCGCCACTACGTGGCACTTGTTCTAGTTTAGGAATTACATATAGGCACCAGGCACACATTGAGAGATTCCCTCCTGATTATACCTGTATCAATGGAAAAATAGATTGTTAGATTGTTAATCAATAAACATTAAAATCCAATGAAGTAACAAAGCACAAAGGAAATGAAATGAAAATAAAGGGAATGATATTACCAGATATCTTCATCTTCCATGGTTCACCTTTGTTACACCTTCTAGTTTGCAGCAAATCGAATGAGGCCCTCAGATTTCAAATGAGCAACCTATGATAATGTCTAAGTCTTATGCAAATGTTGAAGGATTTATAAATTGTGCCAATGTCTATGCCTATGACTATGACAATATGCTAAATGAAATAATAATTATCAATACTAAAATGACTATAATGCCTAAATTCGAAAATGAAGTTGTCAGATCCCGAAATTATGAGCAAAATTGTCTTTTATAGAAAACCCAATTTTGAGCGGACGGATGAGATTGAATTCTAAGAAAGACCTAGAATGAGAGGTCCAGATTAAACCTGAGAATCCCTAATCAAGGTTAGGGCAAATTCTTTAATCGAATGGTCAAAATAATATCTCAGATAATCGAATCGACGGTGGAGAATAAATGAGACAAATTAATTAAAGAAATAAAGATTTTCAAAAAATCAAAAAGATAAGATTGCCTGATTTGCAAGATTCAAAAAATCAAGAAGATAAGATGTGAAATGAAGATCAGATTTGGAAAATCAAGAATCTCCCCAATTACTTAATTTTTAGAAGATTAGATGCCAATTTGAATTAAATTAATTCAAATTATGGATTTTATGAGACAATAAATAATCTTTTTTAGATTATTTACCAAAATCGACTGATAGTTAAGATTGTGATGACATTTTAAATAATTTAATTTATTTAAAATGAGAAGAATATCAAATTGGCAATTAAATAATTAAATTCAATTATTTAATTTAGCAGATAAGATCAATTAATTAAATAAATTAATCAATTTATTTAATTAAGACAATTAGTGACATATTAAATAAACAAATGTAATTCATTTATTTAATAATCAGGAAGAATTAAATGCAGAAAGGGAAATTAAATAAATTAAGAAATTTATTTAATTAAAGAAAGACTTAGACAATTAGAGACGTATTTAATAAATAAATAAAATTTATTTATTTAATAATCATGAAGAATAAAAGAACATGAATTAATTAAATAATTATGAATTATTTAATCAATAGTTGAATGTGGACCAAAAACATAATTAAATGTTTCAATTATGCTAGGACTAAAGTGGTAAAAATAAAGCTTGCAGGCCTAGGTCATTTTTAGGTGTCTACATTTTGCCCCTCTTTGTCATAATGTAGCATGTCGTATTATGACAAAGAAAATAAGTCAAAAATATGCCCCAGTGCAAAATAAGATGAGGAAGAATGACGAGGAGGGTTGTGGTATGCCCCCTCGAGAGGACAGATAGGTTCCAAGAACACGAGTGTGCTCTCAAAATTGGTTAGAAGACTAGAATATGAAGAGACAAAGAAATTTTAGTGCAAAAGACATGAATGTAATGCTTATATGAGATGGGTGAGAGAAGATGATAAGACTAAAGAAGATGCATGTTAGCTCCTAGACCAAATCCTTCAAACCTTACCATAGGACTTTTAATATTTATTGCTCTTAATCATCATTGGGTAGATTGTTGTGATGGCCAACAAACACCATGATATGACATAGATTAAGGTGTGCAAGGTCGTACCATCACATAAGACAAGCAGTCACAGACAAGGAAGATCATGACTCATACCAAGAGTGTTATTGCCCCAGTCTTTGTCAGAATCAACCACAAGCATAAAAAGACAAAAATGACAAGTCATGAAACGTCGTTGCTCCTCTAAATCCTGTTGCCAGGACCTCCTTGAGGAACTAGCAACATGACTATTAGAAAGAAATAAGATAAAGCCATTATCATGATACGTCGCTGCTTTTCTAAATCCTTTTGTCGGGATCTCGTTGAGAAACTAGTAACATGAGTGTCAAAAGACAAGACAAATGTCATGATACATCCCTGCTTCTCTAAATCCTGGTGTCAGGATCTCGCTGAAAAACTAGTAACATGAGTGTCAGAAAGAAATAAGATAAATCACAAAGGAAAAATAGATTGTTAGATTGTTAATCAATAAACATTAAAATCCAATGAAGTAACAAAGCACAAAGGAAATGAAATAAAAATAAAGAGAACGATATTACCAAATATCTTTATCTTCCATGGTTCACCTTTGTTACACCTTCTAGTTTGCAGCAAATCGAATGAGGCCCTCAGATTTCAAATGAGCAACCTATGATAATGTCTAAGTCCTATGCAAATGTTGAAGGATTTATAAATTGTGCCAATGTCTATGCCTATGACTATGACAATATGCTAAATGAAATAATAATTATCAATACTAAAATGACTATAATGCCTAAATTCGAAAATGAAGTTGTCGGATCCCGAAATTATGAGCAAAATTGTCTTTTATAGAAAACCCAATTTTGAGCGGAAGGATGAGATTGAATTCTAAGAAAGACCTAGAATGAGAGGTCAGATTAAACCTGAGAATCTCTAATCAGGGTTAGGGCAAATTCTTTAATCGAACGGTCAAAATAATATCTCAGATAATCGGATCGATGGTGGAGAATAAATGAGACAAATTAATTAAAGAAATAAAGATTTTCAAAAAATCAAAAAGATAAGATTGTCTGATTTGTAAGATTCGAAAAATCAAGAAGATAAGATGTGAACTAAAGATCAGATTTGAAAAATCAAAAATCTGCCCAATTACTTGATTTTTAGAAGATTAGATGCCAATTTGAATTAAATTAATTCAAATTATGGATTTTATGAGACAATAAATAATCTTTTTCAGATTATTTACCAAAATTGACTGACAATTAAGATTGTGATGACATTTTAAATAATTTAATTTATTTAAAATGAGAAGAATATCAAATTGGCAATTAAATAATTAAATTAAATTATTTAATTTAGCAGATAAGACCAATTAATTAAATAAATTAATCAATTTATTTAATTAAGACAATTAGTGACATTAAATAAACAAATGTAATTCATTTATTTAATAATCAGGAATAATTAAATGCAGAAAGGGAAATTAAATAAATTAAGAAATTTATTTAATTAAAGAAAGACTTAAACAATTAGAGACGTATTTAATAAATAAATAAAATTTATTTATTTAATAATCATGAAGAATAAAAGAACATGAATTAATTAAATAATTATGAATTATTTAATCAATAGTCGAATGTGGACCAAAAACATAATTAAATGTTTCAATTATGCTAGGACGAAAGTGGTAAAAATGAAGCTTGCAGGCCTAGGTCATTTTTAGGTGTCTACAATACCATTTCAGGTTGTTAGGCTCCTTGTGCAGGGTCGGTGCTTTCTTCGTGTTAGGAAGAAACTTGGGGAAGTTCAGTACTTCGTGGTTGGGCAGAAAAAGTGCCTTAACCTCACTCTTGGCCTCAACTTGACAAAGATTCTTATATTATATGGATATACTTTTTGTATTATACTTGTATGGCTTGTTTAGCCAATTTGTAAATGTATATTTATCCGCACATATGTAATTGTTGTATTGATACAAAACTTATATTTGTAACATTGAAACATATGTAATGTAACACCCTATTGGTGTATGAGATTTGTACTTCATTATTGTAACTTGCTATGGAGCATTTATAGATATTTTATTTAATATATGATTCACTTTCCTTATTGGAATAAGCATTGCTTTTGGAATACTATTTTTAGTATGTGAGTTTTCCACGCTTTACAATATATTATATAATTTATATAATATTAAATGGGTAAAAGCACAAACCTGTGTCACACTTTATAAAGGAATCAACCAACAACAATTTTTTTTTGAAGTTCAACCACATAAAAGTGGTTTTTTTGTTTTGAATTTTAAAATGATGTAAACTAATGAAATGTAGAACTTTTGATGAAGTTTATTCCTATAATTTTTTAGATTTTTTAAAGATTGTTTTCATTGTTTTTTTTATCAATTTAAGAGCAGATTTTGGAATGCTAAAATTTTTAGGAAAAAGTGGCGAACTCAGTTGATGTCAAGAAACAAATTGAAAAAAACTTTATTTTCCCCTCCAAACAGGTAACTTCAATATCTAGTGCATGGAAAAAAATCAAATTTTGATGTATATTTTTCTCATAATAACGTTTCAAAGTCAAACTTGACAAAATTTGATAGCTTTCATGGATGTCAACTATTGTCTATTGTTTTAATCATTTTCAAAAAATAAATTATACCTTTTTGAAGAGGGCTCTCTCCTCTGGTGCACCATATTTTTTTAAAAAAAATTAATATGTTTTACTATTTTTTTTTAATTTCTAATCAGCCTCTTTTTTAACTTTAACAACCTACTTGCATTATTTTAAAAATAAAATATATTGAAACTAATCAAGATATTAAAAAAAAATACATATTTGGATTCACCACTCCGAACTGTACAAAAGGGTATTTTTCTTTAAAAAAAAAAAATCATTATGACTGAAGAAATACTTTGTTGAAGTTGAAAGTTTCAAAAAACTCTAAAAAAAGTTGAGTTGGCTGCCAAGTAGGATGCCAACTAGATATTTTCGGTTAGACCATTTTCGGCTGAGCACATTCTGGTCAAGAGGGTTTCAGCCGAAAACTACTCGATCGAAACTTGCTCGACCGATAGGTGGTCGATTGAAATATGTTAGGCCGAAAATCATCCATATAAATATATTTTTTTAGATTTTTTCAATTCAAGAAAATTTGGGAAAATACAAAGGAAGACATTTTGATAAAAGAAGACTTATTTCGGTAAAAGAAGACTTATTTCGACAAAAGAAGACTTATTTTGACAAAAGAAGACTTATTTTGACAAAAGAAGACGTATTTCGACAATGGAAGAGCTATTTTTGAAGGTACATTCAACTTATAATTGATTATGTCACACTTTTTATGGGTGCATTTGAAGTTAGTTTTCACTATTTTTCATTTGAATATGGTTGAGAACTAGGGTTATTAGGTTATGATGTACACATGTACAAGGACCCACAATTTTGGATCATTCAAGTGCACCTACAAACTGGTACTATGAAATTTGTAAAATTATGCTTAACTTCATCTAGTGTGTTTTAGATAATCATTATAAATTTTAGATAACTATCTTCTTGAGGTATTAGTCATGTCCTCATTTTATGTGGTTTTGCACAATCATGTTTGCCCTTGCACCTCTTCTCTTCTCTACTTTTCATTTATTTCTCATGTGTGGGTTCCATCCCTTGTTCTTGTGCATAACTCCTTCCTTGTAACATGATCTACTCTCATGTGTTCACCCTATCCTTTTATATAATGTTCCTTATCCAACCTATTGTGCCCCTACATCAAAATCCTTAAGTGTGAAATAATTCATGAATCCTTATTTGAACAAATGAGATGAAGTGGTAATTTCATGCTATTCAAATTTCATCAAGATTGTCTCATCCTTCCCTAAAAACTCATACTTTAGCATGATTAATATGTTTTTTTCCTTAATTTTTTTTCCTCAACCTCACCTACATGGCATACACTAATTAAGCCTCTATCCAAGTCTATTTCCTTTAATTGCTCTCAACTTTTTGAAATATGAGATTGTATCAAGTGTTTTCTCCCCTTTGACCTTCTTCTCCATCCTTACTCCTTCCTTTGTCCAACCTCCTTTACTAGGGTTTGAACACTTCACTTATATATACCTTTTTCCTCTTTGATGTATTTTGTACTGGACACCTTTACATACCTTCTTTAGGTAGAACTTCCTCTATGTTAGTGAACTTTTCTTAGGTTCTAGTAGTTCTAGTAGTTCTTGTAGCACTTATGTGTTCCATTCTCCTTCCTCATTTCTCTTTGTTGAGGATCTTATTGCATTCTCTTTTATTCCCATGCCCACACACTCAATTGGATTTTATTGAAAATAATGTTGATGCCTTTCTACGGATCCTCTCCTTCACATGTGACTACCTTGTCCATCTATATTTTATGATCAAAAATTGACTTTAAGATCTTTCCAAACCTTATGTGTCTCCAAGTTTTCCCATGCTCTTGCATTAGGTTGGCACATGTCTTAGGTTCACTTGAATTGATTATGTACAAATTATACTTGGAGATCAAGTCCCCTTCTTGAAAATCCATACTTGCATGCTTTTCTGACTTCTTCATGCCCTATAATCAATAAAAATCTTCTACTTGTTATCCTTTTATGGTGCATACATACTATCTTCCTCCAAAATTAACGTTTAACCCAAATTTCCTTTGTTAGCCCAAGTTTTATTCATACATAATTTCACATACCCTACATTATACATTCTTGAACTACTTGTGCAAGTTTAGATTCCCCTTTTCTTGTATCCTCTAAAGTTCCTCATTGCTAGATGCTTCATCATGTATTTCTCAAGATATTAGATCTAGTTTATATGTGTTGTGAACACATTATTTCTGATCTCATGTGCTATCTAAATCTAATACTAAATAACGGGGTATCTTCTTTGAATACATTTTAAGGGTTGATGTACATAATACATGTAATGTAATATCCCTTCTTTGAATACATAAAGGGTTGTGATTCATGTGTAATTTAATTTAGGTCTCATCTTTGTCTCTAAACTATTTTCGTAGTTGAAGGATCTCCATGACATACCTTTTTAATGATGATCTAATTGGCTTTCCTTATCACTTGTGATATTGAAAATTATGAGCTTGAATGTCTTGTCAAATTTACATTAGCTAGTGATCTACACATTTAGGTATATCGAGCATGATGTTTCTCTTTCTATATTTCATAGTGCTCATTTTATTAAAAAGATCCACTTATTGATGCATTTAGTGGTGATCTAGTAAGTGATATCATGATCTAGTTTACATCTAGTTACATGCTAAATATTTTTAAGTGATATATACCAAATATGCTCATGATATGTTTGTAATTTATGTATTTAAAGAAATTTTAATTGATGAACCTTTATTGCACAATTTATATATGTATTTTAAAAAAAATTAGTTGACTGTCAAATTCTAATAAGATTGAATAAAAAATGTTATTATGAGAAAAATATACATCAAAATTTGATTTTTTTTCCATGCACTAAATATTGAAGTTACCTATTTGGTGAAACAAATTCGGGGGAATATAAATTTTTTTTCAATTTGTTTCTTAACATCAATTGAAAGCCACTTTTTCCTAAAATTTTCAGCATTCAAAAATTTGTTCTTAAATTGATAAAAAAATAATGAAAACAATTTTTAAAAAGTCTAAAAAATTATAGGAATAAACTTCATCAAGAGTTTTACATTGTCATTAGTTTACATCATTTTAGGTTTCAAAACATAAAGACCACTTTTATGTGGTCAAAGTTCAAAACTTTTTTTGCTATTGGTTGATTCCTTTATAAAGTGTGACACAGGTTTGTGCTTTTACCCATTTAATATTATATATAAATTATATAATATATATCTAATCTTATTATATATAATATAATGATGACCATCTATACTATAATGAACAAGCATCATATATTATTTACATAATTATTAAATATCAATTTAAATATATTAAATATAATTTAAATAATATTAAATATATTCAATGTTTTTTTATACATAAGAGTTCTTAATTATATTAATTAAAAACACTAGAATTACAAGCGTCTACCATGCAGGAAAGAGGGCGAATAGAAAACCATTATAAACCAGCCCTCAAGAGCCACCCAAAATGCCATACCAAGTGCTTAACGAACTACCAAAATACTGCTAACTGACTACCACTAACCATAGCTAAAATTAACAAACACTGGCCACTATAATGGCGACGAGACTTCCAGAACTACCCTAACCAGTATGACCAAAAAAACAACCACCACCAAAAAATAAACCACCCCAGCTTACAAAAAATGTTTAAGACTGCAAATCGTCAAACTCGTCCTTCTAATCTTCCTTATCCACTGCCATTAACCCAAACACCTTCTTTAGAAAGATAATGGCAACTGTTGCAATTACCCTATGTCGCATCAGTCTAGGACCCTACAAATCCCAAAGGAAGGGGTAAATTTTCACTGTGTCCTTCGAGATCACATGTTCCACGTCGCAGGGATGTGGGCATCCCCTACCTTCTAACACCACATGGAGCACCTCATTAATGCCTTCGACCAGGTCCTCTCTAAACAACTTCAACAATAATTGTTTTGCCTCCACCTTCGGCTCCAAATTGTCTAACAGAGAGGCAAGGAAATAGGAAGAGATATGCAAATTGTCTCTCTCGTACTCCTTGGACTCTAGATGACCAAAAACCAACACCATCTTCACCACCATAAGCACCAATGGATCATATTTCACCAAAATCCATTTCAAACGCTAGTCCGTGACTTCCCTAAAAGAAGCTTATCTCGCTGACGAATGCAAGGATATTGGAGTGTTCGCTTCGAATCAAGCAAGGCCCACAACAAAAACCTCCATTATAAACTTTGAACTCTTTGCCATCCTCAACCTCCTACTAGAGACACTTGATAGAAGGGAAGGGAAGAAACCCACAAACACCTCACATTTGAAATAAATGCATAATGTGAAAGAGAACCAAGCTTTCCATAAATAGCCCGGGCTACAAAATGCCACCACCCAACTCTAATCGTACCACCTCCCAGAATGCTAGTTGTCTCTCCTTTAATGCGAGCTCACCTTCTTAAAAAAATATCATCACTTAACAAGGCAGCCAGCTAAATTTCTGACACCCTCGTACGTCCAACTTAATGACATAACAAGCTATCGCCACCCAAACTGTCGAACTGCCACCTCAACAATGGAAACCATCCTCCGACCACCACCATGGCAATATGCCACCTCTCTCTGCCATCTTGGAGGGTTGCCCACCCTACCACCCACTTAAATATATTTAATGTTATATAATAATGAAAATAATTATATAATAGTAATTAGTAAATAATAATGAATAATTGTTAATTAACATTATATTTTATATCTACACATTAAAATTAACAATTGATTATTATTTATTTAATGTTGAATAATAATTATTAAATACTTTTAAATCTATAATGACAAGTTATTATTCAAACACATTTGACCATTGTGCACTTCCAAAAGGAAAGAAGATATTAGGATATGGAAACAACACGATATTATATTTTAATACGGTAATAGAAATATTGCATATTATAAGATGAATTAGAAGAGAATTCAGACACACATTAGCATTGCACACTTCCGCAAGGAAATAAGATGTCAGCATATGAAAACCACATGATATGATGATAAGTGTCCTCTACACCCAACAAGATGCATAACATAAAATAGACTAGGTTCTTAAGTATCAACATAATCATTTTAAGATAGGTTAGAGTCTTATCAGATGTTTTAATGAATAGTCAGTGCTTTATTTTACTTAGCATTTAGATGTGAGATTTTTTTTGTCTTGTGTGTAAGGGTTGTGCATTAGAAGCACATTTAGTGATAGTTGTCGTTGTTTGGACTAGTTATTGAAAATATATTATGAGATTGTAATTATTTATTTATGTTCATATTTGTTTTGTGTTGGTTATGTCTAGGCGAGTGGCAATTACAAGGAGCTCTAGTGTGTTTGGGTATTGATAAGTATTAATAATTAATATTTGTTGCATATTTATTTAGTTTTATATTAAATATAATATATGAAGAATTAAATGGCACAATGTATTATCTATGCTATTTTATAATATAGCATGTATTTATTTATTGGTTTGAACTAGAGTAGTTCTTAAGTATTGCAAGTTGACAAAATTTGAATAGTTACCGTACATTCAATCAAAAGTTAAAAACTTGTAAAAATATTTATTAAAATTTATTAAAAAAATGGGTGGGGGTCCACTAACCATTGTACCCCCATTGCCAATGCTTGTTAGCCAATAGCCAGTGTTGGCCTCCCACAATGATTTCATAATGAAGCCTTTACAACCATGATTTAGAGATTAAACATCTAACCTGAATAGCTATTCAATCATCATGAAAGTGCATTTAACTTTTCAACCCAAGGACGTGAACTTGAAATGGGTTAGCACAGTATGTGCACTAGGGGCTCAAGTAGTCATTGCACTCTACAGCTAAGAAACACAATACTAAAAGTAAATTGCTTAAAAGGAAATGAAGCAAATATTGAATATCAACCAACAACTATGCTAAGCTGAAATGCAGAGCAAGAATGAAAATATGAGCAACAAACAAGAGACTACTCTATTTGCTTTGGCTGCATGAATAGTCACAAATTAGAATTCTAGTGGCTACAGGAACAGTCGATGCCAGATTTCTAATTAAGTACCAAACAACAAGTAATAATAAACTAATGTTAAACTAAGAAGACAAATTACTCACCAAGTGGGCCCCCTTGGATAATATCCTCTAAACTAATAAGAACTCAGATGCTCGAACTCAAAACTTTATTTTATTCATTGTAAATCATGCATACAAAGAGGAATGTATATGTATTACTGAAACTGGAGAATGAGAGTACAATGTCAAATTGTACAACCTCCTGAAGAAGGAGCATCAAATCATTATTTATACTACAGTTAAACAAGGCAATCAACTTCACAACTGGGAGGATGCCATTTAGGGAAAACAGGGGAAAGTGGAGCAATGGCAGTTACGCATGCATGGAATCTAGTCAGACATGCAAGTCAAATGCAGATCCAACACAACAGTAATGCCCATGCATGATCGATCATTAAGGTCCATTGCAACGCCATTACGTTCAGTTGCGTGAAGAATCTTTGCTACCGGCTACCTTTGACTTGGAGTGATTTCTCCGCTGGACGTTATGGTGCATGCCCAGCTGGCAGTGTCTTCCTCAACTTGGTGTATTAAATCTACATGTCAAGGTTAGTACGGATAATAACTGCACATCTATAACCACTCTAAAAACATTCATTAATCACATGCAAAATCAATATAGATGACCCACATATTATGCCAAATATCATTAAAGCTTGCAGAGATAGGATAATATCAAATGTCAATGGTTTGAGGGAAACATTATGCCAATACCAAAACTTAAGCATTAAATTCCATGAAATCTATGAGCAAATAGACTATAGATTCTACCTAAAACTAGACCAAAAACTAGGCTCATCACTCCCCCCAACCTAACATTTTGTTGGTCCTCCAGCAGGGGAAGAGTTGTTCTTCTACTTGGTCAAAGTTCTAAAATTTGCAACTGAGAGTTGTCCAACATCAGTGGTTGTAGTACGTGAGTCAGGGTCCCAATAGAATCCTTCCAATTTGTCAAACATGTTCCATCTTTGCCTCTCTGCAGCAATGTCATACTGGTAGAATATGAAATTTAGCATGGGCCATATGAGCATGGGTGGCAATTTCTGCATCTTTATCCTCAATCTCTTCATTATTCTTTTGAATTTCCTCCTTCAACTTCCGTTTTTCCTTTTTCCATTCTTCCTCCCTTCTTTGTATTTCTCTCCATAAATTCAAAATTGTTGCATATACTATAAAACTAGGAGGATTATGAATGCCTACCAGTCTTTTTGTTGATGGTGGCCCCTCATATGGCATTATTTGCATGGACTCAGGTTGTCCCTTTATCTCTGGCTATAAGGGTGTTGTTTCTTCTTCCTTTTGTTGTAGGGACTTTTGTTCTTGTTGTGGCTACAGGAACTCCTGCTCCGGTTCTGGTTGTTGTTGCAGGACTTCGTGCTGCAGGACCTCTTGCTCATGCCACATGAAGTCCTGATTTTCTTCCAATTCTTATGCAATGTTAGCAAGATCGGCCATTGTTATGTTTTTTTCTCTCTTAAATATGTCTTCTCCTTTTTTCAACATTCTCCTACTCCATTGGATCTTCAAGGTCCTCATGTGAGATCTCACCAGGTTTAGAGCTTTCCTGCAATTCCCCTTCTTTCCTGCAGTTCCTATCTGAAAATCAAATGCACTTCCCTGCAATGTCTACTAATTTCCAGTGCCAACCTGCTAAATTTCTAGTGCCAATGTCAAAAAAATTTCCTTTCTTTTGTTTTTCATTTTTGCTTGCAACTCAAGATTACAATAGGGAAATAATGGCAAGAAAATGAGTGATAAAGGGAAATTATGATAGGAAGAAATGGCAGCTACAACTATTGTTACTTCACACATGCAAGTCATCCTTCTACTCAAATTTCAAATCAGTTCATTTTAAAATTTCTAATGCAGCCTAATATGATTTGACACATGGACAATAAGTTCACAAAATATTTGCATCCTTTTTGTTCCCCTCCCCCCAACCTAAATTTGGACATGTGTCCACATATGTAAGATGGAAGTGGTGATTAACAGGAAATGATGGCATTTATGCAAATATCTATACTAACGTACATTGATTAAATGAATGCACTTAAAAGATGATTAAAGATAGTAATTAATACACACATACCTGAATGTGTGGAAGATTTTCTACAAAGATCGCGGATAAAGTAATGCTTGCCTTGTTGGAAAACGAATTGAGCAATAAATGAAGATGAGGTGGAATGAAGTGATGGAAGAGAGAGAAAGGTGGTGATGGATGGGTGGATGGGTAAATGATGAAGAAATGGACTTCCGCATAAGTGAAAGTATTTATTATGAAAAGCACGTACCTCAATTAGGCTGAAGGAGGGACACTAGGTCCATCACCTTCGGTTGCAGGAAGCTTTGAGTGTTGGGTGAATTGCTACAGGAAATCTTCTTTAGAAGCTTGTTTATGATATAATCTGAGGCGATGACCATTGACAAGTAATTTGAACCTGACAAGGTCAATGGTGGTGAGTTGAACAACTCCATTAGGAAAGACCCCAACAACTTTGTATGGTCCTAACTACCTTTTCTGCAATTTTCCTACATTGTCCTAGTATCTTGAATCATAGAGCAAAGCTCAATATCTTAGTTTAAACTTCTTGTCATCAAGATAAATTTTTCATGCCACTTGATTCGCTGATTCTGCACTACTTTTGTATGTTGCAGGGCTGCTCTTCTTATCTCATCCAAAGCATTTAGCTGCATGATTCTTTCTCTCGGTGCTTCAGAAATATCCAACCCTAAATCCACTGCAATTCGCAGAGTTTTATGTTCAAATTCAATTGGCATAATAGTTGTCTTTCCATACAACAACTCAAATGGGGTGAAGCTTGTAGTTGTTTTCCATGTTGTCCTATAGGCCCAAACAACTTTTGGTAATCTATTTGCCCAATATTTCCTATGGATAGCTATTGTTTTAATCAGAATGGCTTCAATCTCTCTATTTGTCACTTCAACTTGGCCATTAGCCTGGGGGTGATAAGGAGTGGACTTTTTGTGCCTTATATTGTACTCATTCACTAGTGATGCAACAAGAGTTGATGTGAATTGTGGCCCTTGATCAATCACTATTTCTCTTGGAACTCCATATCTTATGAAAATATCCTCATAAAGAAACTTTGCAACCTTGTTATCTCTTGCATGCTTCGTGGCCTTAACTTCTACCCATTTTGTTACATAATCAATGCATACCAATATATAAGACTTACCATTTGATGGAGGGTCAATTGGTCCCACAAAATCCAATCCCCACTTATCAAAGGGAGTGATTACTATCTGAAGGCAAAGTGGCATCTCATCAAATTTGGTTGGTCTGCCCATTCTTTGACATCTGTCACATTTTCTAGTATACCTTTTTGCATCCTTGTGGAGTGTTGGCCAGTAATACCTATGTTCAAAACCTCCATTGTTGTCCTCTTGGCTGCAAAGTGTCCTCCACATGGTTCATTGTGACATGCATGCAAAATTTCATATGTCTCATCTTCTCTCACACATCTTCGCATGACATGGTCAGGTCTAGTATAAAACAAGCATCCAACAATCCAAGAGAAAGGAAAAGATTTTTCAATGAGTGCCCTTTTCTCTTTTGGGGAGAAGTGAGAAGGGACTCTACCTGTAACCAAGTAATTGACTATGTCAACATACTAGGGTATTTATATACTAAGAGAGAATAGATGTTCATAAGGAAAAGAGTCATCTATAGGCTAATTGTCTTCTAATGTAGTTAGCCTTGATAGAAAATATGTAACAACATTAGCCTTCCCTGACTTATCCATAATGGTTATATCAAACTCCTACATCAACAATAACCATCTTGCCAATCTACCTGTGATCAAAGGTTTATTCATGATATACCTAATGGCTACATGATTAGTGTGCACAAAGATTTGGTAGCCCGTTATGTAATGTCTAAATTTGTTTAGTGCATAGATTACTACCAGCATCTCTTTCTCTGTCACTGTATAATTGAATTCAGCTCCCTACAATTTTTTGCTGACAAAGTAAATAGCATTTTCAATAGCTCCCTCTTTCTATCCTAAGACCACTCCTATGGCATAATCTAATGCATCAGTGTGGATGTGGAAAGTAAGCTCTCAATTGGGTCCCTTGAGTACAAGAGCATGAGTCAATGTTGCCTTCAAGTCAGAAAATGCCTTGTCACAAGCTTCAATCCATTGAAATTCAGCATCTTTAATGAGAAGGGTATACAATGGTGCTACTACCTTGTTGAAATCCTTGATGAATCGCCTATAACATCTTGTATGACCCAAGAAACTCCTAACATCCTTATGTTTTGTAGGTGTAGGTAGATTTGTGATTACCTCAATTTTTGCAGGATCTACTTGGATTCCCTTGTGGGAGACGTAGTGGCCAAGAACTACACCCTCTTGCATCATCATGAAGCACTTTTCACTATTTAAGGACAAGTTTTGATCCTCACATCTCTGTAGGACTCTCTTGAGATTCTCCAATGCTTGATTAAAATCAACACCATAAGTGGTGACGTCGTCCATATAAATCTCCATGCAATCACGAGAAATGTTTGAGAATATGCTAATGACTGCCCTCTGGAAAGTTGCAGGTGCATTGCACAAGCCGAATGGGAGTACGAAATACGCATAGGTCTCCCATGGATAGGTAAATGTGGTCTTCTCCTGGTCTTCTGGTGTAATTTGGATCTGGTTGTAGCCGCTTAATCCATCTAGAAAAGAGAAGTATTGCTTTCCTACAAGTGTGTCCAAAACTTGATCAATGAAGGATAAAGGAAAGTGATCCTTCTTAGTGGCACCATTAAGTTCTCTATAATCAACACAAACTTGCCATTTCTCTCCTTTCTTGGGCACAATCACTAATGGAGATACCCACTGACTATCTGAAATGGGGTAGATAAATCTTGCATCTAGCAATTTCTGCAATTCTCCTTTCACAATTTCTCTTAGTGCAGGGTTAATTCTTCTTTGTGGCTGTCTTACTAGAGTGCAATCATCTCTAATATAAATTTTGTGGGTACAAAGTTTAGGATCCAATCCCTTCATATCATGATAATCCCATGCAAATGCATGTTGATGAGCCCTTAATAAGCTTGCCAATAACAGTTCTTGCTCTTCATTCAATTTAATATTAACATTAAGATATTTTCCTTTTGACACCTGGACTTGTGTAGTTAACTCTATCATGGCTGATTCATTAATACATGGTACTTTTAGTTCATATGGCAACAATGTATGGAACATACGTGTTGCTACAAGAAGTCTGTTTGCAGGAACAATGGCTGCAGGAAGATCATCTATAGGAAGAATGTTTGTAGGAAGAATGTCTATAGGAACAGTGGCTGTAGGAAGATCGTCTACAGGAAGAATGTCTGTAGGAAGAATGTCTGCAGGAATAGTGGCTGTAGGAAGAGCAGACATAAGTGTCCTGATCGAAGTAGAAGACGATGCTTCCTCCACTTCATAATTGTTCTGAATGAGATTGGCCAACACTTCATCCTCATATTGGAGTTGCATGAAAGAGTTTTTTCCTAGCATCATAAACTGTGCCACAAAATTAACTTCCTCGGCCTCTTCACCAACTTGTGGCCATACAAAATCTTTCTCATCATGCGATGGCTGAGCAGGTGGATAAAAAACAAACTTTTTAGTACTCCTTCCATCTGAAATGCTCATGCCACCTGACCGACATCCAATGTATGCATCTGCAGTTGCCAACCAAGGCCTTCCAAGAATGATGGGATACCCGCCTAGTGTAGCCTTAGGAGGAAGAATCATAAAATCTGTTGGGTATTCCCGGGAGTCTAGAACTACCACAAGATCCTCCATAACACAATCAGGCTTAATAGTAGACCTATCAATAAGCTGCAAGACAGTAGGAGTAGATCTCATACTTGCAATGTTTAGTTGTTGCAGGATGTCTTTGGTCATCACATTAATTGCTGCCCCTAAATCAATCAGAGCATTCTTCACTTGGATCCCGTTTATGCCAACTACTACTACAGGACTGCCTAAGTCATTATACTTGGGAATAGTCACTTTTCCTAGCATGATATTAGCTAGTTGGCCCACCACATGAACTGTAGTTGGGTCTCTCTTCTTCCTTCCTGGCTTCTTAAGACAAGCTTCCTTGATAGCTTTGTCGTAGATTGGAACATCCTTTATGGCCTAAAATAGGGGTATATGAACACATATATGATTTAGCTAATCCAGGATGTTAAAAGTGGTATCCTCCTTTTCTTCTTGGCAACTTCCAATCTCTGAACGAATGGTGGTTCTTGTTCAGTATGTGTGGCTTGAACTGGTTCAGGATTGTTAGTTACACTTGGATGAATAGGATCATTCAGAGGCTCCTCCTCCTCCTCCTCCATAGGAAGTTCAATGATAATTGGCTTGGGAGGGCCTGATAGAGTAGTTCCTGAATGCAAATGGATGTCACCTACACTCACAGTATATGCAGAGAATTGATTTGAATCAACAGAGTATGCAGGTTGTTGCTATGGTTTGTTATTAGGATTGGGTGTGGGCTGAGCTAGTAGCTAAGTTGGTTTAGGTTCATTTGAGCTTTGATTAGTAGGTGGAGGCATTAGAGTAGGTTGTTGGGGCTAAGAAGGTGGTTGCATATAACTGGTTATCTATGTAGGCCATTGTTGTCCTCCTCTCCATTGATTTGTTTGCTTCTAATTTCCTAGAGGTGGTTGTTGATACCCCTAAAATTGCTGCCAATTCCCCTGAGGTTGCTACCATTGAGGTGAACTTTGATGACTGGGCCAAGCGTTTGGAGGGTTACTCTAAGGATGTGGTGGATATCCTCCATAACTAGGTGGATATGGGGGTTGCCATTGGTTACTAGATGAATAAGAGTTAAAATATGGCCCAACATAATATAGTGGATCTAGTGGCATACCTTGTCTTGGAGCCCAAGGCTTCCTTTGTGTAGCATAGTAGACTTGGTCTTCTTCAATATGAATTGGCTTGAACTCAAGTGAAATTTTCCTGCTTTCTAGGTTAGCTACCATATTACATCTGTAGTCCTTCTTTTGTCTATAGTGAGGACAATACTCTATCAACATCATCTCTACCTCTTCTTGCTTATTTTTGGCCTAAAGTGTATCTAGTTGAATAGCTAGATTGTTGATAATATCTTGCTTGAAGTTTGCCAACAAATGAGTGATCTCCATTCTTGAAACTCCACCAATAGTTGACTTACCCATGGAAGATTGATAAGCTCTCCCTTTCTTTGAAGCTGCCCTAGAGTAATTCTGGCATATTTTTTTGATATCCTCCCAAGGAACTTGGGAGATATCTCCTCCTGCCATGGGGTCCAAAGCATCAGTGTAGCTGTCATTGATGCCTTTGATGAAAAACAACTTTTGTGAGTCCTCATTAAGTGCATGGTGTGGGGAATTTTGCAGGAAAACATGAACCTTGCAATGTAATCTTCTAGGCTCTCATCTTCCTTTTTTTGCATCCTAAAAATATCACCTCCTCTCATGTCACTAAGCTGAAATGTAGAGCAAGAATAAAAATATTCAAGCGACAAACAAGAGACTACTCTATTTGTTTTGGCTGCAAGAACAATCACAAAATGGAATTCTAGTGGTTGCAGGAATAGTTGATGCTAGATTTCTAGCTAAGTACTAAACAACAAGTAATACTAAACTAATGGTAAACTAAGAAGACAAATTACTCACCAAGTGGGGCCCCTTGGATAAGTATCCTCTAAACTGCAAGAACTCAGATGCTCGAACTCAGAACTTTATTTTATTCACTATAAATCACATGCATACAAAGAGTAATGTATCTATATTACTAAAATTGGAGAATGAGAGTACAATGTCAAACAACCTCCTGAAGAAGGAGCATCAAATCAGTATTTATGCTACAGCTAAACAAGGTAGTCAACTCCATGACTAGGAGGACGCCATTTAGGGAAAACAGGGGAAAGTGGAGTGATGACGGTTATGCATGCATGGAATCTGGTCAAACATGCAAGTCAAGCGCAGATCCAACACAACAGTAATGCCCATGTATGCTCGATCATTAAGGTCCACTGCAAGGCGGTTACGTTCAGTTGCATGAAGAATCTTTGTTGTCGGATGCCTTTGACTTGGAGTGATTTCTTAGTTGGATGTTATGGTGCATGCCTAGCTAGCGGTGTCTTCCTCAACTTGGCGTATTAAATCTGCATGTCAAGGTTAGTACGCATAATAATTGCACATCTATAACCACTCTAAGAAACATTCATTAATCGCATGCAAAATCAATATAGATGACCCACATATTATGCCAAATATCATTAAAGCTTGCAGAGATAAGATAATATCAAATGTCAATGGTTTAAGGGAAACATTATGCCAATACCAACACTTAAGCATTAAAGTTCATGACATCTATGAGCAAATAGACTATAGATTCTACCCAAAACTAGACCAAAAACTAGGCTCATTAGCTAGTAGATCCGATAGCTAGTAGGGCCAATGTATACTGCTATTAACCCCAACAACACTTGTCAACTCTCAACTAGTGAGTACTAGACTAGTGGAAATCTTGGGCCTTGATCTTAAGTGGGGCTAGTTTGCTAGCCCTTGCAAGCTTTGAAAAAATTAAACCCTTTTTTAATAGAGTTTAAAATTTTTCCACCACCTAAAAATTTGCATGCCACTAATGTGATACTTGTGTACCACTATCATCAGTGGTGTTGCCCACAAGCTACCTAGTAGCCACCAACTTGCCTTTTATTTTTCCTAGAGAATCAAATTTTTAAGGGCATAAATTTCATATATAATATCACATTTTTGAGTTCTTATAGTTTCTAGAAAGCTCTCTTCAAGCACTATGTAGTGGTATAAGTTTGGTTGTTATATTTTATTGTTTTTGTTAGAATTTGGTGCCATGAAGTTGGAAACTCATCTATAATAGTTAAGAAGTCATTTCTTTCGCATACATAATTTTTTTTTTTATTCTAGATAGGAAATGGAGAGAATTTATAACATACTACATAGTGAACTAGGTGGTTTTTCACTTGGATGAGCAAAGAGAGAATTATACCTTTTTGAGCACTTGCAAGAGCTTGAGATTTAGGGTGTGATTATGAGTGCATTCAGATAAAATTTATGGGTGAAAACTTGTGGGAATGCATGCTATTATGAGATCAATATGATGGTATAGCTAGTTATTGAATTTGGTGTTTCTTGAAATAGGTTTACACATGTTTTTAGAGTTGGGAATTTGATGGAGATAGGTACACAAGTTATCTTCTAATTTGAAGACATGATTGATATGCATGTGAGACTTGGAGTCTTGGTTTAGTGAAATTTGAGTATAAGTAAATTGATGGTGAATATTATACTTTCATGGATGTTCATTTATATTTGAGCATTGGAATAACATGATCATGTATATGGTTGATAGGTTGTGATAATTTTATTGATTCATGATGATAGGTGATCATGTGGTTCAATTTTATGAGGTTGTTCTTATCTACTATATACTTGTTTGGATCCTTCCCTATGGTTACTCAATTACGCATTTGTTTGAAAAATCATATTTACATGTGATATGGTGTTTGAGCCTTGATATTTATAGGTTATCTTAGTTTGATGTGATGGTTATTTCACATATTATGTTGATTTGGGATCTACTAGTTATGTAGTTTGTGGGTTGGCCACCTATTGGTTGTAGTGGGATGACTCAAATGTAGAGTTCTTATATCCATAGGTCTTGTCAATATTATTAAAACTTCAATTAGTTGTCCTTGTCTGTGGCCATTTATTCATTGATATGTTGCATTGGGACAAGATAATGGATGATTAGATTGTTTGAATAGTCAATTATTGGGACTTGTGGCAATTTTTTTATCATAATGTCATGAATAGCTTGGTTACATGATTTAGTGGGAGATTTTGATAGTGATGTCTTCATGGTGGTTTAACTTCTTGGCTTGGAGATTTGGTTCTACATTATTCTATGAAGTTGTTGGTATTATAGTTGAGTGTGTGTGGACCATGGGTGATTTCATTTAAGAGATGGTTATCAAGACGTTATGAAGAGCTCAATATCAAGGTTTAGCAAGAGCTTTTACAATGATGTGGATTCATCACTTGGTGATGGATGATCTTCTATAGTGATTATTGATATCATGAAGGAGCTTTTGGATCTTATTTGTTGTAGTGAGAGCTCTTTGAGATTTTGAGTTTAATTGATAGGAAATGGTTATCTTCACATGATTGGAGATGTTGACATCTTGGTTAGTTATGGAGGACTCTTGGACCTTTTTGTTAAGGTGTCAATTTTGACAAGTGATCCTTGGTTGAGTGGATGTTTGGTATTCTTCCATGATGGACTCTTGATTGTACATTAGAGTATTGGTATGATACACTTAGATCATGATGTCATGATGTGTTCATGTTTTTGCAGTTGGAGCTTTAAGAATGGTCTAGATAGGTCTCTTTCTATTGAGTACATTGGTCACGTGCTTGGGATCTTCATGCGAGTGTAGTATTGCATTTTAAGCTTAGTATGTATTGATAAATTGTAGGTGCTCATGGTTACTTGGAGACTTGGGTGAGGCTAGAGTTCTCTTAAGTTTAGACATTTGTTGAGATGGTTAACCTTTGGAGGTTTCAGTGAGAAATTTGAGGAGTCTTCACCTAGATATAGATGTGAGTTCCTGATAGACCTCATAGAGGATTGTTCTTGGAGAGATTCATTGTAGCTTAGCGTGTCTCAAAGGAGCAATCTCATTCCCAAATCTTTGTCTACTTGACAAATAATCATCTAAGAGGTATTTCTCATCTTCTTTTAGATGCATTATGTTTTATGCTTTGTATTCTTAGGGATATGGATCTTGAGTTATGCTTGCTAGTTTTAGAAGGTTTATTTGAGGAGTATTTGGCATCTTTATCTTCATGTGGATATGAGTTTGTTTATGATGTATTTAGGATATGTTATTGGGCTTACTCCTATTTTTGGAATGTATTTGAGTTTGATCTTCCTTGTTTAGAGAGGAGCACATCCATGCTAGTTATATAAAATACACATGTTTTGTGTGATCTATTAGATTCAATGGTGAGTGTTAAGGATTTTTAGTTGGGGTTGTCAAGGAGATATTACTTGACATCACTTAGCATTTTGAAGTGTTGGTATAAGGTCATGTTATGTAATATGATTTACATATTTTCTCTCTTTGTTCTATGGTTACTTCTTGTAGCTTTTTAGTTGGGGTTGTCAAGGAGATATTACTTGACATCACTTAGCATTTTGAAGTGTTGGTATAAGGTCATGTTATGTAATATGATTTACATATTTTCTCTCTTTGTTCTATGGTTACTTCTTGGAGCTTTTTAGTTCACATGGTTTAGTGTGGCAGACTTGGGAGAGTTATGGTGATTTATTGTGAGAGATTATGTAATGGTTTTGTTGCATGTGTGGATCATGGTGATTGTTCTTTGTTACTACATGATTTTTATTACGAGCCATACCTTGGTATGAGTGTTGATTGGTATACTTGGTATGCCTTGATCTTTTTTCAAAGTTGACATTACCCATGCAATAGGAGTTCTTAAATGTGTATGCTCCTTATTAAAAAATATATATATGGATATTGTGATTGTAGTTTATGGGTTGGATATGTTGTTGGTATGAATTTTACTAATTGTTTTGGATACTATTATAGGTATGGATGATTGAATGTATAAGAATTTTTTATGGTTTCTATTTCTAGTCATGTGGATTTTCTTCATTTGGCAATAGGTTGGAGTCTTTATTATCACTTGTATTTAATGCTTGTGTTCTTTGGAGTGATGCATCTTCACCTTCACTTATTCCTTTTCTTCCATAGGTGGCATGTTAGAGGATGAGAGGAGTTATCGCATGAGATGGTGGTCATCTTGGATGTTATTACATGTATTTTGATGGATTACAAGAGTATGCCAAAGATTCATGTTGTTTTATTGATGTTTATTCAATCAATTGACCCTTATGCAATGTATACAAGTGAGAGAATGCTAGGAAAAGGGTACTCTACACCTTACATAAGAAAATCATTATTTTAATTATATAAAATAAATATTTATCTATGGTGCATGTCTTAAGACATGTGTTTAGCCACATTAAATATCTGGGTCCACTTATAAAGTTATATGTCACATTGGTTAGATATATGTGTGGATTGACATGCAAAAAAAAAATTATTATGAAAAAATAATATAAAAAAGTAAATTTTGAGGTCAATAATTTGGTGCACTCATGGTTTTGAGGCACATGAATTTACCTTTACCACTTGGTTATTTTGTGTGAGCTTGATTTTATAAAATAAAAATCATATTTAGTGGTTAGGGTTGGCTCGTTGGCTAGTTGGTTGTTTGATTTAGTTGTCATTTGTATTGAGCTCTCTTGTTGAGTGCATATGTGAACCATGCCATGAGATGTGTGGTTACATGCTTGAACACATGTAAGATGCATTAGAGGAGCTTGATGTTTCAAAAGTATGCATGGAGACTCTGTACTCGTGTATTGTTGCTAAATAATACATTGAGTATGGATGCTTTTCGAGGTTGGGTTTTTTTTCCTCTTGAAGGTTTTCCTAAGGTGTAGCTTGTGTGACCTTATGGTATGCCTTTGATCTTTTTGGTTATTTTATAAACAAGTGTATGCATGCTTTTCACTCATGACTCGTTATGTAGGAAATAGTTTGATCAACATGATTATTATCCTAATAGATGCATGAAGGTTTAGTTTTGCATGCTTAAATTTGTTTACTTCCTCATTGCTCTTTTAGTCAAAATTTGAGACCATTGTCCACCTTCCCTTTAGAACCTTGTGGAGTTAGCTTACCAATGGATAACACTCCTTTTGACACCATGGGTGTTAGTGTCATCTTCTCACTTAGATATCTTCTTTATGTGATGTTTGATGTTGCATGGGGATAAGTACTACCCATCATTTTCTTCTTTGTTTTGTATGTGTATCTTCTTATACATTCTTGGATACACCTTATATGCATAATCCATACTAGATGAAATCATATATTACAATGACATATGTGACACATATTGCATCAATGTTATATAATATTTTTATTTAAAAAAACTTAATTATATTTTGGATAAATTTGTTCATAATATAATATAAACATCACAATTTTAAATTGAAAATACATGTATATATAATAAATAAATAAATAATTTTATATATTTATCATCAAAATATTTTTAATTTATAACCTTAAAATTTCATGCTACATAAGTTTAAATTAAGAAATAACATGAGAAATGTTTTTAAAACCAAACTTAAAAAATACACCGAAAAATATAAGTCTACATGTTTTCACCTATCTAGTCACACCCTCCACCTTCTATGGTGCGAATGCTAGTATAATGTTTTGAATGAGGAAGAGTATGCAATTTCTGATTTTGTTAATAAAGTCCTTTTTCCAATTTAAAAAAAAAAAAAAAACAACTAGTGATCATCTATAGATAATTTTTTTAATTTTTAATTTTTTTTATATTAAAAAGCTGAAAAAAGCAATTAAAGTAGAGATTAGCGCGTTTCATATTTTCCGGCGAGTTTTGAGGCCATTAACACAAAGTTCATCAACCCTAAATCTTACTAAACGTCACTATATTTTAAAATAAAATAGCACCTTGGCTTATCACGGTAATACGGTATCCTTCGGTAACTGTTCGCAGCCCCAGAAAATCTAGATCTGGTTTGGTGTGGAACCAATAGAAGTATTTGTTGAATGTGATCTTAATCTGTATCCGTATGGGTGACATCGGCTTGCCTCATTTGGAAAATGGTCCTTGGTCCTGCACAAACCATGCTAGTTTCTAATCAGGTAACAAGAATTACCCAATATTCTTTGGATTTTCCTTTTTAATGATGACGATGATTCATGACTGGAGGTTTTTATCGGTATTTTTTCTACATATAACTCTAATTGAAGGTCTCTCTAAGGTGGGTAAAGCACATGCAGCTCTTGGGTTAGGTGGTTAACTCAGTTGTATTTCCACTGAAATGCCCATCTTTCATTTACTTTACCCACCTTGCAGAGACCATCAATTAGTTTTACATAGAGTTACAGCGAAATGATATCAGGATTGTTTTCTCAATACCCATCTCCTCATTCCATGGATTTTGAAAGGCTAAGAATGAATGAAAGCTACAAAATTAAATGGTTGTTTTCCATTAGCCATGGCTGCAACGACTTTTGTAAGGCGAGACTAAATAGATGAAGCCCATAATCTATTGTTCTTGAAAAAGGAAGGGGACTATTGACGTGAAACACAATTCCATAACAGGAATATTGTCACTATAATATTGGAGGGAGGGAAGTTGCTGATACATTGATGGGGGTGCTTTTCTTGTGCCCAAAAACAAGGAAGGGGAGTATCAAATCGTTTCATTGGACTGATGGATCATGGCTTGCGATCAGGAAATCAATATCAAAATTTGACACAGTGTTTTCAAACTTTGTTTTATTACCAGGAAGGGGAGAATCGATGTCTAACAGAATACAATCATAAATATATGCCACTACTGTACATGAGGGAGGGAGGATGCTCATACGTTGCCCAAGTGACTTGCAGTATACTCACAGAATAGAGGGGAGTATGGATATATAACAAATTTTCATTGTAAGCATACGGCACTATAGTACTTGAGGATGTAGGATGCTAATACATTATTCAAGGGGTTCGACAAGCTGCCAGAGCAGATTGGCAAAGCCTTGGTGTGGATGATGTTAATATGAGAGAGTGGAGGGATGCGAAGAGATCAATCTGGGCCCTGGGGACCTGGTCTTCAAAACCTACTCCCAACCGATGAAGAGGGAGGATGCGAGACGCATAAACCTATGACTTGCAACCTAAAGCCAACTTCCGTAGTGGTAAGGCTTTCGGTTTGGTTAATGCTTCATAAGCCACATTTTCCTCACAAGTGCTATCTTTATAGGAAATTTTAAATTGGTGAAATGAAAATAAAGGCCCCCCTATAATCTGAATACAACTGACCTCATAGTAAGTATCCAAACCTTATATACTAAAGCTGGAAACTAACGGTACTGAAAAACAAACTAAACAACTAATAACAAACCTGAAGGCATGCATGAGATCTTCTTATATATAAAGTGAGGCTAGCAGTAGCAGAGTTTATAAAAATATTTTCAAACATATCAGTTGCTTTATAAAACTAAACACGTTGTCTTTAGAGGGCTCCTCGTCAGGAGCTTTCCTTTGGGCTCCCTCCAGCAGCATTGGGGCCATAAAATCTGAGCCTGCCTCATGATGCTGCACCTGCAGTGGTAGCTCAGCCCCTGTTTCCCATCTCAAACTCCAGCTCTACTTTCAACCCCAGAAAAGGGAAGAGTTTTCTTCTTGTTCCAATCTTTACAATCACCTCTGGTCTTGAAGACATCTTGTTTTACCCAGAGTTGCATATTGCTTCAGGTAGATTACGCAACTTTTTCAATTCAGCTCATGGCCTTATAAGTACATTCAGAATCACACTGAGGTCCTTGACATCCTCATTGTCAGCATCACCCTCAACATTATCAATTTAATATTTCTAGGCCATCCCAAAGAAGTGCTTGACGTTTACTTGACACCATTTTTCGGATTTCCAAGCCCTACCAACCGATAGTTAAACCATCTAGTACAGGATGGGCAAAGACTCAGTGCTCAGTAGCACATGAGCAAGATCAACCATTATAACCTTAAAACCTTTAACATATTCACCAGACTGGTGTACTGCTTTCTTGTTGCCTGAATTGGTCTGTCACTGCATGCAAAGGCTTCTGGATGACAGGGATCTCCTTTCTGCCACATTCCTCCATAGAAGCTTTTTCCTTCAATTTCTTCAACTTTTATATAAATGAAATGTCCTTCATGTAAAGTATCTTTTCTAAGATTGACTCTAACAGTTGTTCATTAGCAATTAAATCTGAAACCTTATTTATCTGTGACATTAGGGTTGCAGTTGCACTTCCACCAAAGTTAGGGTTAGTGCCGCTGATATTAATATCATTACTTGCATTAATGTTGCTGTTGCCATTGTTGGCCTTGCTGTTCATGTTGATATTATTACTGACAGTGTGTGTAAGCTGGACAAACCAGACAGCATGGTTCTGCTAGATTGTCCAGACGGAGGCATTCCCATGGATTCTCTGTCTTCCATTCAATACATACACATGATCTCAAAATGCATGCCCACAAATCTTACAATACTATGTTTCAGCTATGATAACTTATACAAAGAAGTAAGAACCATCATTTAAGAGTTTCTTCGCTACTCTTTTATTTCACAATAACATTTTATTTTTTAACTTTGCATTAGCTATGAATCTGAATCATGATATACTTTAACATTTATAATTTTATTTGCTTGTTATACTACTGGCTGCTGTCACTGTTGTTATGATTAATTTTATTGCTGTTATACTGTTATCATGATATTCATATACTTATTGCTGCTATATTGCTGTTACTGTCTTCATTTTCATGTCATGTATGATGTTACTCAATATTCGTTAAATGCTTAGAAATTTGAGTGTATATATATAGCTGATATACTGCTTTTGCTGTCTTAATAATGTCATGCATGATGTTAATCAATATTAGTTAAACTTGTAGAAATTTGAGTATCCCCGTATATACTGCTGTCCCCCTGCCATCCCCCAAAAATGGCTCCCGGACTGCTGTCCCGTGTTGTCCTAGCATGCCCATCCCCAAATGCCATCGAACATAGGAGACTTATGCTATAAAATTATCCTCCATTTATGAATCGGTCTCTCTCACCCTTGATATGCCCCCCATTTCTTTGGGACCAAGCATATACTTAATCACATACAATGTACTCTGTTTATGTATGAAATATATTCTTCAACTGGTAATCTGTAACTTCTCCACCAAAGTCATCCTGTTGTTCCTTTGCTTTCCTCCTCAAGCCAAAGTAAGCTTCCTTTCCTAAGACAGTTCTCTACCTTAAGTGTGAAGTAACGAATAAAGTCAAGCTGAGTACAACAATATTGCATGAACAAACTACTCCCAATGCTATGATGTATCTTAATTTCAAGATTTGTACTTTGCACTGAATGATTTGTACAAAATCTCTAAAGCCCTCACCTTTAAATCATTACAATTTATGTGGGTAAATTTGGCAATTCAAATGAAAGGAGGTTTTTTTACACAGAATCTCTCTTAAAGCCCTCACCTTTTATTAATTACAATCTATGTAGGTGTAGATTTGGCAATTCCAATGAAAGGACATCTTCTTCACCTTTCTAATCCTCTTGCTTAGTACTGAAATTTGAAATCATGGTGTCCTGTGTCACCTTTCTTCAGAAGAAGATCTACAAGCTTTTTAGCTTCTTTATAGCTAAGAATGAAACTTACTGCCATGAAGCTTGGGATTAAGGATTCTTTCATAATCCTTTTTAATCTTCAACCAGGTGTATATCCATTCACCATGGCATGAATAATCAATAGCAATTAGTATTAGAGCCTGGTATTCCCCTTTGATGTACCATTGAAATTTTAACTTGTAGATGTTGGAACCATGAGGGTACCATGATACCATCTAACTAGTTTATGATTTTTTTCTCTAAAATTTCACTCCACAAACAGGGGGTTACCTATATATCTATGTTACTGGTTTTGTGCTCAGCCCCCTTGGATCTGGGTCCAATCTGCACCCAGTTTAGGATTCAGTTTGAACTGGCCGGGGAGTTGTCCAAGAGCCACAATTTCATATGTGGGTCCATCCCAGATGCCAGTGAACCCACTTTGAATCTAGCAGAACCAGCAGGAACCTGCAGCAAACCAACTGCAGTTTGGATGCCCTTTTTAATATGGTTTTGCTTTTTTAATTATTTTTAAACTTTGATTGGCTTTGCATGGGTGGTCTGCTCATGGACAGTTCATTGGCTGTTGAAAGAACCTGCCATCATTAGCCAAGCAGAGCATGTCCTCCTGTGTGGGCGTTTGCCCCTTTTTCTGTACATCAGCAGTAGCACACCCAGGCAGTTATGGATCTTTTGAGTGCTAATAGAATTTTTATGGAACTTTTGAGAAGAGATAAGAAAAATAAAGAGAATCTAATTGTTAATTGCTCGTTAAATCGTTGCCATGCTATTATCAAACAATCAAGTTCTTAGTTCCTTGTCATATTGGTGCTCAAACACCTACATGGAACTTTTGAGGATTCCCTGTTGTATTAATATTTATAAATTCATATATTTATTATGTTAATATTATTATATAAATAAATTGCAATTTCTTTTTATTAGTGTCTTGGTCCTTGGAGGACCCCTTCCTTTAAATAAAGTTAAAGAAACCATAACATTGTGCATCAAATTTATAAACAGGGGTGCAAGATAAATAATGTCAGGTCACATTAGAACCTAGATATCTCATAATATTATGAGACATTTTCACTTAGCAAGATTTGGGATCGAACACACATGTGTGAAACTGGGTCCTCTTTGGCTGGAAATTTCCTACTCTTTTGCATTGTAGTCTATGATTCATTGGAATTCTTGCTAACAAGAGAAGTAGAGGATGGTTGTGATGGCACCTTCAATTTTTGCAAATTTGAAGTGCCTTTGTCTTTTCAATGTGTCGACAGAGGTTAGGTTTGCTTCTTGCTAAATCTACCCCGAAGCCCATCTTCGTCGATTAAAATTTTGCAACTCAGAGGTCATCTTGCAAATCCACGTGGTAGAATTTTTTCGGTACATATGGTAGTGCGTCTGCTTAGTTTCGTGCTCCTTGGATAAGTTCTGATGGGCTATTTAATGCTTTTCTGATTGCGACAGAGTTAAATTTGGTGTTTCGGAAAGTTTCAAATTTCACAATTATGAGGGTAACCCATTTCTTGTTTTGGTCTAAAATATCCCTAGTTCGATTTTCATAAAAAACAGAGGCCATATGATGCATTATTTTAATATGTTTCAATTGTGGCAAACACATTTGGCAGGCCCGTTTACAAAGGAGGTACCTAAATTTTTATTGTTGGGCGAGATCTGATTTAAAACCCATGTTTTATTTAATTGATTATGGCCACTTGCAAAAAATCATGGCTTCAAGGGTCTTCGTTTGCGTACAGTGAATTTTCCCCGTTTGGGCGGTTGGCGAAATTAAAATTTCACCTATTGCCTAATGTTTAAAATGCAAATATTTAAGATGTTTTAAATATTTTAAATGCTTTGCAAAGGGAAAGTGTACACGCATAGGAGGTATTTAGGGCAAATTAAATATTTGCCATAGTTGTCGGGAGACATAAGGTACAATTATTGGTATGGGGACAGGGATGCCAATCAAATTAGGGTACGTGAGTTAAATGAATAAGGAGACGGCTATTTTATATGTCAATGATTCACTGGAAATTTTGGGCACGGGGATTGGTACGTTGTCTATGTTCCCAAAATGGAGTTTCCCGGCAATTATAATATTTGCCAAACATTATAAAGTTTAAAAACTTTATTAAACAAGCTTCCCCGCTGCACGGCAGTGCTGTCATTAGAAAAGCTTGCGAGCAAGTGTAAAATTTTATAACCTTGCAAATGCTGTTTCAAACCTTTTAAAATGTTTTATTTGCTTTATCTTTGTTTGCCTGCTAACCCGTTGCAACTTTTGCTGCCGTTAGAGAATGGAAGCGGGGAAGTGATGTTTGGCCATGATTTTGTAGGATTTGGTGTTGGGTGCTCATTTCTGTTGTTTCCACATGGTTTGAATGTGTTTCATCATTGCGAGAAGGGGAATTTTATTGTGGAAGGAGCAAAATGTAAAGTCTATTCACGTTTTTGTGTTTTGAGCTGATTTTCGCATGCATTCGCAAGCTGAAAAATGTTGTTGCAGCCTCCAGAAAGATGCCCAAAGCACTTCTAAAGTCTTGGAGGCATTTTTAACAAGGTTTCAAATGTTTCCAACTGTCTGGTAATGCCAAAAACACCCAAGATTCATTAAAAACGACCTTTGCAATGGCTGCAATAAGAGTTCTTTCTCCATGTTGCAAAATATGTGGGAAGAGTTTTCCTTTTTCAAGCATTGATTTGGTCATCGTGATTATTTCCTCGGTACCGACATGATTAAGCTACAGAGAGGTAGAAGTTGCGAGGACCAGAGTATTGCAGGTAAAATGTTCAGAGTATGGTTGCCAGACAAATGTTTATTAAAATGTCAATTTCAAGTTTATTGCACATGGAAATTGAAGATTTTAGAAGGTTGGAGTGTATGGTAAAATGATATTTTACTACCAGTATGTGGGTAAATTGCCCAGGAGTGAATTTTTTCGCTTGGAAGTGAAATGAAGCTAGTAAATGTGTTTTTACATACTTGTAAAAGGTTTTCATGGGAATGAAAAATAGATTTGGGCCAAATCAATTTCAGAATAAGTGAAGACAAAGTGAAGAGGGAAAATGAAGTGAAGAGGCATTATCTTATTGCCATTTGGTTGTAGATCAGGGGTGTTGTGATGTGTGATGTGTCATCGTAGATTGATTTTAGGGCTTTTCTGCTTTCTTCTCATTTCTCTTAAAATGAGAAGCTGTTTCATTGGAAGAGGTTCTAGAATTTCCAGGTCTTGAGGATTGTAATTTTTGTACAGGGTTGTCTCTAGATTAGGAGCTCTTCAAATTTTAGGGTTCAATATTTTAATCCATTTTGTAATGGCAAGCAAATCAGTTTGCAGATTATGATGAACTACGTCATATACTGTAATGTCTCTAGTATGTATGCATTATATTTTTAATCAAAGTAATCAAGGATTATGATGGTTTTTGTTGCACATTTGCTGTAATAGGTATTTGGATTGATGGCTACCGTTCAAAGAACAGGTTAAAGTGTGCTCTCATTTAAATGTTGAATATATTGTGTTGCATTCAGGATCTATAAGAATGCTGTAGATGTGTCCTAAAGGGACCTCATTATTGTAATGCAGTAATGATTTAATGGTCACTGGTTTTGTGTTCAGGCTATTACCAAATAGGTTACTTCATTTTGTCTCTGTTGTGGACAAGGCACTGGTCTAGTATGCTTCTTTTGTGCAAACCCTGGAAGGAAACACCATTTAAAATCTTAAAGAATCTTTCCCATTTGCATGTTTAACTTATTTTTGGTTTTCTGTATCTTCATGGGGACTAAAGAATGCAGAGGTTATGCTTGGGAATGACTCTGTTGTAACTTCTTTGTGTATTTGAGATGAAGATGTCTCTTAATTTATTTGTTCTCAGTGTTGATTCAAGGTGCAAAATGTAATGAAATGCATAAAACCCTCTATACATTCATATGAGAACCATCCACATGTCAGAAATCTGCAATGTTTTGTTTAGTGCAAGTTTTATTATATGAGCAGATCTTTGAATAGGAACACCCTCTTGAGTCTTGTGGAGCTCAAAGTGTAGAACGCTGATTATAGCCTTGTTCGTTGGCCTTTCTTGTCCCTGATGTGATGATAGTGTTGAACCTTTGTCTTAACCCATTGATCCATTGGTTTTAGGCATTGTGATTTTCCTTAAGATTGGGGGTTACAAGAAAAATCACCAACAGGTTGAACCCCTTTAACTGACACTGAGCTTTTTTATTGTCAATTTTGAAAGTAATGTCTGCAGGGAGAGCATTTGAAATGTCAAGTTCAACAAGAGTGAGCAAAAGTTGTATCAGTGAAATTTGAGGTTTCAAAATCCATTGCTAGGAAACAACTCAGAGAATTGCCAATGGCTTCAAAATATGAATTGAATTAAAATGGAAATGGAAGATTTGGAAGGCAGATCCACATAGGTATAACCTTGAATGATTCAGTAGAGGGATTAAAGGTAGGATGCCAGGGCTTGAGCGTGAGCATATGCTGGCACCAAATGCAGAGTTGACAGATAATTGCATCCCAATCCTTCACACAATCAAATACTGCAATAAAAAAACCGCTAACTCATGGACAAATATCTAGGTTACCTTCCATAAACAGCTGCCAGGTTCCAACAATCCATGTGTGCAAATCTGGAAGACTTGGCCATAAATGATTATATCTGCCTATGAACCCATTCAAAGCATAAAAACCTTTACTTTCAATAACTTCCTTTCTATTCTTGTCTTTGAATTCCAGAATAGGGGACTTTGTAGCACAACTGAGGGGTTTCCGTTTGACCTTCATTTGGGGGCCACCATTTCTTCCATTCAATGTATTGAAAGCAGCCCCTTGTGACGTTGCAAGAAGAGCCCTTGTTTGGGCAACATCACTGAAATTTAGGCCTAGAGCATTGTAGAATGACCTCGAGTTGGATCGTGAATGTCTGATAGGGAAGACTATGGCGCCCTGATTCTGCATTTAGACTGTTACAGCTTTATTATCGGGAAGTCTTATCTTTCTTCCTTCTGTCCTTCTGTGAACTTTTGTTTCTTTAGATATCATAGTGTGAATTTTCTTTGCCTTTCGTAGCTTTGTTGGAATCTGCAGTCTTTTCCGTGCTTTGGGAAGAATAAGAATCTTTTCTAATGCACCAGAGCCATCGTTAGCTGGATCATCCTCACATAGGTGCAGAAATTTGTTCGGAGAAACCCTACAATTGGAAGCTTTCAGCAGTGACATCTCCTTTTTATTTGTGTTAAATAAATTATTAATGTTTTTTTTGGAAAAAAGGATAAATTTATAGTAATTGTCAAAGTTGAAAGAGTTATATAAAGATTTCCACACAGCAATAGCTGTCAATAAAGTCCAGAGAATAAAAATCCGAGGTTTGCTACAAATCCACCCCCACGTAACCTCATAAAAGAACAGAAAAATGAAATTAAAACAACTAGAACACAAAAGAAAACTATCAGCCCAAGTCATGATGAAGGAGTGAAAGAAGTTGTGAAGGAATGGTTTGAAGAAAGAGATCCCCAATCCATAACATTCCAACTACGGTCAACCTCAGAAGCCCTTTTAGCCAAATAGTCAGCAACAACATTCCACTCTTGAGGAACATGAATAAAAGAGATGAAATCAAAGTTTCTTGACAGGCGAACAATTTGTTCCACATGCAATGCCAACCTCCAAGAAGGTTGAGAAAATTTCCCGTTATTCAAAAGGGAAACTAAAACCATTGAATCCATTTCACAAATAACACTTTTTGTAAGAACACTTCGTGCCCTTGTTTTTGAGACTTCTTTCTTTGTTTGGTTTTTTTGTGTTTAATGAGGGTTTTCTGCTTTTTTGAAATTTTTGCAAATAATAGACAATGCTGGAAATGAAATGATAATAAACTAAACTAAATTGCAACACCCCAAATATCTTATCTTTATTGAATACTTGCAAAGAGAACAATCTACAAGCATACCCGAAGAAATTTGCAGATATGGATGGCTGTTATGAATTTGCTGCGAAAAAGAACAACACAAAGGAGTTTGATTCTCATTAAATATGATGCGTTTTGCCTTGAAAATGGTACGACTAGGGTCTTTAGACCTAGGCGCCCCTTCTCAATTTTTGTCTGATTTTTCCTAACCTCCCTTGGCTGAAATCGCCCTTCTCCCTCAAAAACCCTTGCTGCAAACTGAAAATCGTCCCTTTGTATTAGGGCCAGCAAACAATGAACAATCCAATGATAAGCTGCTGTTCAAGTTTCTGCAATATAGAAGCTTCCTTTGTGCACACAATCCCTCTGGTAATCACCTCTTTTTGCTCAAATAGAACATCTGTATGATGACCTCCTGTATGCCTAATTTAGTAGATATTTCACTACTTCAGAAGGCTGCAACAATGGAGAGTTAACGTTCTCCAATGGCCAACTGATTTAGAAACCCTCGGCTTCCTCTCTTAGACAAAACTCATCAACACCAATGCTCAATCCAATGAATGTAAAATGACTCCAAAGTAAAATATATAAGCCTTCTTGAGAAAGTCGAATTTCTCCAAAAAGGCATATTTAATAACATTAAAATGTTATTTTCTTGCATCTTTTAATATTTCGTAAAATACTTTGGAATTGGCGTCCAATATTTAATTAATAATATGGTCCCCTTTTAATGATGAATTGACCCTCAAGTTATAACGTTAAGTTATAACATTATAATATGGCCTTTTAATAAGTAAATATTATCTTGAGCCATTTAAACTTTAATAACTCCTTAAATATTTAAGATTTCATCAAACTGCCTGAAACGGAGGTCAACTCTATGAATCTCCATACGACCAAGTGCCTTACTAAAAATAGTAAGGGTCCCTCTCATCCGTCTCCTGACTTACTATAAATAGTAAGTATAGCACTGGAGCTCCTGTGAACGCCAAACGAAGGTCCAAAGCTGATGATCACTGAACATTGGAGATGATGCAAACCTCAGAAGACCCTCTAACCATCCTCATTAGCCTATGAGGGTCAGAATTATAGGCTAAACCATTTGCAAACCTGAGCATGCTAAAAAGGGGACAGTACAGTCCGCCCTCCCTGAAATTGCTTGTCCCCAAGCAATCTCAACTGCCAATCAATACTCCTCTATAAGATTGCTCCACCAAGATCCCATGGGTAGAATTGTGCAATGTCCCTAATATCATCAAACTGCTCATGTAACCCCCTCCTTAGAACAATTGGCTGAACCCATTGAGCCAACTCAAACTCGTCGTCCGGTGTTGCAAGAGTATGAGTCTCAAGAGGAAGCGATTCAAAAGATTGCCCATATTTGCTTTCAAACTTTGCGCAAGGCAAACTGTCATAACCGTTGTCAAGTGCCTGTGCCACGGAGCTGTGCATCTGAAATAGGTCATGCACATGAGGGTCAAAAGTGAAACTGTATGCACTCCTCATTGTGTATACCTCAGAAAACTCCTCTGCGAACCTTGTTTGAAACCTCGATGCACTGGAAGGATCCCAAACACTACAATCAACGCTTAGCTCAAAGTCGGGGTCAAGAGTGGTATTAGCATCTAACCCAAAAAGTGGGTTATCATAAGTCGATATAACATCTGCCTCAAACAAGGGGTTGTTCACAAATTGTACAACACCACCATGCCGATCCAAAACATACAACTCTGAACCCTTGGAGTCATCAGCTAATGCGAACTCCTCCTGAATCATCTCCTGCTCTCTCTCCCTTTTCTTCTCTCTACGGAGAGAGATAGAATTCAAGCTCCCATCTGTGATTCCCCTCAACACGTGTTTCCTGCCATCAACCTCAAATGACATCTCCACCTTAGGTACGTCGAGGGTAAATACTTCCAGGTCCTGGAGCCATTCATGCCCAAAACTATATTCATCTCATCCATGTTGACTACATAGAAATCAGAGTGTAACTCATAGTTGTTCAACATCAGAGTGAGATTAGTAACCCGCCTAGTGCACGCGAGGGTGTATCCATCAGCAACTTGAACTCTGAATCCATCAAAATCCTCGACCTGTAGTCTGCATCTAGCTGCGAAACCCTCATCAATAAAATTATGTGTTGCTCCCATATCTAGCATAGCAACACAATGCTGCCCATTAACTGTCCCTCTGAACCTAAATGTGGCCTCGTCCTGGACATTAGCAAAGAATGCCATAGGAGTCAAGTTCCCATCAGCATTTGCTTTCTCATCCTGACGATCCTCTGAAGCTGGCTGATCTGAATTTGAGTCCTCATAGTATGCCCACATGATTCGATTTGCTTTGCCCTTAGGTCTCAAAGGGAAATCATGATCCGGGGTGTATGGTTCCTTACAACAAAAACATAATTTCTTTTTTCTCAACTCCTCACGTGACTCCTCAACGACTATGGTCACTGGTTTCTCTTTCTTTTCATCAGTTTGTTGAGAGTCCTCTTTGCTGGTTGAAGAACATCCTTCTGTGAGCTCCTGCTTTTTAGGGTAGCAAACTCCATACTTCTCACTTTCTTCATTGCTTGCTGCATTGTTGGTGAATCGAAAGCCTTAATCCAACCTCGCAACGGTTCCAACAAACCCTCCACGAAGAGCACAACTAGCCTCCTTTCTGAAATATTTTTCACCATCATGGATAACCTTTGGAAGTCACTGATATAACTCTCCAGGCTGCCAATCTGCCTAAGCTGTGCCAAGTCTCTGAAATAAACTTCTGGATCCTTTTTATCAAAATGTTCAACCAATCTGTCCACGAACTCTTGATAAGAGGTGATACAATCATGTTGTGTCACCATCCCATGATACCACCAATCATGGGCTGCTCCCTCTAAATGTAGCGTGGCAAATTTGATCGCTTCTTCTTCAGACATAGGTCGAAGTGTCAAAAAGGTGTCTAACCTGTGAATCCAAGACTGTGCTGTTACCTTGCCATTGCCATCAAAATAGGGTAGGGTGATCTTGCTGGTAGCGTGCTTCAAGTCTCTGTTTTGGTTCTGAGGCCTATTCCCCTGTTGAGCCCTGTAGTAATCCATCCTCGATTGCACAAATTGATCAAAGTGCATGAGCTCACGTGCCTCTGGTGTCAATTGCCACCACTCATCATGGGCAGCCATAAATGCATCAACATAGGTTGGTTCCTCAACCTCTTCAACATTCTCCTCAATTCGCTCTTCCCTCAGAAAAGTGGGTCAAGTAGGCCTATCTGCAGTGCGGGAAGGTGCTCTCTGCACTCTCCGTGACCCTTGTACACTCCTATCATCATCCTGATCTTGGGGTTGTCTCCTAGGTAAATTCAACTGATGTAGAGTATCTGTGAGCTGCTGTAGTACACCAGCTACCTGCTGCTGACCAACCCGTAAATCCCTCAAGGTCTCTCTCACTTCTCTGTCATCATCCCTATCTTCATTCTTTCTTTCATTCAGGTGTGGACCCTCTTCTGCCCTGTCACCCATCTCTGCCAATGGTACCTCTATAAAGGGATTATCCCTTTGCCAATCTTCCTCTGATTCTCCTTTACTGCGAGTGTAATATTTGTGGTGACTTCTCATATGAACCTTCAACCCTCCAGGATGGCAAGATTAAGGCTCTGATACCAATGTAAGAACACTTCGTGCCTTTGTTTTTGAGACTTCTTTGTTTGTTTGGTTTTTTTGTGTTTAACAAGGGTTTTCTGCTTTTTTGAATTTTTTGCAAATAATAGACAATGCTGGAAATGAAATGTTGATAAACTAAACTAAATTGCAATACCCCAAATATCTTATCTTTATTGAATACTTGCAAAGAGAACAATCTACAAGCATATCCGAAGAAATTTGCAGATATGGATGGCTGTTATGAATTTGCTGCAAAAAAGCACAACACAAAGGAGTTCAATTCTCATTAAGTATGATGCCTTTTGCCTTGAAAATGGTACGGCTGGGGTCTTTAGACCTAGGCGCCCCTTCTCAATTTTTGTTTGATTTTTCCTAACCTCTCTTGGCTGAAATCGCCCTTTTCCCTCAAAAACCCTTGCTGCTGCAAACAGGGGTTGCAAACTGAAAATTGTCCCTTTGTATTAGGGCCAACAAACAATGAACAATCCAATGATAAGCTGCTATTCAAGTTTCTGCAATATAGAAGCTTCCTTTGTGCACACAATCCCTCTGGTAATCACCTCTTTCTGCTCAAATAGAACATCTGTATGATGCCGTCCTGTATGCCTAATTCAGTAATATTTCACTATTTCGAAAGGCTGTAACAATGGAGAGTTAACGTTCTCCAATGGCCAACTGATTCAGAAACCCGTGGCTCCCTCTCTTAGACAAAACTCATCAACACCAATGCTCAATCCAATGAATGTAAAATGACTCCAAAGTAAAATATATAAGCCTTCTTGAGAAAGTCGAATTTCTCCAAAAAGACACATTTAATAACATTAAAATGTTATTTTCTTGCATCTTTTAATATTTCGTAAAATACTTTGGAATTGGCGTCCAATATTTAATTAATAATATGGCCCCCTTTTAATGATGAATTGACCCTCAAGTTATAACGTTAAGTTATAACATTATAATACGGCCTTTTAATAATCAAATATTATCTTGAGCCATTTAAACTTTAATAACTCCTTAAATATTTAAGATTTCATCAAACCGCCTGAAACGGGGGTCAACTCTGTGAATCTCCATACGACCAAGTGCCTTACTAAAAATAGTAAGGGTCCCTCTCATCCATCTCTTGATTTACTATAATAGTAAGTATGGCACTGAAGCTCTTGTGAACACCAAACGAAGGCCCAAAGCTGATGATCACTAAACACTAGAGATGATCCAAACCTCAAAAGACCCTCTAACCATCCTCATTAGCCTACGAGGGTCAGAATTATAGGCTAAACCATCTGCAAACCTGAGCATGCTAAAAAGGGGACATTACATTTTTCCAACCCAGCTCACAAGCTTTCTTCATAGCTATTAAGACAGCTTGAGCCTCCTTGTGAATATTTGTAGCAATCCCCATAGCTGAGGAGAAAAATAAGTGAACTATCCTAGTACTATCCCTTCCAATTCCTCCAATCCCTATAGCACCTGGATTACCTCATGAAGAACCATCATGATTAATTTTATAAAATCCCAAAGGAGGAAGAGACCATTTACCAACTCTATTCACCTTGTTCACCTTATTCAAAGATCTAATCTTAGAATTAAGATTAGTTGGGAAAGTCAATTGTCCTAAATCTAATTTTTGAAAAATTAGATTATTAGAAGAAAGGACTACATCCAAAGAGCACTTGTCCTGTAAAGTTTCTTTCACTGAGCCTAAAACTATTTTAGTATTTTCCAATAAGACTCTAAAAACCTTGAAAAATTCGATGATTTCTTTCCAACAAAATTTGCCAAAGAATGAAAGTAGGCCCTATATTCCATGCAACTTAAAGAATAGAGGATGAGGTAGGAGGGTGGCCTTGAGTAGCCTAAAATTCAAATATAGAAGTATGAACAAAATGGCGATTCCAAATACACCACCATTGCTCCACAAGCCTATAGAAAAGGAGCATTGAAAGAAAAGATGAGACACTCTCCTCACTAGCTCCACATAGTACACATTTGGAAGGACCTTGAAAAGCCCTCTTTTGTATGTTGTCCCAAGTGAGACATGAGTAAGAAGCTAGAGAAAAAAATTACACTTTAGCCAACAATAAGAATTCCAATTTTTTTTTTCGCGATGGAAAAGCCTCATACCCATTTCACTCTTGTTGTAAGATTTTATAACCACTTGATATTGAATAAGCTCCCTTTGGATCATATCCCCAGGCAAGGGCATCAGCCTCTTTTAAAGAACGACAAGGTCGATCTGCCAAAATAGAAAAGAGAGCAGCACAATCATTTTGACTACCCCCCTGCAGGCCAATGACTCAAGCTCTTCCAGGAATATATATGGGTTTTACCCATCAGTCAAGAAGACTTAAAATCAGCAACTCTAGACCAACCAACTTCTAAAAAAGTCTGACTTAGATCAAGAAGGTGAGAAAAAGAGCTGAGAATTGGAGGATAAAGGTCTCCAAAGTCTGTCCAAAACGGAGCATTGCAACCAGAATTGGCTGAATCTGCAACCCAAACTGGTGAACCTTAACCAATATCAGTACTTAACTATACAAGAGTATTCACCATACACAAACATAGAATTAGGATAAGGTCCCATGGGGGGGTTTCAAGATCTATTTTGAAGGAGCACGGGGTCCCATGAAGCAAAAAAAATGCTACTTAAATAGAATCTTTCCCTCAACCATAGCGGCCTCTACTTTTTAGCTCAAAAATTTAAGCGAATGCAATTGGGGTGGGGCTAGAAATTGCCCCATCAGCTTAGGCTTTTTTTCTGCCACTTGTCAATCACATGGAGTTTTTATATTCCTACCAATTAATCTTTTTATTTATTTTATATTTATATACTCCGCTGAATTGAATATGCAAAATAATAAAATTCATGAGACCACTAGCTTCCATAAATTTAGGAGCTTAAACTAGATTACAAAATTCTTGGGACCACCTACTTTAAAATAATCCTAAAAAATCCCAGCAACACCTATTGAATTTTTATTGGAAGCCCCCTTAAATGGGACTACAGCCTTAGGGTAAGGTCCCATGGTGGGGCTTAAGAATCTATTTTGAAGGAGCAAGGGGTCCTGTTGATGTGATTTTTGTGACCGCACCAATCAGCAGAATAAAGTATCCAACGGCTACTCCATTCTCTCTTGATCAAAGTATTCCGTATGCTAAGATTGCGAGAGAGATCATACGTTCAACTCCAAGGTTCCTTCAATGCAGTGGAGTACACTTAGTTGGCTCGTTGTGATTTGTTGTTGTCACGAGGGGACTTACACAATTGTTCACAAGTTCATGGCAGTTGACAACAGATTAATGATGGAAGGGGATTTTCGTGTGATACGGATGATTTGGCAATGAGATACGTGTTTCCTATACTAACCAGAAATGTGCGGAATTTAAATGAGTGCAGGGTTTAGAAGGTCTAAGTTCTATCCTAAAGCGCGGAACGCGGGATCAACTTTAGTAGGCTTCAACCAGACTTTGCTTTGCCTTACGTTAGACAACTTCTACAGAGTTGGTGCAATCTTCAAAGGAGTAGCGAGAAGTTTTCAAATCACAATTTAGCATGATAACACCATCACAATGACGCATGCCAACACGTGAATTATAATTGAAGTTAAGCTTAAAAAGTATTCTAGTCGACCACACAAGCCAAACTTACCATCAGTAAGCTCGCTAGTGGTATGGATTAAACGAAGCTGCTTTGATCAAGCACCACAATCCACAATTAACTACGTGCATGAAAATGAAAATTACTCTACTTTAAGTCCTATTTGAAGTAGAAGGACGAAGAAACCTTGCTAGCTACTCACAACACAAGATGAAACCATCATCAATGATAACTCTTTATATTGGGAGAGTGTTCACAACAATTTCTTACAAAGCTTTCAAAGGAAAACTTTCCTTCTTCATACTATGCTAACAAACTAATGCTAAGCTATCTCACTTTCAGAATGTCTACTTTGTCTGTCTAGCTGTGATCTAATCTCTAATTAGGTACAAATGAGGGGGGAGGCCCCTTTATATAGCTGGCCAATCTCAATGGACGGTCCAGATTAAATTACAATGGACAGCTCAGATTGAGCCACACATGCCCTAGACTAGATTTTGCCCTAGTAACCGCCAGAAGGTGGAGTCGTGCAATTAATGAGCACAAAATGATAGATTTCTCCTTTGACCACTATGGGCAATTAATGCCCACTACCCTTCTAGAAGATTCTCGTGCAGGATCCTGTTCCCATTGTTCTTCTTTTTGACCACGAAAGCAACAAACTGGGCTATCACTGCATCAACTTCCTGCTCAGAAGTGGCTGGAGTAAGATTAAGCTAATACTTGAGGATAGCAATCGTTTGCTCCTGTCGGATACAAGATTTTCTCCAGGCCTCGATGGATTCCTGGGTGCTTTGAATAATGGTGAAGAACATGGAGATATTCTCAAAGTCAACTTGAGCAAATACTCTCATTTCGGAGAAGAATGGGTGCAATCTGCCCTTCAAACCATCTACTGTCACCTCCTCATGAGTTAGCCGTTTTGCGAACAATGCCTTGAGTGTGTTGAAGATGCCCTCTTGAATGTTTCCCATGGCCTTCTTGATCTTGACTGAGTCCGTCCTTGCCATGTCAAAGAAACCTCAACCGGTGAATGTTGCCGAATACCAGCCGGGAAAATCATATCTATCTCTAGCCTGAATTACCCCTCCTTCAATCAAAGTTTGCATTGGCATATGCATCAGAGCAGCTAGGCGTGGAATAGTCTTGTATTGAAAAATGTGAGTATCACTCCATGCCTGTTCAATGTTTTCCATATGGGAGAGGATGTTGGAAGCATGTTGGAAAGAGGAGACAAGATCCTCAATGAATCTCTCAGCGTCAACACAAATACTGCCAACCCACTTGTCTCCTTCCTGAATTGCCTTCTTCATTTCCTCGAGCTCGCTAACTGACTTTCGTGGAAGCTTGGTTGGAAGTTCTATCGCTGGATTCTCTTGGGCACATGGACGTGCTAGATGTTGTGCATAACCAATTAACGCCTTATGCTTCCTTTTCAGCGTCTTGTATTTTTCTCCCTTTTGAAGCAGTCTATCCTTCAATGCCTGGAAGGAGTTTTCAGCTTCCTCAATCACTTGTGCTCCAGTAGGGCATCCTAGTTCAACTGTAGTGATCGTGTAATTCTTAGGCATTGCTTCATCTCAATCACATTCTTCCCTTGGAATTGCAACATGAAGAGTGCAGGAACCAGACTCATCTGTCTCAATCCTGGAGTATTTTCTGGCTCCTTTCCTCTTAGGTGATTTGCTTATTCTATTAAGGAGCTCTTCCATCTCTATTGCTAGGTTGGTGTCATCCTCCTGATCTCTTCTTATCGCACTTGTGAGTCAATTTGGAACATCCTGTTGAGCATTGCAGACAACAAGTGGCTGCTCCTTCGTTGCTTCTACTTCATGAACCTCCTCTTTAGCAACATTTGGTTGAGGCTCATCCATCTCCATGTGCTGCCTATCCTCCTCAAGACCCCGAACTTTAGGCTCTGTAGTGTTTTCATCTTCAAAGGTTGCCTCAATCACACGATCCAGGCGAGTGTCTATTTTTGTTTCCTCATCTCCATCCGGCTGGTTAGCACTCCTAGGAGCATTAGCACTCTGGCTATCGGGCTCCCTAGGCAATGGCTGATTGACTTCCTCCATTTCTTTCTCTTCATTCATTCTAACCTTCTGACTTACAAATAATGAAACTTCTTGTACGCTGGAGGAGTGAGTCAACAGTTGTGTAGGCGATGCTTCCTCCGTCCTCTGAGGCTCTGGCTAAACTGGTTCTTCCTCCTGTGGCTCTGTAGTTTGGGCGGCCTGTTTTCTCTTCCTTGTTGATGTCGGTGGCCTTTGATCACCCATGAGGTTGTACGTGAGGGCAATTGATTTGCTTTTAAGCCTGTGAACATGTCTATCCACCCAGCTCCTTGTGAATGTTAAGACCGGCATAGACAACGTGTCCAAGTCCGTGATCTCCGGTTCCGACCAATCAGGTGGTGGGACCGGCGTTCCTCTCACTGATTTATAATCGGGTTGTGTAACATTGACATCCTCATCCACTTGGTCTGGAACTTGGACAACTTCGCATTCCCTGATCAATTTTAGAGGTAACCTAGAGAACATCCTCCTTTTGATCTCAGCTTCATCTTCTGCATTCACTGAAAAATCCTCAACATGGGCCTTGTGTTGATATTCTTCACCCTGTACTACTCCGATTCTTCCGTGAGGATCAAAGTCCTGTCAGCTGGTGTGGAGAGTGAGGTGATAGAATTGTAATTCCTTCTCTGCATCCTTGGTTGCTTGCAAGGATGGGCACTCCTCAAGTGAATTTCCCATAACGATAGGGAAGTGCAATCCTCCTTTTTTCTTATGATTTTGTCGTAGGCCATGAGTTGCCTAGACACTTCAAGCATTACCATTTTGTTTGTGGGGTACCTTGGCAATCTGAAGGTGTATGAATGGAACCCCGACAACCTTATGTAAGTGAATTTCGGGAACTAGATAAATCAATACTCGTACTCTTCAATCAACTTTTGTGCATCTTTGGATATTCTTTGTTGTGTTCTCCGTTGAAGAGTCCTTGTGATGTGCATAGTGAAAGCATCGTTCACTCTCTTGAAGCTGGAGGTATTTGTCAAATGTAGCTGCTTGCAAGCTTCATGGATTTTAAATTGACCGGGATCGCATCCAATTGGCTCCTGGTATGTCAATCCTTTATACTTCGTCATTTGAGCTAGGGATAGGGCCAAAGAGTATGATTCTTTAGGATACAACAGGCATTTAACTAGGGTATAGTATAGTAGAGAAAGAATGCAGTTCCCCTACTTAAGCTTAGCTTAGCTTCCTTAGATGCAGTTCCCCTACTTAAGCTTAGCTTCAGCATATAGATGACATACAAGCTCATATAAAATGTCCTCGTTCTCCTCAAACTTTTGAATTGCTCATCTATATTGTCGTTGATCATTCTTGCCCAATCTACATGCTCTTTTCCCTCCAACAACACGCTGATGTAGAAGAACATCCAAGGCTCAAAAGCGTATGCTTGTGGGCTGCCATTCACTCGACTGAGCATCATGATTAAATCATAGTACTCCTGTTTCAGCTCCTCTGGGATAATTTGCTTAGGCAATTTGGCGCCACGAGGTTTTGGCTTCCTCATCCACGATGTATTAATTCTCTTTGCACACCTTTTGAAAGATGAGGCGTACATTTTATTAGCCCTTTCTTTTGACTTGTACAACATTCTCTCCATAGCTGGAATCTTGAATGCGTCTCCAATAGCCTCGGGTGTGAAGTTAGCCAACAACTTGCCATCCGAAGAGACAATCGTTTGATGGTCTGGCCTATAATAATTTGCACACTCCATTATTAACTTAGGACATCAAATTGCTGGTGGAAAACCAACAACTGCATACAATCCACTTCTCGCGATGTTGTGTGATTTCACTGATGGAGGATGACCAGCCTGCCCGTATATTCTCCTTTTGAATGCCTTGAGGTTGAATGAACCAAGGTTGGTGTCAGTCAACCCTCCGAGCTTCGAGACAAACTTTGACTCAGGAAGAAAAGATTTCTTTAGTTGCTTGATAATTGCTTACCTGGAGGCATTCTCTTTGCCCGCTTCTGTATTTCTAGCTTTGCCTGCAACTTTGCTCGTTTCGACAGCATCTCCCCTTCGAACTTCAGCCATCTGCAAAATAAAATTCAAGTATTACAATTCTAACTTAGAAAATAAAATTACCTCGAGATGGCTGGAAATATGGAGTTAGCTTCGAAAATGAAATTTCTTTAGCACTTAAACTACCAACTCCAAACCTTGAGATTTCTGACTCTGAAATTCAACTCCAAGCTTTAGCAACTTTCAGCAATATCTCTTTCAGCACTTAGAAAAATCCAACGTAACTCACTTACTTCAAAATTTTCTCCTTCCCAACACTCACTCACTTCAACTTCAGCACTCTCACAATTTCACCTCTGCAACTTGTGAAGAAAAATGAATAGCTTCAGAGTTTATAGAATTGAGAGATGGTGCCCAGTTTAGCAGTTGCTTTTAATTCACTTCTCCACTAAGCCATTTTCCAATTCAGGAGGGAAAACTGGCGAGTTGTCACAAAGATGCCCAATCGTCATAGGAACTTGCTATTGCTGGAGATTCCTTCCTTATTAAAAATTCGAAACTTCCCACCTTGATTGCATGTAGAATTCAGTTGACTCCAACGTTGGTGGGAAATTTATTAAAATTATCTCCAACACTGAAAATATCTTCATTCTAAATGCCTTAGAAAAATCTTATTCACCCTCTGACTTAGGCATATTTTATTTCCTTAGATAAATTTCTCCAGCATTTAAAATCACAAGACAAAGTCACTTTCCCCTCAAAACATTTCCCCTTAGAAAATATTTCAACTTGATTAATTCATGTGTCTTCACGAAGGGGGACATTTAATTTTTTTAAACCTTAGAAAATAGTTTTATCAATGTTTGCCCTTTTATTCCACCTTCTAGCCTTAGGCGTATTTCACTAAGCCCACCTTTAATTCTCATGCCTTAGAAAATTTCATACATTCATCTCTAGGTTGGGCGCATTTTGAGGGTCACACTTCCATCTTTGATGACTATGATAAATTTTCATTCTCTCCTAGGCTTGGGCGCATTTAGACCCCTCAACTTTCGTTTTTCACACTTCGAAAAATTTCAAACTTCCCTCTCAACTCTTAGGCGCATTTGGGACCTTGGGCTTTCAATTTTCATTACTTAAAAAACTTTTGGAGCTTCTCTTCTAGCTAGGCGCATTTGGGGGTAGCTATTTCCAATTTCAAGTACTTAGCAAAATTTCTACTTTCAACCCTTAACCTAGGCGCATTTGGAGGTTCAAGCTTCAAGTTTCAACGCCTTAGTCAATTTTCAAGGCATCTCCAAGTTAAGGCGCATATGGAGGTAGCTACTTTCAGTTTCTCATACCTAGAATATTTCACTTCACTCCATGTAAGTTAGGTGCATTTAGGTAGGGCTACTTCAAGTTTTCTTGCCTTAGAAAATTTTCAACACTCTATCTCTTTGACTTAGGCGCATTTACCCCTCTTAGCTTTCACTTTCATTTGCCTTAGAAAATTTTCAAGTTGTCTCCAAGCTAAGGCGCATATGAGGGTGGGAGCTTCCAATTTCGAGGACTTAGCCAATTTTCAAGCCTCCTCCCTTTGACCTTCGGCGCATTTCTACCCTTGAGGTTTCAATTTGTGACACTTAGAAATTTTTAAGCCTCCTCTTCTTCTCAAGGCGCATTTGGGGTAGAGAGCTTCAAGTTTCAAGTACTTAGAATATTTCATGACTCTCCTTCCATGCTAGGCGCATTTCTACCCTTGAGGTTCCATTTTCAACGTCATAAACCATTTCCCTTAGCTTCTAGCCTCTAGGCTCATATAGAGGGTCATACTTCCATTTTGTATGCCTTAGATAATTTTCTAACTTTGATAATACCCTCTTCAAGCTAGGCGCATTCAACATGGTGGACTTCAAGTTTCACTTCCTTAGAGAATTTCATCTCCACCTCCTTGACTCAGGCGCATTTGCTAAGTCTAGCATTTATTTCCAATGCCTTGCTCTTGTCTTGGGCACATTTGGAGTGTTGTGGTTTCGATTTCCATGCCTTAGAAGAACTTCCACTTCATCCCCCATCCTAGGCACATTTGGAGGTGCTTACTTCAACTTTCCAACACTTAGCAAAGTCTCCAATCATCTCTCACTTCAAGGGCGCATACAAGGGGTCCAACTTTCATTTTATCAGACTTAGAATATTTTATCATCCCCCTTCTTCAAGCTAGGCGCATATGAGGGGTTTAACTTCCAATTTCATCTCCTTAGACAAATTCCAAGGCATCTCCAAGTCAAGGCGCAAATGAGGGTAGGAGCTTTCATTTTTGAGGACTTAGTGAAATTTTCATCATCTTCCAGTTGACAAGGTGCATTTGAGGGGGTGTACTTCCAATTTCAAGCACTTAGTAAGATTTCCATGGCCTCTCTCTTCCTTGGGCGCATTTGGAGGTAGGAGCTTCAAGTTTTCTATACTTAGTCAAATTTACTCAACCCATCATTCTCAAGTTTGGGCTCATTTTCTCCCTCAAACTTTCATTTTCACAGACTTAGAAAAAATTCATGGCTCGTCTCCAGTTGGGTGCATATGAGGGTGGCTACTTTCATTGTTGAGGACTTAGAAAAATTCCCAACTCAGCCTCTCCAAGTTTAGGCGCATTTGGGACCTTGAGCTTCCAATTTTCATAACTTAGAAAACTTTTGGAGCTTCTCTTCTAGCTAGGCGCATATTTTTTAACTCATTTGCTCTAGTTTTAGGCACATTTGACTAGAGGAGCTTCCAATTTCAACGCCTTAGAGAATTTTCTTACTTAAACCTCCAACTTGGGCGCATTCTAGGGGGTGAGCTTTCAATTTGTCAGACTCAGTTAAATTTTCACCACATCCCTCATGAGTTGGGCGCATTCTAGGTTCCTTGCTTCCAATTTTGTTACTTAGAAAATTCTTCAAGCATCTCTCTTCAAGGTAGGGGGCATTTGACTAGAGGAGCTTCCAATTTCAATGCCTTAGAAGATTTCTCCATGACTCTTCAGGCTTGGGTGCATCTGGGGTCCTCTACTTCCAATTTAGCAAACTTAAACAAATTTCATGCCATATCTCCTCAAGCTTGGGCGTATTTAGCCCTGTGAGCTTCCATTTTTCCAGACTTAGCAAATTTTTATCCAGCTCCATGCTGTTCAGGGGCATTTGAGGGGTCAAGCTTTCAGTTTCACCATCCCTGGATGATTTTCAAGCCTTTTCTCTGACTTAGGGCGGATTGCTCATGTTACCCTCAACCTGCCCTAACCTGTTATTTTTAGAAAGTTTCATGCTCCCTGCACTTTGAGTTGATTTCGAGCTTTGGGAGGCTTGATTTTAGTTTTGCCCTGATCCTCGTGACGTGACTGAGCTATTGGCACTTGGTGCTTGCATGCACCTGCTATTTTTAGTAACCTGCTAAAAATAGTAAGTGCTCAGAATGAGCTCAAATTTTGCGTGTAGATTGCCTAAAAGGTGTTGATTGTGACTAGATGCTGCTTTTGTGTGACCCTCACGTCTTGCCCTATTTTTTGGGAAACCCTAATCCCTCTACATGGATCTGCTAAAAATAGTAAGTGCCTGATTTTCGAACTTCTGCAATTCCGTTTGATCTAAAATTCGCTCCATGGGGTCCTCGTCACTTGCTTGACTTGCTCACACTGGTGCCTCCCACTGACCTGCTATTTATAGCCGTGTTTTCGAAGTGATTTACTATAAATAGTAAGTGCTCAGATTGCCCTCAAATTTTACCAGTGGACTCCTTGAAAGATACTGATTGCGATGGGATACATCGGTTTTCGGAGATTCTGGCGTTTGATCCCTCATTTTGGGTCCCGAAGCTAGAAACCCTAATATGACTTGCATGTTACTCAAAAGATCTCCCTTTGACCCCGTTTTTGTTGCAGCGGCCAAAGTGATTTTGCTAAAAATAGTGTCTGAAAAAGTGACCAATCAGCTGCCGGATGAGTTTGCATGTCACACTGCCCGAGAGATCTCAAAAAACCCAGAAAAATGATCAACATGTGAGCACTGGCTAAAAATAGCAATTCCTTGAAAAGTGATCAACTCTGCTTGCATGTTACCTCGTTGCGAAGCTCTTGGAAAACCCAGAAAGATTATGCAGGCATGCATCTGAAAGTCTAACATGCAAACCTTAAAAAAATGGCCTTCGAAGGCATAACTGTTAAAAATAGTAAGTTGTTTGTTTGTGCTTAAAATTTGCAAGTGATGAGTTCTAAGTGTTCTAAGTGCAGTGTAGTTGTCAGAATTTGAAAATCCCAAGAAAATAGGCCCCAAATTGGCACCTACTAAAAATAGCAAGTTGTTAGAATTCAGTGAAAATTCAGTGGGAGCCTGCTTGAAGCATCCTAATAGCAACGCTAAGCTCATAATTTGATTAGCCAACTCAATTTGACCTCAAAGTAGCTTGAAGATTGTAAACCCTAATTCATCAAAAAGTCCTCCAGACTTAGCCAAAATTCAAATCTAGGTCAAATGGCAAGTACATCACCAGACAAAAAGAACCGACAAAGAAAGACAGACCCAAAACCAAAGCCAAAAGACCCGAATGGAGCAAAAATTTAGGGGGTCCCCATTTTGAATGGGGTGATGTGTGAAAAGGTCACAATAGGTCCCATGAAACAAAAAAAAGAAAATGCTACAAGATTAAATAGAATCTTTTCCTCAACAATAGCAGCCCCTACTTTTTAATTGGAAAATATAAGTGGGTGCAATTGGGGTGAAGCTAAAAATTGCTCCACTAGCTTAGGATTTTTTGTTGCCATTTGTCAATCATATGGAGGTTTAATATTCCTACCAATTAATTTTTTTATTATTTTATATTTATTTACTCTGCTGAATTGAATATGTGAAATAATAGAATTCATGAGACCACCAGCTTCCATAAATTTAGGAGCTTAAACTATAGTACAAAATGCATGGGACCACCCACTTTAAAATAATCTTAAAAAATCTCAGCAGCACCCACTCAATTTTTTTAGGAAGCCCCCTCTATAGGACTGCAGCCTTAGGAAGCAGTCCATAGAGGGAGCTTCAGGATCTATTTTATTGGACCTCCCAAGAAATAGTATCTACTTTTTATTTCTTATATTTTCAGTAACTACCTTTGGGGCTGGAAGTTTCCCCCAACTTGGGAGATTTTTTTGCCACATCCATGCATCTAAAAATTTTAGAATAATTTTTGGAGGGAAATTTTTCTTTTTCAAGTTTTAACCATTTTTTATTCATTCATTTATAGATTTGCACAGGACCACTAGCTTCCTAAATATTTTGAGCTTAAAGTTTTAAGCTTGCCTGGTATAAAATCCATGGGATTGCCTGGTTGTGAAATGCTCCTAAAATATTTTAGGTAGTCCCCTCTGTGGGACTGCTACTTTAATGTGGAACAAAATTCTATTATAGTTTTCTCTTTTTATTCATGGAGTGGCATTTGGTGCAATTATCAATGGACTCTGCAAATATGGCAGGGTGTATGGACCTGGCTCAGGAACATTAGAACATGCTGAAAGAGGGTTTGCAACAAGAGGTGATTATGTATGGTTCTTGGATACACTATCTATACTAAACACATGAAGTGGATACTCAACAGTTGATTCAAGATAGGATAAGAAAAGACTGCTTCCAAAATGATTTTACTTAAGCTTTCTGATTCAGGATTTATGTCAGATTAACAGGGTAAGTTAAGTATTTGTAGTTCTTTTTGAGATGGAAAACAAGGGCTGACTCTTGCATGTGATGACATGATATTAATACATGCATATTATATAATAGCAGAGCTGAATGGTGCATGGGAAATGGTAGAAGAAATTTAGAAGAGTGAAATATCCCCAGTGGGGATCTGCCCTAAAATTCTGATTTTTATTTCTACTCAAACCCTAAATGTGATTTTTTATTTTTTGATTTCAAACAAAATATCACAGCGAACATACAAGTGCCCAAACATGACAAATAAACATGCCAAATGATGCTACCAACTGATATTCATATCAAACATGAAATCCACCATGAAAAACACAAGATAGGGCATCCAAATGCAACATACAGGCCTGATTTTCTGTAGATAACTTCTGCTGTTACAAAACTGAATATTCTAGACTGATTTTACAAGGAACTCAAGGGCTCAAACATGCCACACATGTGCCCAAATTTCTGTTCTACAAATCAGGTCTGAAACTATAAATCTGAAACTATAATTATACATACCAAATGTATGCAAAATAGTCTTCAAATATCAAACCCTAGCTGGGCGAAATTCCTCCTTGGTAAGTACTTAGGGTTTGCTGCTCCAAATAATGCAAAATCACCCTCTAAAGGTGGACGCTCAGGTCTGCTCCAAGTGGTGCTCCAAATTAGGGCAAACCCTAATGCAATCTGCTCACAAAATGCCACAACGATGCTGCTCCAAATCTGATCTTCAAATCTGGTTATGCAATGATGCTCCAAACCTTCAATTGTCTCCAATGAAGTGCAAATAGAACTCCGTTATGAGTCCTCCACAAGATGAGCTAGGTTTTTGTCTAACTCACCATATTCACAAGGGTTTTTGTCCTTGGAATTAAAGCCCAACCAAAGTTGCAGCCAAAGAGAAGAATCCCCAAATGAAAAAATGATACGAATGGATGCCAAATGACTTGCACTTTACTTTCTTTTATAGCCCTCCCAAAATAACCTTAACAAGGCCGACCTCTTGTATTTTATTTTATTTATTTATTTTATATTTAATATTTAATATTTTATTTATTTATTTATTTAAAATATTATTATTATATTTAATTAAAATATGAAAACTAGTGTTCAAAAACACTTTTTCCTGCCCTTGCAAAATTTGAATTTCAAATCAAATTGGGGACATGGCAATCCTCCCTTCTTGAGATTGCTTGTCCTCAAGCAATAACAAACCTGCATCCTCCAAATTAGCTTCTTTCATGGATTCTTCTTCATTACATCCATGTGTGGAAACTAGGCCATCATCATGTTTCATCAAAGGATCCCCATCAAAATAATAAGTAGTCTTCTACATGATGATCTTCCTCATTGGCCGGTCTAGAAAGAGTATGCACAGCTATAACCTCCTTAACCACCAAGTGATCCTCCATATCTTGCAATGTTAAATCAATCTTATCCAATTCACTTGGTCCACTACATACTGAAATTTCTAAATTGCTCACATATGTATGGGCAACATCCAACTTAAAGACACCCAAACCACAATTTGATTCCTTGCCAAAATGATGTAAAGGTGATGAAGCAATGCTAGGCTCAATTAATGAAACATCACAAGAACCCATACCTTCATGTAGCTGACCTAACATGGCTGGTTTGACAATCTCCGTGGCGGTGTCTTCTTCAATCTTCATGTGCTCTTCATTTGTAACGTCAATAGGTGAATCTTCTTTGTCCTTGTCCTCATAAGGCGGAAATTAACTCTTGAACATGTTTCCTTTAGGGCTGCATACTGACTGATTTTTGTCCTTCCCATGATCACTTGTAGGCTACTAGTCACAAGCAAGTGATTCCTCTTTCTTTTCTATCCTTTCTTCAATGGTAACTTCTGGTGATTTTGATTCAAACTTCATTTCCTCCAACAAAATGGATCATTTTGGGTCTTCTTCCTTGAGCTCCTCCTTATCCGTTTTCCTCATGTATTCATATAGGTCAATTTTGTGGGGATATTGGTACTCAAGTGCCTTCAAGTACACATCAAAGGGAACACAAGCCTTTGCATCATTTGACAAACTTTGGTATTGGTCCACAATTTTGGAAGCTTCAAACGGGTACCTTTCTTGTTCCTTTCGTATTTTTAGCAATAGCTCTTCAATAGGATCTATGTCTTCTTTATTGGGTAAAACTTTAGGTCGCCAATCTATTTTCTTCCTCCAAGGTTCCCTTTCACTCATGTGTCTGTTGTAGATTTGCATTCTCAAAATCAAACCCGCAGGCTGGCAGGATTGTGGCTTTGATACCATTGAAATATTCCTAATGGGAATGTGCCCTAAAATTTTGATTTTTTTATTTCTACTCAAACCCTAATTCTGATTTCTGATTTCAAACAAAATATCATAGCGAACATACAAGTGCCCAAACTTGACAAATAAACATGCCAAATGATGCTACTAATTGATATTCATATCAAACATGAAATCTAATAGTGTTTTATAGCTACAGGGGGTGTTTCCCTAAGCAAATTTAATCATAGGCAGGTCGGCCTATCATTTGTTAAACAAATATTGTATTTTTCTAGGTCGGCCCTAGAAGGGAGGTCACCTAGCTTGCTATGTAAGGGAGATAGAGTCTCGACATTTTATCATCAATTCATTCCATTCCAATTCGAATTTCTTCAGTAGCAGGTCTACTTTCAAGAGTAGCAGATTCGTTTCAAGGAGAAGTGGTATTATTTTGTGTATTTAAGGAAATCGCACTATCTTCAAGTGCAGATTCATTGTATGAGATTCGGCCTTGCTAGGGTCTGATTTTGAGTGCTATTTCTGTACTTATTTATTTTGATTTATAAGATAATATCTTGCTGGGTTTTTCTCCCTCGAGTAGGAGGGTTTTCCCAGGGTAAAATCCTGTGTTTATTGTTCTCTGTGTTGTATTTTCTGTTTATTTGCATTGCTGATCTGAAAATTAACATGGTATCAGAGCGGGTTTAGGAAATCTGATTAGATTTGTCTAAGCAAACATTGTAGGTTGAGGGGAACATCACAAAAAGTCAGAATTGTATGAGAAGCAAATTTAAGATTCGTGGCACTCAGGAGTGTAAGCCAGATTACCACTAGAAGACAAATATTCAAACATTCGTTATTTTCAAAAGAGCATGGGATGATGTGGGTATTGATTTAGGAAGAAGTCGAATTCAGAAGAGACAAAAGATGTGAATACGGGCTAGAGTAGAAACGGGACTTTCCCATTTGCATCATCCTGTGCAAGGAGTTAGCGGGTGTTGTTTAGAACTGATTATTCACTTGTATCGGTGAATCTCTAGAGATTGTCAGGATTAATGGAAATATATCAAGTCGAGCTTATTCAAAGAAAACGTTTTTCATCAAAGAAAATAGTTAGGCTTCAAGGATAATAAGAAATCGTATAGCTGGGTGAAATCAGGAAGACGGCGAATTGTGAAGAATTAATTAAATTAATGCCCGAACCATAATTTTGGTTGAAGATCTGTGAACATTCAGAATAGCCAGTGGCTAGCTCAAGGAGATTGTCTGTGATGAAGACTTAGGGAATTGTGGGAAGGAACGAGAATATGAACCGATGCAGAGTTTTGAGGCCCGAGTTCATGAATTCTGAAGTTTTACAAATTATTATGAAGTCCATTTGCCGTTGCTTAATTTAGGGAGTGCCATGATTTGTCTGAAGGAACTGATATTGAATAGAAGCCGCAATGAATGAAGAAGTGTTAAAGGAGATGCTGCTACATTCTATTGAGCACTGCAAGTGACATTTAAATATGTTTTCAAGAGTGTCGGAAATATATTTAAATTAATTAATATGCTATAAGGAGTGGCTGCGATATTTGATTTATCCCTCTTCTTGGCGCACTCAATTGCAAATACTCATTGCTCGATTACAGGTATTATTGCTGGCTCCATACCAGAGATTGGGCAAAGGATTTATATGCAATTCACTGAAGCATCTAACGGGAATTAGGGAAACGCCACTGAGAGGGCACCGTTGTTATTGCCCCACTCGCATTTGCATTCACGACATTCAGGAGACTTCCATCAGTCTTAAATTGAAGGGCGACAGATCACCCAGGCACATCATATTCTTCTTATTAGATTGTTGGAGGTATACCAACTTACTGACTCGGATAGTCGCACCTCCTCTAGCATGGGAGTTGCACATTGAAGATCTTTGTGAAACACATGCATAAGACTCTGCTTATTCCTTCCTGGGTGCTATTCGTGTTTCTGGCCGGTTACTAGTTGTGTATTTGGATGTTCATGTGCACAGTCGAATTTGTTGAGAAACCACTTCAAGGATGTTGGGTATATGTATGGGAGGCATTACAAGTCATGACCCTTATGATTCTTGCAGTTTATGTTGCAAGATATGGTTGTCGAGAGGAGAAAAATGGCTGCAACTGAATCAACAAAGATAAGTTCTATTTTTTTTGTTCTATCTAATGATATTTAGATGACTACATGCTTCATTTGTATCGAGGTAGTTTTATTTTATGAACTATTATTAATCTCTTTAAAATGCAGGATGGATTGAGGAGCAAAAAGATGTTGGATTATTTGAAGATATATTGAAGACCTCATTATTTGAGGTGACGATTCTTGGAGATTAGTTAGTGAGGAGTAGGAGGCTCCTATGGATATGGATTCATCCCTTGATTACACTCCTACCATTCAGAGGGAGTTAGATTCTGAGAATTCAAGGCACGAGTTGAGATCATGTCTGGGAAAAGGATTAAGGTTCTGAGATTAGTCAATGGAGGGGAGTTCACTTCCAGAGGATTTTTGTAATCTCTGTATTGAGAGGGAAGTTTTGTGTCCTATGACTCGAAGAACTAAAGTGACTTACTGAGAAGAAGTGAAGGTGTCAGCTAAGTGGGTTGTAGTGTTGCAAGGTCAAGTTTTTGAAAGGCCTCTTCAATTGTAGAGAACGGAATTGCACAAGGCAGTCAACCTTGTTTTGACATTGGTAGCACAACAAACCTATTCAGAATTGGGTGATCTAGGATGAGGTCGAGGAGGACTAAGTCTTGGACTCTCGCAAGTCAGTAGTGCTGGAAGTGTGTGTTGGAAACCGTTCTTCTAAGGCAAGCATTGCTGGCAATCTTGGACAAGGAGGTCAGGAGATTGATGCAGGTACTTGGAGGTCTAGAGGGAGTCACATCATAAAGTTTTGTTGTAATGTATATTTCTCTGAGACGGAGAAATATGAGGTGAAAGCCCTTGTAGTGTATATTTCTTTGAGATGGAGAAATATGAGGTGAAAGCCCTTGTAGTGTATATTTCTCTAAGACTGAGAAATATGAGGTGAAAGCCCTTGTACAAGATCACATCTCTGAGACTGAGCTGTGCTTTCCACAATTGGGTGTAGCCATTGTGGATGTCATGTTGAGAGACTCCATGACGAGGATATTTAAGAATACCTCCCTAGCTAAGAGGGAGTGTTAGTGTTTTATAGCTGCGGGAGGTATTTCCCTAAGCAAATTTAATCATAGGCAGGTCGGCCTATCATTTGTTAAGCAAATATTGTATTTTTCTAGGTCGGCCCTAGAAGGGAGGTCGCCTAGCTTGCTATATAAGGGAGATAGAGTCTCCACTTTTTATCATCAATTCATTCCATTCCAATTCAAATTTCTTCAGCAGCAGGTCTACTTTCAAGAGCAATAGATTTGCTTCAAGGAGAAGTGGTATTATTTTGTGTATTTAAGGAAATCGCACTATCTTCAAGTGCAGATTCATTGTATGAGATTCGGCCTTGCTAGGGCCTGATTTTGAGTGCTATTTCTGCACTTATTTATTCTGATTTATAAGATAATATCTTGTTGGGTTTTTCTCCCTCGAGTAGGAGGGTTTTCCCACGGTAAAAATTCGGTGTTCATTGTTCTCTGTGTTGTATTTTCTGCTTATTTGCATTTTTGATCTGAAAATTAACAAAATCCACCATGAAAAACATATGATAGGTCATCCAAATGCAACATACAGATCTGATTTTTTGTAGATAACTTTTGCTGTTACAAAACTGAATGTTCTGGACTGATTTTGCAAGGAACTCAAGGGCTCAAACATGCCACACATATGTCCAAATTTCTGCTCTACAAATCAGGTCTGAAACTATAATTATACATACCAAACATATGCAAAATAGTCTTCAAATATCAAACCCTAGCCAGGCGAAATTCCTCCTTGGTAAGCACTTAGGGTTTGCTGCTCCAAATAATGCAAAATCACTCTCCAAAGGTGGGTGCTCAGGTTTGCTCCAAGTGGTGCTCCAAATTAGGGCAAAACCCTAAAACAATCTGCTCACAAAATGCCACAACGATGCTGCTCCAAATCTGATCTTCAAATCTGGTTATGCAATGATGCTCCAAACCTCCAATTGTCTCCAATGAAGTGCAAATAGAACTCCATTATAAGTCCTCCACAAGATGAGCTAGGTTTTTGTCCAACTCACCGTATTCACAAGGGTTTTCGTCCTTGGAATTAAAGCCGAACCAAAGTTGCAGCCAAAGAGAAGAATCTCCAAATGAAAAAATGATACGAATGGATGCCAAATGACTTGCACTTTACTTTCTTTTATAGACCTCCCAAAATAACCTTAACAAGGCCGACCTCCTTTATTTTTTATTTTATTTAATTTATTTTTATTTAATTTATTTATTTAAAATATTTTATTATATTTAATTAAAATATGAAAACTAGTGTTTCAAAACACTTTTTCTTGCCCTTGCAAAATTTGAATTTCAAATCAAATTGGGGACATGACAAAGAGGGATTTGGGACCCGATGAACTAACATACACTACAATTATCAGTAGTCTTTGTTAGTTTGGCAACCTTTCTTGTCCACATACACTGATGAATGACATGGCAGATGAAGGTTTGGCTCCTTAAATGGTTATATATGAATGTTTGATTAATGGTCATTGCAAGGCTGGTGAAATGGATAAGGTTTTGAGTTTTGTCAAAAAATGTAGATGGCTGGGTTGGTATCATTACGGATATTGAATCTTATGTAATGCTTGTTGACACTTTTTGCCGGGAAAATAAACTCACATTGCTTTCTTAATGTTGACGAGACAAGCGCAAAGGACTCAATTCAAAATGTCTTCACTTATAGCAGATTTTATTATGCTGCCTCTGAAATCAAGATGCATTAATAAAAGCTTATTTGGTGATGGATCAAATGAAGAAAAAAATGCTTTGCTTCAGATTTCACAACTGGTTGGTTACTTGGCAACAGGCTGTCAAAATTTGATGATATCGAAAAATTAGAGACTTTGTAAGTGGTTATGCTTTTATTATCTTCTAATCAAGCATAATTCTTATACCTGGTTGTTAGACATACACATAATTCATGGCTATGGTTCACTTATTTGCCAAAGTAGATTTTACATTGACATGTTATAGAGCCGTCACATCAATTTGGAGTCTTCTATAGTTGACGCATTATATGTAGATTCTTCTGTTTGTTATAATACTTTATAGTTTCATAAATGCTTCTCATATATGATAGTTAGGAATGGAGTGTATATAAATCCTTAATGAGTATTTTCTAAACTGGTTGTTGCTAATGGTAAAGCGACCCAAAGGCACACAATCTCAGTATCACATTAAAAAATTCAAATACAGTAAGCATTATCTCCACATCATTATATAAATTGTAAAACAGTTCAGGTCCAGAATAACCAATACTGTTCTTTTAAAGATAGTTGTGTAGGTGTCTATGTAGGCATTAGATTGACATTCATAAATGCTACATAAGATGAAATCCAACTTAAATGTCTCACTTGTACCATTTTTAATGATTGATATAATGCAATGAAGTGCACTAGAGGGCAGTTATACTTCTATATAATTTCTACCATTACTTTCTTCTGATGTTGATAGACATGCAACATGAGGCATGATTTTCTGCGAGTGATTTATAATTTCGTCTAAAAACTTATTAGAAACCAAATGCAGATCCTGAATCAATGCTTGCTATTTCTGCTTGTATTAACTTCAAATGGAATTGATTCAAAGTATAGTTTAGAGTAGTAGATTGTGAATTGTTGATTAAGCAATAACAAAATAATAAACAACTAATAGGGAATAATCAAACCACACGAGATTTTATTGTCAACCTCAATGTTCGGAAAACCAGTTGTAATGTCCCCATTTTTAGCCCTACGCTTTCTAGTGACCGTTAGCCTATTTTCGGAGGCTCGTAGGCTAGTCAGAGGCAGGATTAGGGTTTCCTATTTTCTAGGAGGTTTCCTTCTAAGTTTTCAGGGGTTGCATGCAGGAGTTTAGCAATTTGTCTTCTGGGTCTTTTTGGGTTTTCAGAGAGTTTTAGAGGGGTGTGACATGCATTTCCATTGGAGGATATTTTTGGACTTACTATTTTTAGTAAGTTACGATGGCTGCCCGGTTTGTGCTCAAACAGAGTTTGGAATCACTATTTTTATTAGTATGTTATTTTTAGTAAGTGCTATTTTTGGCAGTGTAGTCTGGTAGCAGTTCAGCACACAAATTCTAATTCTGGCAGTGAGGCAATTCTATTTTGGCAGTGGCTTCCCTAGCATTCTTGAAGCTCAAAAAGGAAAGTTTAATAACTTAAGTCACATAATATTTCATTGTTGCTTTTGGACCCCATGTCTAGGCATTATGATTTAAAGTTTTGTTTAAAGGTTGGGCCTCATTTTGGACGTCTAAGTTGAGATTGAAATGTTTTAAGTTATATTTTATCCTAAGGTAAAGTGGACGCCACAATTCTCAAGCAATGAGTTTAATATGTATTATTTTATTCCTCTTATTTGGGTGTCCCTTTTTGGAGGGAAATGAAGTTTGAATTTCTAGGGTTGGAAATCTATAAATACCGTGCTTTGCCTCTTCATTTGGTATCCATTATCTTTTCATAACGAAGTGTTGCTGAATTTTATTCAGACTCTTGCTTTGAGGTTGACATGCCTCCTAGTTTCTTCATCAGTTTCAAGTTTGAGAGACAACTCCTAGCTGATTAGTGATTGCTTCTTCACTCAGAGGTTGCAGAATGAGCTTCAATGGTGATTGCTACATTGGTGATTTCAATTTGGTGTGGCTTTGATGTTTTCTAGGAATATTTTGGTATGCTCTTTGCTGTCTGGTGTTTTTGGAGTGTTATTTTCATGCTATTGCAGACCCATGTTCTTGCTCGTACTGTTCCGGAGACTTGGCGGATTTTTGTGGGTGTTGGCTTGTTTGGATCCTTGGTTCTAGGCGCCCCCTTGCCTAGAATATCAGATTTTTAGGAGAACCTGATTTTTGCTGCTGGTTGCCCTCCTCAGGGTGCCCTATTTCCTTGTTTGGGGTGCATTGGGATGCATGCAAAAATAATCAGAGCTGTTTAGTGGACTTTAGCTGCTTGTACTTGGACGCCTAGGCCTTATATGCCATTTGCATTTAGTTTGAGGTCATTCAGAGGAGTATTGAGGAAGTTTTGAGCGTTTGATGGAATCCTAGGCTTTCTGATTAGAAAATCATAATGCTGCCATTTTATATCAGACCTGGTATTTTCAGTATTTTGTCTTAATTTCTTGATGCTTATCTTTGTAGTTATCATGGAGATGTTTATCTAACACTTGGGCCTTCATATTGTTAAGTTATCTCATGATACATTGTATAAGACTTATATTGTAACGCTGTTTTCAGTAGTACTGATCAGCTCTTTCATTTTTGTACTTGTGCTTTCATTCCCACTGAAAAGTGGAAGAGGTTGATTTGCCGCCTAGTTGCTTTTTGATTTTGTTACCCGCTGAAAAGTGGAAGAGGTTGATTTGCCGCCTAGTTGCTTTTTGATTTTGTTACCCGCTGAAAAGTGGAAGAGGTTGGCTTGCCACCTAAGCATTTCTATTTTCTATATTGGCCGGCTCGCCGCCAATATCATTTGTACTTCCAGCATTTCAGTTTATTGCTACTAACAAATCCCCTTACACTGAATGCTTTCACCTTGCCCACTCTAGGATCTGGGTGATCAGAACGTGAAGGGTTGCTTTCAGCTTGTTATCTTTCTTGGGCTAACTTTAACGAGTGAAGTGTTGTGTGCTAAAAAATTTGGGAAAAAACTAAGGGGGGTATTTCACTAGTTGGTAGTGTCAATTAATCACAACCTCCTTCCTTCAATGATGGGGCATTTTTTGTTTTTGTTTGGAGATACCCCCAAGGGGGTCCCCTTTAGCTTAGAGCCAAGGATTGAGGGATATTCATTCCGCCAAAATCTGCCCTGGGCACGATCCCGGCCTCATCCCTTTTGCGTCGGGGCTTTGCCTTCAGCAAGACTTGATCCTTGGTGGGCTCATTCCGAACCTTTCAACTTCACCAGGAGACCAAGGGCCCATTGACATGATGGGGCATTTTCAATTCAGCGGAGCATGAAATCCATATTGTAGTGCTAATTATTCTATCACCTCGTCCCAACCTCCTTTTCTTCCTTTTGCTTCTTATTGGCATTCTACAGCAAGCTCAATGGAGCATTCAAATCAGTATCATACTGCTGATTGTTTCTCTCAATTCTATACTGCTAAATCCCTCTCATACATCCCACTCAATATTACACTCCCTTGTTTAGCCTATAACCTTGCCTCGTATTTATTAAGTGTTAAGAGGTGTCCACTCATACACCAAAGGAATATAGGTTGTTGAGAAGTTTTAAGAGAACGTTTTGCAATTATTACTGATTTGTGTTGTTGCGTTCAGGCAGGATACTGCTGACATTTTCATAAAGTGCCAGTGACAATTGAGTGACCACTGTGGACAATTATGCAACCTCTGCTTTGTGCAGGACCACTGATGACAATTATGCATTTGCTTGTTTGCAGAGCATGACCTCCCCTGGCAGCTCTGTCACTTTATTGACAAGTTCCACTGTTTCAGTTAGAAAAATGATGATTCTAAGTGATTATTTTTCTGATCCTATATGGATCAACTGAAACAAAAAGTGAACAAGCAAAAATTCAACTCTTTTCCACTTATTTTCTGTTCAATTACAATTACTTTGAGAAAAGGTACTTAAACGTCAATGCCATAAATAGATTTAAGCATTATTCCACCATCCAATCTCTAAGGTTGGGTTCCATACATGTCAACTAATCAAGTGGAATGTTCACCCATGAGTTCACCATAATTTCAGTAATGAATGTTGTATGGCACTTAGGATCAGATTTCGCTGGTAGGATGACAGACTTCTAAAGTTGATGAGACAAGCTATACAATTGCAAAGAGTTTGTGACCTTATTTGATAGGCAATTTTGTTTACAGGGAAGAATGCCAAGAATCCCTATGCGTTACAACATTGAAAAGATTTAAAATTAAAAAATAGGAATTTTATCCCATTTGCAATCTAAAACACCACTAAGACTGCAGAAATAGAATTACTTTGAGAAAATCACCTGGAACAGAGACCTGTTTCTTTGTCCATACCACTTAAATGTACATGACAACCAAAATATTCACGGTGAATAGACCAATTAACGCTATCGGCCCTTAACAAACAGTACAGATAACATGGCAAGAGTTACTCTATGATTTGCATCTCCGTCATAAGGCTTCATGGTTTGTAGCAAAATGAAAATAGCTTTAGAAATATTTTGTCATGTCTATTTTATTGGCTGCCTAGTTTACTGAACAGATAGAGTCAAAGATTTTACAGCCATTGCAAAACAAATCCCATTCATGCAACAGTTGGAAATAATCAAAATGTCCCTGAAACATAATGTCAGATAACAATGACAGACTTACAAATTTTGGAATCATGGGAAAATGAACTCTATATGATCATATTGCCTGCCTCGGAAATACTCACTATTTCAAATGATCTGCAGCGCAAATTATAATTTTAGCCATTGATAAACTAATTTACGGGCCTTAAATTAAATAATTCTGTATTATATCGACTTCGCAAAATGTCAAAAAAAAGAACTCCAACAATTTAAACAGTAACTTCATTTGTTATACCAATCTAGACCCCAATGTACATATACAGTATATACGATGAATATACCATGAAACCTACGAAATGAATTAATCTAAATAACATACGTGGCCAGAATTGAATACCAGAGTCTCAAGTAATATCAATTTGTGGAAAATCAGACTTGGAATGCCAATCAATTACCCAAAAGCCAAAAGAAGAAGATTGGAATCAATATGTACATTATATATTTTCTCAAAAATAAATCTCTTCAAGTATGCAAAATGAAAATATACACAATGAATATATTCAAGCCAACGTGCAATTCCTGTGACACATTTCTATGATATTGTATCTTGTGTGCTAAAGTATTGCATAAAAACCAGAATTTAATTTTTTCTCAGGGCAGAACTCAAAATTCTAGGTAGAAATCTTGTACAAGTTAAAGTTGGAAGGTAGTACTTATGAGAAGCAGATGCCCGTGTATGTGAATTTTAGTAATAAAAGAAATAGAATTGAAATCTCATGGTGATTGCTCAATATGTCAATAATTTATAAATTGATTTTTGGTTGAATAGAAATTTTGAAGTGTTAATTCAGCATTTGTATTTTTATCTTTATTTATTATGATTTTCATGTATATTTTTCAATGCTCCATTTTGGGGTAACAAGGTTCTGAAGCTGTGATTTCAAATTGTTATTTTGTGGGAGGAGTTTATGCAAAACAAGTGGCTAAACAAGTTTAATGATAATTACACATCATTTGATGAACAGTTTAGATTAGCAATGTAATGGTCTTATAAGATCTTGTGTGATGTGAACTAAATTATTTTAAGTCATGTATATTTTGTTATATTGTTCAAATTGTTGTAATCAATCTTGGCAAAATGATGCTTTGGCAATTTGTCATGCCCCTTTCTTGAATGTAAATTCATTGATGATCCTTAGTCTATTTGTCGTAATTTTTCCCATAGGCTAATTGAATGAAAGAAAAAAGGAAAATTAATTAAATAATTAAATTAAGTTGTCAGAAAATAAAAATTAAAAGACAATTTATATTTAATTATTTAAAAAAATTAGTGTCATTAGACATATGGTGCAAAAAGGTGATTAAAAAGGACTCTTATTTATATTTTTATAAAATTGATAAATATTTGTTAAAAATAATAATAATTTTTTCTTTTTTGAAAAAATTATGAATAGAAGGAATGTTTTTGTCAAGGGTTTTCTTGTTTTTTCAAAAAAATCTCATTAAAAAAAATGATGTGTTCTTATCTTCTCGAGGATGAAAACTCTCATAATTTTGAGTATAGTTCCATCCAAGGATTGATAGTGTGTTTCATTAGACAATGATTTAAGATTTCTAGTTTTTAGTGCGGTGTGAGATTTTGAGTGATTTTTTTCAGTCTCGATAATTGCAATTATTTGCTTTTGATGTGATGTTTTTTGGGGGACAATATTTTATAAAGATTTTGATTTGAAGTTAGTATTGTGTTTGGTGAATAATGCCTTGTAGGCTGTACCCCTTTAGGAAAATATTATTGTTGCTATGTTAGTTTCTAGGTTGTATTGTTTTTGTGGGGTTTCCTAATGTTTGAAATAGCGAGTTGTGTTAGGTTTAAAGCTTAGTACTAGATGCGCTACCTAAAAATGTAGTTTGTGCTATTTACCAAGCCATACAAGCTGAATGGAAGGCATTCATAGTAGTTGTCCACATTGTAAATCAAATTTATCTAATGTTTTGTACCTTTTTGAGACTAATTCATTGAGGAAGTTTGTTGTAGGCGCTATGATCAATAATCTCTGTTTGACGGACATCTTATCCTTTGATAAGTGGTATTGCTATTTTTGGGCATAATCCTCCATGGTTTGGGTGTTGGGTATTATTTCATTAATTAGACTTGTTGGTGGAAATCACTTCTTATTTAGTTGTATGTAGAAACTTTTGGGTTGTTTGAGCTAGTTAATACAACCGTTTTACTAAATATTCTTGTAATACTTTCTAGGAATCTAAGCACAGTTTATGGTAATGTTTGTAATCACTTAGCCTTGATGAGGTTGTGTCTTATGTTGGAGATTGATCACTTCTTTTCACATTGATTGTAGCTTTTAGTTGAAAGTGTTTTGGGTTGTCTTATCATTTTGGGACCATTTAAGTTTGTTGATCAATATTTTTTGAATTTTAGCAAAACATTATGATATTTTATGCCTAGTCCATACCTCATGTAGGCTTCATGCTTTAGGTGCATTGATTCTCAATCAATACTAGATCAACCGACATGCAATCGGTGTCCTTTTTCCATCATGGGTTCCCATGTTGACATTATCTAAGTATTTGTGATGTTTTCTCTAATCCATTTGGGTTTCATCATATCCTACAAGGTAGTAGATTGCTTTCAATTTTCTAAGCATTGATTAATGTTCTTGGATTTATTGAACAATCATTTGAAGTTCATTATTTTTTCAAGAAATCAAATTATTGTAATATTGGATAGTTTATTGCTAATATTTATGTTTGATTTTGTTGAAGATTTTAGACAATTCACTATTGGAACCTAGTTAATCATTGTAATGATCTTGGTTGGTTTATCCACTACCTCATTTCTTTATTTTTTAGTACTTTTCGTCTTTTGGGGGTGTATCAGAATCAAGCAAGTTAGTTTGCCATTTTAGTTTTAAAGCAACTTTGCTTGCATTCAATTAGTTTGGTTTGATTAGAATTTGAATCTTACTATCAACTTTGGGTCAATCATTCTATGATTTGTTTATATTATAAATTAGATAGCTAGTGACCAACTTTTAGTTAATTATGTTGTCCTCATTTTAGTCTTTGTATGCTCTCATCTTGCCTACATTGGGAACTTATGATAAAAAAGAGTTAGGATTTGAGTGATCATAACACCTTATGTAGGTTATTACACAATTCAAGGGGTAATTTGAGTTTTGTGATGTATTTCGTTCTTATTCTACTTGATGAGCCATTGGCTTGCAACCACACATACAAATGTCGATGCCTTTGTTTCAACGATAATGATCACACAACTAGATTGGATTTGGTCATACTTCAATTTTTTGGAGGAAAAATCGAAACAAGCATTTTTGCTAACACAAGTCTAAGATAAGTGAAGCTTAAGAAGCTGACATGATTTTACTTTGCTATGTATATCTACTAAGTTCTTTGTCCAACCTAAAATTTAGAAAGATTAATGAAAGGCTAGATCGAAGATATATTTTTTATATCTTCAATTTTTTATGACTGATAGAAGTTATAAGGTATACATGGGGAATGCATTATAGTAATGAAAAACTTTGATAAATAATACTTCTTTTGTTGTTCTGCAAGGTGTTTCTACATCTCTTCTCCTGTGGGATATTGAATTATTTACTAAATTAGTGTTTACCTAACTAGAATAGAAAAAAAAACTATATTTGATTGGGGCTATTGCAATCAAATGACTCTTTTAATTGATTAAGTGTATTATAATCCATTTTTTATGTGATTTAACTAACTTAACAATCTTTTCTTACGAGAATCCTTACCTCATTGTTTGTTCTTTTTTGTTTGTTATTTTCTTAGGTGTTGATTACAATATTCTCTACTTCCTCCTATAATCTAAATTTGGTGTGCTTTGTACTCCTATGTCTTGGCATTCTTGTGAGAGTATTTTGGCACCAAGCTCATGGCCTCTCATATAATCCCTTCACGGAAACATAATTTTCTTATAAGAAATCCCATGTTTATTAAAATTTGATATCATTACTAATAACCCATTAAATTTGCTTCTTGGAGTGTTTGTCTCTTCTAGTCCATTTAATGATTGGCTACCATCATCTAGCTATAGTTGATGCCCAATACCTTTCACACAAAATGTGATAGGAGACACCCTTGATACTTCTCTTTGCTATTTTTGAATATGGTTGTGGGTCGTAACCAATCATCTCTTAACAAATTATTATGCTTTCTTTTCCACTTTAGGACTCAATAGGGAAGCATGGTGTACAATTGTTGATAGAAGGGGATCTAACTATTTTGCAATTTTTATGTAGGTATTGTTTGGGGGTTAAGACATTGTTTAGATCCACTTTGGTTTTCATTGCTTCATTATTATGATTTGATGCAATGTGTTTCCATGCTCAAAATCCAACTTGCATGGCTTTGAATTGTTGTGTTTGCCTCAACACTTATATTCCTTCTCCTTAAACCTCGTTAGCAGAGACAAGTTTTACATAAAACACATTTGAATAATCGATGCTTGATTTGTTGTTGAACAAACCTTATGTCCCTAGTCTTATATTATATGTACTCCAAGTATATTGAAGTATTATATATAAAATTGGCCTTTCTCTTGATGTTCTTTCTCTTCACACAAATTGAGTTTGCAAGGAAACTCTTGATATGCTTCCAAATGGTGATGCTCTTATGATTTTTGAAGATTTACATGCATATTTAACTCTAGGAGTTGTGTGTGGTTTGTTTCTATGTTCTTTTTTATTATGATAAAAATGTGATTTAAATATTGTTGTTTCATCACATGTAAAATTGAAATTGCTAGCAATGGTTGATAATTGTTTGGTATGTGATGTCTTTCAAGACATGTAATATTTCAATAATTGTCCAAGTTGGACAAGTTAGATCAAATTAATGATCTTGATAGTGAATTGATTCACCTTGTCGACCATATTTACACTCTTTTGTGCATATCGCAAAGGTTAAACAATAAAATTTGTACGCCATCTTGCCAATTCATGAGGGGCCAAAACCACTATAAAGGGAAGTTTCACTCAAGGTGCACATGGATCAGAAAGATCCTATGATGATTCTTATTGTGGTGATACAATCTACAAATTGTAAATAACATCTTATGTGAAAATACAAGACTTGAACACAAAAAACACATGAATGTGCATATTATTGAAGGTTCTTATCAACATCAACAATGTAAATTGCATACACATTGGAAGGGAAAGCAAATAGTTGGAACCACTCCTTGCCTCCTTTGTTATTCTAAACCTACTTACAAAATATGAAATACTTCCTCAACTCTATATCTATATCCTTATATATTTATTGGAGGCATGATTATGGAGATCCAAAATCCTCCTATTTCGTCAACAATTACTATTATATGAATATTTGCATGCACATTACTTCATGTGCAAGCCATCCCATGCATATGCTTTCACTAGGCATGGAACTTCACATTTCTTTTGCATGCAACCTCTTGCAATTACATCTCATAAATATAGGACAATATTAAATAATTGCTATATATAATTTAAAATTATTATTCTAGAGTCCTAATGAGATTTTTTTTTCTCGAATGGGCTATTTTTTATGATTCATTATCGTATTTTTTCATATAGTTAATTTCTTTATTATATATTTGTATCTAGGATAGGATAAGCTTCCTTGGGTAGGTTGTGTTTGCTTCATGTGACTTATACTTTCCTAGTTTGGTGGAAATGTCGTGCACACATGTGCAATCTTCTATTATCCCACATTCGTTGTATATTCACATAACTTGGTGGTATATCATATATACCCACACATAACTCTCATTTGAGTAATCCAATCTAATCTAAAATCATTAAATATTTGCTTCTTTCAATAGAATATAATTGTTCTCTGATTTTAAGTATCTTTACATTAAAAATATTTGATCTTAGTTGGCTATTTCTATAGCTAGATCTTACAAGGTATCAGAGCTTGTGGGATTGCTTCTTGTTGGCCTTTTTGGATATCTAAGTTGCAAATCTTGTATTTTCTTGAAAAGTTGAGTATGTTTTTCCATTGTATTGAATTGAAGAATAAGAAAGACTTGATAGAAATATTATATTCTAGGGTGATTTCATTTGTGACTTTGTTTGCAAGTTTAGGAGATTCTTGGAACAAATATGAGCTCACCATTGATTTTAGATCATTTAAGAAACTTAGTTTTGTTGTTGGTTGTGTCCAAATTGGATATAGAAAGTTAGATTTACAAAGGCTTTCTTGTGAAAGGTGCTTGCTAGATCTAGCATGTACTTGATTTTTTAAGCACTTTTGGTCAAATTTGACCCCATTATGGCATCCAAAAGGCCTAAAATTGTACATATCGACTATCAAGTCATAAAAATTGAATCATTTGACTCGGTGTGTCGAGAAAAATCTCCTCCTATCCCATTGTATTGCTTGTAAAGAATATTCTCTAAGTGACATATTTAGTAAAATATTATGTAGTGTTGGCATCAGTAGAATATTCATATGGAATCATAAATTGCACAAGGTGATTTGTGATACAAAAGGAATTTTCATAAGGTTTAAGGTTTTAAATTATTTTATTTTTGTCGACTGTAAGTATGGTACTACATGGTACTTGTACATGAATAGCATACCTTATTGATTTCCATGCAATCTCATGAGTGTAGGGTGCTACAAGTAGTAGGTACCATAGGCTCCACAAGGGCACCATATGATGCAACACCTAGCACATCCCAAAACACAATGGTCAACACTAAAAATTGACCCTGCAACTACCTAAAACCACTCCACATTTGTGAAACATCCTATGATAATTAAACTAGCTATGAAACCTTAAATCTACCTATGAGAAATTTTTGCTACTTGACAAGTGGTTTCTTATAGTTGAACAACAATTTTTAGATAATATCAAGTGATTTGTAGGTATAATCAAGTAGGTTGAGGAATCTAATAGTGGTTTGGGTGATTAGAGGAATATTCCCTCTAAGTGCTTGTTGGTGTCAGTGTGACATCATCATTGTATCCCCCAATTTGGCCCCCTTATGTGTTTGCAATTTAGTTTTACAATCCATTTTTAGAGGCCTCTTTCTTATTGGTTTTTTTTTTCAAGAATTTTTTTATTTTAGATAATTTTTCAAGAGCTTCATAGTGGTAGAGACAATTTCTAATTTTGGTGTCTATGTTTTTTAGAAATTGTATATTCTTAGAGGTTGTATGTTAAGCAATTTTCATTTTGGGAACTTGTGATACTTTGTTCAAGGTCACATGGTAACAATTTTTATGCAAGTTTTTAAAGTGCATATTTTTGTATAAATTTTTCACTAGTGTAGTTTAATTTATTCTATTTTGTGATAAAATTGTACTTTTAGCACTATGGCCTAATTTGGCATTTTTAATGTATTGAAATCAAGACCATTTTTGTTGATTTATAAGTGGCAATTGTAATCACGCTGATTATAAAGTATCATAATCATATTTTATTTGGGGTCTCTTGCTTGTGTAATTTTGGGGTGTGATCTCGTGATTTCATTTGTTTGTGCTAGTTGAGTCTCTTGATTAGTCTATTATGTGACTAATTTGAGAAGGATATCATTTTTATTCATGTGTATTTTAGCTCATCCTTTTGTTATTGGTGTGGAGAGAGATGTCTTAATGAGATGGAATTCTAAAGTGTTGTAATGGCAAAACTAGTATGTAAATCAAGTACTTTGCATTGATAAATTATATGGCAAGACAAGATAGATCATTGTTTGGTGTGGAGCCTGATCAATCTCCAAGTGGGAGATTGTTGGTATGTGGCGATTGATCATGCAAATACTATATGCTCTTTACGTATCCTTGCTGGGGTTTGGGGGTGATAGCCCTCAAGAGCAGGGGTTTAGGGGCGCAACCCCCAAATTCTTTTCCCCCTTTTTTTGTCGACAAATGAAAAATGACTTTGTAAAACCCTAATTCTAGAAGCTTCCAAAAATCTTGTTATAAACGACTGGGATGTAAGTTGCGGTATGGTATTCGCGAAATTGTAATATGTTTTGCACTAGATAATAAAATCATTGGATGGTTGAGTTTTTGTGGATGTAGCCCATATTGGGTGAACCGCGTTAAAATTCTGTGTTGATATCTTTTGTGTTATTCTTCATTGTTATTTATGGGTTATTTAATCTACATATAATTGTTAATATTTATTGCTCCAATCTACCTAAACCCCACAATCATGTCCTCAAAATTATTGGTTGTAATGTTGGAGCTACTATACAATTTGTGTCACAATTAGCATTGAGTCCATTTGTGCTTTTTGGATCAAAAGTTGGGAGATGTATGGAGAATTGATTGATCCTCCATTCCTAGATGATCTATCTTAGACTACCTTGTTCCCCTAGGTGATTTTGGAATCTACTATATAACCATAAAAAAGATATGATGCTTGATTATTAGGAAATTCATGAACACCATGATAACTTGACAAATTATCCTAATGCTAATTCTCCAAAGACTCTAGTTGAGACTTTAGATTCTATGAATCATATCATAGATTCAGAGGGTTCACCTAAGGTTGAGGATTTTAGCATTGACATATACATATGATGCAGGAGCATATGTGGTTGAAGACAATATTCCATCAACCAAAAAGAATTAAATTTTGGTGTGACATGGCTTGGAATAATGTTTTATGTCATATTTTGATTTTCTTGTCTAAAAATCAGATTCTGAAGAATTGGATTGATTTTTGTTGCATGGTGTAATTGGAGTTTGTGCTAGAAAATGCAATTTAAATGTTAAATTGATAAAAATCAAACTTGGGCATGGGATTTCCTAGGGCTTATGAAATGTTTTAGATTATTTAATTTGCCTTATTTTCCACAGGAAGGAGTGGGACACCCAAGATGTACATGTTGCAAAATTTTTGAATTTGGACTCCTCTTTGTGAAGAGAAAGAATCAATGTGTTAGCTAGTGGAGGCTTGTTTTCTTGGAAGTGGTGCAAACATGCATTAGAGATTCAAAATTTTGTAATTTATGAAATTTAATTGATTTTATAGGTTGGGGCATGGAGTTGGAGAGTTTCAAGTTGCAGGAGATAGTGGTTGCAAAAGAATTGATTTTTGAACAATGTTGTTTTGATTTTTCAATTTCTAGTATTTGGAGTTGCAAAGGTGGGGCATAGCTTTTCTTGGAGATTTGTTTTCAGACTTGTTATTGCAAGTTGGAGGTGATAATCAACAACAAGTAACCTTGCAAGATCATTGGTGCATTATGCCATTGATTTCCAGAAAGAGGTTGCAAGTAAAGAAGAAAGAAATTGCAAGAAGGAAGATTGATGAGAACTCACTTGTGAATGATCTTGTTGCCTATAATAGATCATAGAATCTGATTTTTCATATTCTTCATTAGTTTAGATGGGTGCATATGTTGTCTTTCTAGTTTGATTGTGATTTCCATGAGTTGCAGGAGATATCGAGTAATAAAAAGTATCGTATGTGTTGTTGTTTTTGATATTGGTTTAATCAAATTTAGAATTGTCCATTGTATTTTTTTGAAGTGTGCTGAGAGTTGTAGGAACACTCTTGCATCAACATATGATGTTCACACTTAGGCATATAGTGTGAACACTTATGAGGAGATAAAGTATGTTCACTTGAACCTTCAAGTATTTTCATCAACTGAGGTTCTAGAGACCTGTTGACATTCCATCTCCTCTACTTCTTGTTGCTTTTGTTGGGTGTAGTTTTGTTGCATTCATTGCTTCTAGTGACTATTTGAAACAAGATCATATACATTGTCTTCAAAAATAATTTATTGGGATGAGAACTTGAAAAATATTTTAGATTTGTTTAGTGAGTCCCTTAAAAATTTGGAGCACACACTTGAGAACATTCATATGGAATTTTTGATGATAGCTCCACCATAATTTCTATCTCACCATTTTTGTCTTTAGATCTTGTTTTACATATGTTTCTATAAGATTCTAGATTTTCTCTTTAATTAAAAATTGGGACTTGATATGGTTGTGGCATCTCTAAACAAAAACATGACATGTCTCTCTTTTCTTGAGAAGGTTTTTCTTTCTAAGGGTATTTTTCTCTTGTATGAGATTTTATTCTTCTTAGTTATATTAAGGGACACATTTTTTACATGTGTACCCAACATGGCTACACATATGTGAGGACCCACTCATCTATTTTTTTTATAGATGATAGAGATTTAAAGAAGTATATCAAATGACAAGATTTATATCATATTAAATATGAAATAAAGAAGAAAAATGAATATAAAAGCACTTGCAAACCTCTACATTTTTGTGTACTTTCAAAATTATTTCAAGTACAAAGAAGATAAAAGTTGTTTAGGTTTTTTTTGGGGTTTTAGGTCAAACCCTTGCTTTGGTGTTTCTACCTCCACAACAACCAAGATGCAGAAATATTTTTTTGTGTGTGTGAGATCCTATCCCAAATGTATCTAGGAATGGTTAGAGCAATGCAAGTAAAAATAGTATAAACTAGAATGAAGGAGATAAAGGATGTGAGGATCCCAAGGTGCTTAGGGGCATAAAAACCAAAATGGCTACATTAACATAAGATAGATAAAACGATAAAAATGGAACAATATCACTTTATCAAGCTTGAGGAAGCTAAGAGTGTTGAAGAAGAATGCTAGTGTGCTCATAAGGAGGAACCAATGATAAAGATGAGATGTAAGAACCTACAAATATTTTTGGTAGATATCTTGAAAATTTGAGAGTTTTAATGTGTGCATGAGGGTGTAAAAATAAAAGATAGATTCAAAAATAAGAAGAGGTAAAAGGAAGGGGCTAAAAAGCCATTTGGATTTTTCCTAAGTGGTTATTATTGACCTAGGAAGGTGACAAGTGATGGTCACAAAAAACTATCATGGGATGCTAGTGCATCACATGGATGTTTGAGAAAAACCCTAGGGTCTAAACAATTTGAGATTTGAAAGAATGAAACATAGCAAACAAATGAGGCTAACCCAATTGAAACATTAGCTTGACAAAAAGTACCATGAGAGACGAGGCCTTCTTACCATGGGAGGAAAAAGGATAATGCAAGGGTCAAAATGAATCTATAAGCACACTAAGGAGTGGAAACCAAAGAGAGCATAAAACATAGCATGAAATTGCAAGGGTATGTAATTTTTTATGTTGCACTCACATATTTGGATTTCTCTAAAAAATTATACATTTTTTAAAAATAGCACCTAGTTTTGAGTTTGTATGTAAAATTTATGGTTTTCAAAAGTTGGAGAACAAAATTAGACTAGCCAAACTAGTGTTTTTCTAATTAATGGGGTAAAAATGCTTTCAATGGATAAAAATATTTTTAAAAATTCTAGTTTACAATAAGATAATGTCTCATGGTGTTCCAAATACCTCATTTCTAAATCTTAGACTTTTATTCAAGATTGTACATGCATAACTATCCATTATAAATATATTTGAAGATAAAGTTGTGAGGATTGAAGTGGTTTATGAAGGGAATTGAGTTGAAGATTATACAAGTCTACAATTCATAGTGATAATTTGATGATATAAACTAATCAAACATGTAAGTGAACCAATTTTTTTTTGAAGTTGTTGGAATGCTATGTCTCTTTGCTCAATTAAGGTCTTTCACCTAAAGGAAAGAGATAGATCCCGCACCAAAAATCTAGGTGGTTCACTCAAATTAATGTATGTATGATGGAATTATGCCTAAATTAAATGATCTAAATGCAACAAACTGATAAAATTGATTGATTATTAATGCAAAACTAATGAAATATGAAGTGTTTGAAAACACAGTGTGATATGCAAATGCACTAGAAATGAATAGTAAACTGTAACAAAAATGGATGAAACTGAATGTGTGCACTTGAGATCTTGTTGGAGACTGGAAGTGACTTTTGAAATGCTATTGATCCTGATTTTTAGGCCTAGTGGGACTCATTTGCCATTCTGGGCGAATCAGTCTCAGTTCTAGAGAACTGCAATGGAGCCCGTTTCGAACAAATGGGTATCCAAAACTGCAGAAAACCCCGTTCAGGTCTAGCAGTGGGAATCATTTTCCATCCATGGAGAATCAGTCCACTTTTGAATTTCTGAAAATCCAAAGGTGGAAATTGAAGTCCCTGGTCTGCACTTCGGCTCTTGATAGGTGTCTGCCTCCGAAAGTTTGATTTTCGGACTTGAAAGTGACTTTTTTTTGATATTTTTCCTTGGTCAATAGGAAGGTGTCTTCAAAAACTTTACAACTTGATCTTAAATGATTTCCAAGCCTTCAAGATGCCTGAATATGTAAACATGCGAGGCAAGAGAGAGAAATGTTGAATGTTAGGGCATGTGGGTTTGCCTTGGTCAAACCCCTTTAGGTAATTAAACCAAATGAAGAAAAGAATGTAATGATGCATGCAACAATGGAGTTAATACCTTTCCATGATGATTTATCTTGAATGTCTAGAGCAAAACATGAAGAATCTTCTCTTGAATGTCCTAGGAAGCTATCTTGATGACTTGAAATGATGAAACCCTTGTTTGCTTGACTTGATAGAGAAGATAGATGATGAATGAATGATAAGAGATATGTTAATGGGTTATGAGATGTAAATTAGGGTTTAGAGACTTGATTTTATAGGAACTTCACCTTATTTTCCCATAAATTGGATCCCCAAGGCCGACATGAAGAAAAAATAAACTTAAAACCTAATTTTTCCCACTCAAAAGTCAAGATTGACCCAAATGGGACTCATTCGACACCTTGGGAAAATCAGTCCCACTTGTCAGGGACTCATTTGCCATAGATGGCGAATTAGTCCCAAAGGGGTCCATTTGCTAGCTTGATTGTTGGAAAATGCATAAATTAGGTTTATATGATAACTTTGTCAGTTATTTGATCAATTTATGCCTTGAGATGCACAATATGGGGTCATAGGGGCATATTAATGATGATGTGAAGGTCAATTAGGGCTTGGGACACAAAATTCAATATGAAAGTGTGATTAAATACACTTTACAACACTAAAATGAGGTCTACATAGCCTAGAAAGGCACAAGAACCAATGTGAATGTGTAAAACACATTACAACACCAGGTTGAAGTTAAATTTAGTTCACAAGACTTCTAGATTGATGTGAAAATACATTTTATAATGTTGAATTAAGGGAAGATGGGTTCATTAAGTCTAGAAAAGTGTGAAATTCTTTTACAACACTTTACAACACCTTCACAAGACATCATTAGATGCATTTACAAGGGTCCAAGACCTAATGTGGATGTGTAAAACACTTCACAACACTAAATTAAGGCCTCATTAAGTCCAATTTATCATGAATTATTCTCATGTCAAGCAAGAAACGCCCATTTTTCTATGCCACATTTAGCCCCCACTTTAGTGAGAGGATGAACTTGCTTCAAACTCACACTAAAGTAGACACTCAAGAGAGATCTGAGTGTACTAATGCAAATGACTAAGGATTACAAAGATCAAGAAGGAAGTCAAGCCCCCAGGATCCAAGATCCTAAGTCAAACCAACAAGATACATAATCATCCAATGGAAAGAGAGGAAAATGGGGTGGAAAAGATGCACTCACTCTGGGGCCACAAAACATAAGGTCGTCCACGGGATGAGTTGTCCCAAAGAAGTGGTTTTAGTGAGAAATTCAAGCCAGTGTGTTGGCTTCCCACCGTATAATGAGAAATTCATGCCAGTGTGTGGACTTCCCATTATACTAACCATACCAAAGTTATGCTCTTGATAACATTGATAAGGCATCACAATGTAAATTCTTTTTGTAAATGTTTTTGAATGTCATGTAAAAATTTTGTTAAAGGGGATTTTGCTTGGTTCATGTAAGGTCTTCTTCTTAGGGAGAATTGTGCCTAATGTCTCCAAGAGAGGACAATTTAGGGTGTCAGATCATTATCCATGGATGCCTCGTTCACATCAAGCCACTTTAGTTGATCATTATTCCCTTATCAGATTGTTATCCATGGGATGCCTCATTTGCATTAGGCCACTTCAGTTGATTGTACACTCTTGGAAGGAATCAAACCCAATGAAACCACCAAGGAGAGGACACGTCACAAGAAAAAGTAAATCACACCATGAAATTTGCACAAAGATGTTGTCTATGTATGCCCCCACTTTAAAGCGGTTGCTCCACCATTACTGTGAACAATTGCTTTAAAGTAGAAGAAGGTATGAGAGCTTATTCAAAAATACATATGCCAAGTCATATGTTTTCGATAAGTTGCATCATGAAGAAAGGTAGTAAGTCACATGTGAGTCAATCTTAAGACATGTCGTCCACATCCCAAGCTTGCTCTTATATGTTCATGAAAGGTTAATGATTAGTCAAAAGAGACAAGAACAAACTTGTGACATACGAGGATAAGGCTTTCTAACCCTTTACCCCCACTGAGTGTAGGACAAGGGTGAGCCTAGAATGGATGATGGTATGCTGCCCCTTGCGATGGATGCAAAACATGCAATAGTGAGTATGCTATTATTACATGCCAAGGAGCAACAACTAATGTTATTTATTTGGATAAGGAAACAAAGTGTCTGCTTGATACATGTATAATGATATATCTATCAATTTAGGATGTACCAAGGGTAGAGTTTTCTTGGAAGAATCTTGTGTGATAGTATTGATGTTGAGTGAAGGTTTGTTGGATGGGTTAATTTCTATGAAAGGACAATCACGAAGACCATGATGTGGTTTTTGTGTTTGAGGCCCTATGGGTGTATGTAGACCTTATTCTAGAGCATCACATCCTTGCATAGGTTGTTTCATAAGTCTTTTAGGTTCGAGGTTGGCCATGATTGTATACATTTGTTTCTTGTGTAATGGTGGGTAAAGAATGATAGGATGCTTAGGTGTTTCCAAAATAAATTTAGCACACATAGGGGGATGATTAATGGTTGGATTTTTTTGAGTATCAATAGTGGTGATATGAGAAGAAGGCTCTATTTGGTTGTCTACTTTCTCTAAGGTATCATTCTTATGTGCCATAATATCGACCCTAGGAGGAGAGCTTTTAGGAAAGTGACAAATAATAGGTTCATCACATGTCATAGTTGGATTTGGTAAGATAGCTTCATTGATCATATAAGACACATCAAGAGAAGGATAACTAGGAGTTTCATGGTTACCAATGATTGGATTTTTTTGTTCAAATAGATCTTCCATCACAATACCTTCTAACACTAAACTATCTTCTTCATGTGTAGAGAAGATATTAGTAGAAGAAAAGGGTTGATTGTCATGATTATCTACATTTACATCATCATGTCCTATAATGTCTTCTTGAGTAGGAGAGGTAGGATTTTCATAGCTCTCAATCATATCCTCACAAATTTGTTTGTCATGATCATCCACGATTTTATCCTTATTCACTAATGGATTTTCACAAGTAGGGGAGTTGTTGGGAGATAAATGAGCACTAGGTAAGGTAGTGGAAATTATTTCAACTTTGTGTGTCATAATTTCATTGCAAGGGGGAGGAGAAGGAAGAGAAGCAAGACTTTCATGATCTTCAATGATTGTGTCTTCTTTCATCAAGATACCTTCATCACCAATGGGAGAGATATTAAGAGAAGAAAAAATATGATTATCATGATTATCATGATTATCGATGCATGCATCCTTTTGTGTCAAATCTTTAGTGGATGATTTTAGTGAGAGGAAGTCCTTAAGGACTTCATCTAACATGTCTAAATCATCACTACTAAAGGGCTTGGATGTTATGCTTTTTCTAAATTGAATCATCTTTTGAATTGGGTCATTTTATGTTTTTTAGTTTTTAGTTTTCATTTTCCAATGAATGTGGGGTGAAATCACAATACCGTGTCTCACATTTTGCCCAAGATGGAAATTTACATCAATATTTTTAACAGAATCTTCATCTTTTGAGACCTATAGCAGTTGAACTGTTAATATTTTGAAGATGATGTGAACTGCTGATTTGTGGCAATTTGTGTGTAGATTTTTTTTTTCTTTCATTTTTTTGAAATAAATAATGAATCTTTCAACATTTCCTTCTATAACTAGTTTTAAATAGAAAACAACATTTTCAGAAAGTAACGTTTGTGTCATACAACATAAATTTTATTATATAAAGGATTAAATTATAATTTTTGAAATATAGATTCTCAACATCAATATCTAGGGAAAGGATATTTTTTTAATAATTTTTTTGTTTGAATATTTTATTTTAAATTAATTTTTGAAGTCACTATAACTATAATTTGGACATACATGTGTGTCGTACAACATAACTTGTTGTGTATATATCAAAATCCAATTTTTATTTTTTGGGTGAAACAAGGAAATCAATACCTAGGGAATGAGTATTTTTTGAATTTTTTTTACAATGGTTTACTATTTTTCCACCTCTGCACAACAAAGAGCTTGATGTTTGGAGAAAAACCTATGTTTAATAGAAATTAAAAATTAAATACAGGATAAAATGAAATATATAAAAAATATACTTGTTGGAAAGCTCATTTCGAGGGCTACAATCTTGCAAAATATAATTTTTAAATGATGTTATTTAATCCCTCAAAAGGAAAAGAAAAAGTGGTTTTTTGCCAGCATTTTGATAGGTGCGAAGGAGACTCCATTGTGGGTATGATTTAATATTAGAGGGGTTCTATCCAAGGGGGTTTGAACTAAGGGGGTCTTATCTATCCCTCTTCAATTAAAAACCTTTAGATAGAGCCTCTCAAGACTTAAATAATTAGTTTTTTCTAAAAATAGTGATTTCAGGAAAAAATCAGCACGTCCCAAAAGTGAGACACACTATTGTTTCAACACCCTGTGATCTAAATGAACTAGGAACTAATATTGAAAATGAAAATTGTAAAAGTCTAATTGCCATGAATGTAAACATTGCATAGTACTAGTGAGTTAAATGTAATAGAAGTGATGCAAAATTAAAAGGCAATGTAAAGACATAAGATGAAATGCCACTTTTCAGATATCAAACAAGGTAATCTACTAATGACACTATGCAATCATCTAAAAGATGAAAGATTGGAAATGCAAATGTGAATTTTAACAATGCATGAAATGAGCTAATGTAAGCTAAATCTAATGAAATGCATGATACAGAAACTCAACCAACTGATGCAGATAACTGATGGGAGCAAACAAAAGCATAAAAATAGGGTTTTCAGCTCTGTAAAAGGCAGTTTCAGGGGTGAAAAGGGACTGATTCGCCCAAGGTGGCGAATGAGTCCCAATGGGGATTTTTTGATATTTTTTTGAGAGATTTTTATTTTTTTGTGCTGTAAGATGCATACCTAAGATGAAAATGCAAATTTTCAATTTTTTTAAATGATTTTAGATGTAAAAAATGCAACCTAAATCCACTTTTCATGAATGCAAAATTTGAAACCTAGTATGCAAATTAATCCATGCAAACCCTAATGCAAGGTCAATTCAATGCTAGATCTTTGATGAAGGACTCCAAATTAGAAAGGAAGGCATGCGAAAAGTAGGTTCACCAAAATGAACCAAATATTTTTTAAGTTGTTGGAATGCTATGTCTCTTTGCTCAATTAGGGTCTTTCACATAAAGGAAAGAGATATATCCCACACCAAAAATCTAGGTGGTTCACTCAAATTAATGTATGTATGATGGAATTATGCCTAAATGAAACTATCTAAATGCAACAAAATGATAAAATTGATTGATTATTAATGCAAAACTAATGAAATATGAAGTGTTTGAAAACATAGTGTGATATGTAAATACACCTAGAAATGAATAGTAAATTGTAACATAAATGGATGAAACTGAATGTGTGCACCTGAGATATTGTTTGAGACTGGAAATGACTTCTAAAATGTTGTTGATCCTGATTTTTAGGCCTGGCGAGACTCATTCACCATTTTGGGCAAATCAGTCCCAGTTCTGAAAAACTACACTGGAGCCCGTTTTGGACAAATGGGCATCCAAAACTGCAAAAAATCCCATTCAGGTCTAGTAGTGGGACTCATTTTCCATCCATGGAGAATCAGTCCACTTTTTGAATTTCTAAAAATCCAAAGGTGGAAACTGAAGTCCCTGGTCTGCACTTCGGCTCCTGATAGGTGTATGCCTCTGAAAGTTTGATTTTTGGACATGAAAGTGAATTTTTGTTGATATTTTTCCTTGGTTTATAGGAGGGTGTCTTCAAAAACTTCACAACTTTATCTTCATTGATTTCAAATCCTTCAAGATGCCTAAATCTACAAACACACAAGGCAAGAGAGAAAAATGTTGAATGTTAGGGCATGGGGGTTTGCCTTCGTCAAACCCCTTTTTAGGTAATTAAACCAAATGAAGAAAAGAATGTAATTATGCATGAAATAATGGAGTTATTACATTTATATGATGATTGATCTTGAATTTCTGGAGCAAAACATGAAAAATCTACCCTTGAATGTTCTAGGAAGCTATCTTGATGACTTGAAATGATGAAACCCTTGTTTGCTTGACTTGATAGAGAAGATAGATGATGAATGAATGATAAAAGATGTGTGAATGGGTTATGAGATGTAAATTAGGGTTTAGAGACTTGATTTTATAGGAAATTCACCTTATTTTCCTATAAATTGGATCCCCAAGGCCAGCATGAAGAAAAATTTAACTTAAAACCTAATTTTTCCCACTCAAAAATCAAGATTGACCCAAATGGGACTCATTCACCACCTTGGGTGAATCAGTCCCACCTTGCAGGGACTCATTTGCCACAGATGGAAAATTAGTCCTAGAGGGGTCCATTTGCTAGCTAGGTTGTTGGGAAATGCATAAATTAGGTTTATATAATGACTTTGTTAATTATTTGATCAATTATGCCTCAGGATGCACAATATGGGGTCATAGGGGCCTATTAATGATTATGTGAAGGTCAATTATGGCTTGGGACACATAATTCAATGTGAAAGTGTGATTAAATACACTTTACAACACTAAAATGAACTCTACACAGCCTAGAAAGGCATAAGAACCAATGTGAATGTGTAAAAAACATTACAACATGAGGTTGAAGTTAAATTTAGTTCAAAAGTCTTCTAGACTGATGTGAAAATACATTTTATAATGTTGAATTAAGGGAAGATGGGTTCATTAAGTCTAGAAAAGTGTGAAAGTCTTTTACAACACTTTACAACACCTTCACAAGACATCTTTAAATGTATTTACAAGGGTTTGAGACCTAATGTGGACGTGTAAAACACTTCACAACACTAAATCAAGCCTCATTAAGTCCAATTTATCATGAATTATTCCCATGCCAAGCAAGAAACACCCATTTTTCTATGCCACAGTAAGAGAGTTACATGTTAGAGGCAACAAGGACTAAATTCATTAAGATTTAGGTTTTATGCCATGCCCAAGTAGTCAAGGATTGTGATTTCTATCAAATATTTGTGGTTAAATGAGTAGTAGCTCACATTTTTTTACATTTTTCTCTAGTACATACATTTATTTAAAATAAAATTTTGTCTTCTTAATTGTATATAATATTTACTCTTTTTTACATATTATAATTTAAATTAATTGACTTTACAAGTTTATAACAATATTTATTTTATAAATAAATATGTTGATAACTAGTACATATAATACAAAAATAATAATTTATGATTTAGTATATCTTCCTATTAAAAAGGGAAAATTCAAATCTTAGTTACACTATTTAAGCATGGCCATAGTTTGAGCTTATTCTTCAAAAATAAGTTTCAAATCACAAAATTTTGATTATTTGTATTAGTTTCTTCATTATGAGAATGGAGTGAAGGCCTATACTATGCCATGACTTCCTCCCATGAGGAATGCCAAAAATATTGCAATGATTGGGGAGGATTTTGTAGGCTTCTTGGCCTTCTAAGGCCTGTGTTATTCATTTGGCACACAAGGTCAACCCCTGTATGTGAGTATTAGTAAGCCCTAGACCACCAAAGTCACACGGGAGACAAAAAATACTTCGAAGAAACTTGATGGAATCCTTTACCTTTCTCCAAGGAAACCCAAAGAAATTCATTTATAAAAAGTATAGAATTTCTTGGCAAGAGAAAGGGGCTTAATAGTAAAAAAATACTTTTTTTAATGTGAGTGAGAATAGCTTGCTAAATAATTACAAGAGGATTGAAAAGCAAAGTGAATTCTCAACAATTTTAAAATTATTTTATGGCCAATCATTTCCAACCAATGTGTCCAACTAGGAGGGGTTGGACAAAAATATTGATAATTGCATTGAGTTTTCTATGACTAAATATCAAAGTCAAAAGCAAGGAAAAAGCGTTCAAACATTACAAGGCATGGCGGAGTGAGAAAGGAATCATTGGTGAAATTTCCATTAATGTGTTAGAGATTGGAGTTAGGAAGGGAGATACCTTTAACCCTCTACTAGGTAGTTGTGTTCGCCAACAAATATCTAAATCGTTTAGTCACAAGAACATATAAATTTAGAGCAAGAGGGAAACATTAGAAAATGAAGAATCGTGTTTCAAATAATTAATTGAAACACAAGCCAAGGAATTTGCAAATAGAATTTGAATTGATCAAAGAAAATTAGGGCCAAACCCAAGGGCTTGAAGCATGACTAGAATAAATCATCAGTTAATGCATTCCATAGGCTTTAGCAAAGTCTATTTTGATTAAAATAAGTTGATTTTTTAGAGAAAAAATCTCATTCAAAACCTTCCCAAACAATAATAGTATTATCTATGATATATTCACTTTTTATAAAGCTAGTCTATTTGGGTCGGATAATAAGTCAAAGAAAATGATATGTGAAGTACACAAGCTTTGGATATGATCTCGTAGGAAGTATTCAACAAAGTAATCAAATACCAATTATATATTTCATCAAGATCGCCTACCTTAGTTAATACTTTTATATTTCCTTTATTTATAATAGCACTTAGGGAACCTATTGCAAAATATTCTAAAATTAAACCTAGAAAAGATCAAGTCCAAAAGTGTCCTATGCAACTTTATAAAATTAATAATGGAAACCATCACAACTAGGGGCTTTATCATCAACCATGTAGAAATTTTCTTTACAAAGATCTACCAAAGTGAGTTTCTAGTCACAAAGGGCTCATTTAGTAGCAAAGAGCTTACACAAGACAACACTCAAACACCCATGAAGGGATTTCTTAGTCTTGGAATAAGGAACTTAAGCTTTAAAATCTTCCAATAATAGAAAACAAAAGCTTAAATAATATCTGGAAGCTCAGAGAGGACTTAATGGCCTTATTTGATATGCTTGATTTGTTGAGGAATTTAAAAGTCTCAAAGGGATTAAAAGAATTATTTAGAAACTTTATCCTCAATTTTTGAGCCAATCCAAATGGGCCTTGATTTATCTCCTTAAGTTGTATAATTATTAGTAATTTTCTTCTACTACTAAAGTTGAGCAATGTGCAACTACATACTAGGGGAGAATGAAAATGCCTCTAGCTTGATAATGACATGATAGAGTTCCAAGGTGGTGTCCTTAGATGAGTAGTGGCAAAACAATGTTAGTTGGTGATCATAAATTAAAATAAAAATCAATATGTTTGATAACACCATTCCACCATTAGATCCAACCAATCTCATGAGAAGGATGTGGCTTAAAATTCTAAATGCATTGAATATGGACCAACATGGGAGTAGACTCAATAATGATCTATTGAGGTAAATTTGCACTTTGGGAGCTTTAGGTAATGTAGATTGCCACTCAATGTAAAATTAGATCAAGAGATATTTTAAGATTATTATCTATCAAAGACTCCATCTATAATTAGAAATAGTTGGAGAAAGAAAAGATGAGCTAACTTTACAACATGGCTCTATCAAGACATTCAAGAATTATTTCTATACTTGAATAAAAATTTGACCATTATATGAAAGTAAATTAGAATGATAAGAATCAATATTTGGATAAAAAATAATCAGTTTATTATGCAACTAGTACCAAGCCTCTTTTTTGTTAGTTTTCCTTCTCATAGGGTGGTGGCCAAAATTATCAAAAATCAATTCGATCATATTGAAATCCCCACACATGAGCCAAGAGGCAATGAGAAGGAATTTCAATCCAAAACTAGATGAGATACATCTTAATAACATCATTAAAACTGCAAACATTAATAACCCTAAGAGAGTGGTTTTTAATATTAAAGAGGACCCATAAGGCACAACTAGTGGGATCACATATGTGAGCCACTATGTTTTATTTCTATGTAGGTAAAATGAGATTGACAAGTTCTCCACAACCTAGTTGATGGTTACTAAATAAAAAGAGGCTTTTTGGCTATATGCCATGATAAATGATAGAAAATATGAAACCTACAATTTTTAACTCCAATAAAAAATATGTTGAGCATAAGACACATTTGTTTAATATCTTACCTAATGTATTTAATTCTTGAGTTATTAGAGCTCCCAATATTTCATGAAATCAAAATCATAGAAGAGGAGAATTGAGGAACATTCTATCTTCATTGAGATCACCAAGAGATCTATAATTATTATTTAGTGATTCCTCATTTGTGAATGATGCCATTTTTTAATGTATGAGCTATCTAAATTAAATTAACTTGCTGCAAATGGAATTTAGAAAGATCACAAATATCATTCAACAACATAGAGAAATTGAAACACAAATCCCAAGCCCAAATTTCAATATGCAACTAGAAAATCTTTGAATTAAATATGAGAAATTAATCTATTACAATCCAATCATGGCTAAAGGCTTTAACAAGCCATAAGAAACGCCTGGAAATCACACAAAATCTGATTTGCAGAGGAAAATCAAAGCTTGGAGTCAATCTTCTCTCCAACACCTGCAACTTCAAAGCATTCCATAAACAATGTTTTCAATTTGCACAAATTGTGTTGATTTTTCATTTGTCAACACTCTCAAATCTGTCAATCCCACAAAGAAATCTCCATTTGAAGGTGAGAAACGCCCTTCTTCTCTTCTTTTGTTTTTCCTCTTTGAAAAACTAACTCCAAAATGAAAGAAATTCATTTTTATCTTCTCATGCTTTCCTATAATTACATTTTCAATGCATTTAATTTACATTTAGCTTGCATTCCAAAACCCCCTATGAAAATCAACACCCACCTCTAGGAATGGAAAATAAAATATAATTTAATATTCAATCTTGAATAAAATATGCATTTTAATCTTCCAAACTTAGGCCAAAATACCATATGGCTTTAAAATTGCTTTAGTGCTTTCACAAATAAAGCAAAAAAGTAGATTCCTCAACTTGGGCACCCACCTCTCGGGTTCCTATTTTTTAGGAGCTGTGGAAATTTAAAATATGAGTTACAAATGGCTTTAAATTCTCCAATAAACCCACACCATAAATTGCTTTTTTTTGCTTTTTTAGTTTTAAAGCATATTCTCCATGATTCCTGTTCACCAATTTGACTCAATTTGAAATCAAATCCAAATTCAAATTTTCCCACATCACAAAATATTTAATTTCACACCAAAATATGAATTTCAATAATCAAACATGAAATCCAACACACCAAAATTGAAAAATTCAAAAATAAAACCTTCAAGTTGACACAGGATTACACTAAGCCATGGATGCTCCTACATTAGACACCCATGGTAGAAGAAAAATGATCTATCACTTTCCAAGAGGATATCCAAGCTGAATAACCTCAGTATCAGACATCCATGAAGAGTCCTCTATAGGTCTTCCAAAACATTTCACCAAGTATTCCATGTATTGCTTCTTTCGTGTGCTTCTTTTCACCCTGCTATCAAGAATTGCTTCAATCTTTTCACTCTCTAAAGTAGGTGTGAATGCTTGTGGTTGTCTTGCTGCTGCAACTTCATTATTTTCACCTTCAAGGAATATGGTTAGATCTGAAATATTGAATATTGGAGAAATATTTAAGTCATTGGGAAGTTCTACCTCACATGCATTACCAGAATCATGTTTTCTCACTATCTGGTACGGGCCAATCTTCTTCATCTTGAGCTTGTTGTATTTACCCACTAGAAATATCTCCTTTGTTATATGCACCACGACTTCATCTCCAACCTGAAATTCCTTATGTCTCCTCTTCAAATCAGCATTAGTCTTGTAAGGAAAATTTATTTTATTGATATGCTTTCTCACCTCATCATGTAGTTCCTTCATATGTGCAGCAAAATCCTCTTCATCAACACTCCTTTTCACATCCTTATCTATCTTATTCAAGTGTGAAACAACTCTTGGGCTACTACCATAAAAAAATTTGAAATGGTGAGATACATGTGCTTCTGTTAACTGAGTTTTAGGCAAACTCAGCTTGTGGTAAGACTAAATCCCATCCTTTTGGTTGGTCTCCAACCAAGCATCTCAACAAATTTCCCAAGCTTCTATTCACCACCTCTGTTTGACCATCTGTTTGAGGATGGTATGCTAAGAAAAACTTTAATTCAGTGTTGAGCTTCTTCCAAAAGGTCCTCCAAAAGTAGCCAACAAACTTGGTGTCCCTATCAGAAACAATGCTCTTTGGAATTCCATGAAGCCTCACAACTTTAAAAAAAAATCTGCAACATTAATTGCATCATTAGTCTTATGAAAAGGTATAAAATATGCCATTTTAGTGAACCTATCCACCACAAAAAATATAGAATCATTTCCTCTTTGTGTCCTTGGCAATCCAAGAAAAAAATCCATACTTATGTCCTCCCATGGCTTCTCTGGTACTAGTAGTGGCTGATATAAACTAGTGTTTTGACTTACTCCTTTTTCCACTTGACACACTCTACAACCTTGCACATACTTCCTCACATATTTCTGCAATTGAGGCCAATAATACTTCTCTCCAACCAATGTAATAGTCTTGTCAAAACCAAAATGCCCTGCAAGTCCACCACTATGTTTCTCCTTAATTAAACTCAGCCTCATAGAACTTCTAGGAAAGCATAACTTGTTACCTTTAAACAACATGTTATCTTGGATTAAATAATCCAACCATTTGGTTCTATTTGTTGCAATAGGCTCTTTTCAAGCTTTCCATGCCTCTCCAAAATCTAAGTCTCCTTCATACATATTTTTTAGTTCATTAAAACCCACAACTTCAACTTGCATTTCAATAAAAAAACCTTGTCTTCTACTCAAAGCATCAACAACTCTATTAGACTTCCCACTCATATGTTTCAAAAAAAAAAGTGTAAGTTTGTAAAAACTCAACCCATTTCATGTGTCTTTGACTCAACTTCCCTTGACTACTCAAGTATTGGAGTGCTTGATGATCGGTATACAAAACAAATTCTTTTGGAATAAGATAATGTCTCCATTTCTTAAGTGCTTGAATGATTGCATAAAAATCTTGATCATAAATTGAAAACTTTTTCTTAGCATCATTAAGCTTCTCACTAAAATATGCAATAGGCTTACCTTCTTGGCTTAAAATAGCCCCAATAGCATTCCCACTTGTGTCACAATCTACTTGGAACACCTTGCTGAAATATGGAAGTGCTAGAACAAGCTGCATTATCACTTTACTCTTTAACAAATAAAATCTCTTTACTACCCCTGTAGTCCACTTAAAATTCCTTCTTATCACCTCTCATTATTTTAGTTAGTGGTGCACATATGCTACTAAAACCTTTGATGAACTTTCTATAAAAAATTTCCAACCCATGAAATGATCTCACCTCAGTTACACTCCTTGGTGTTGGCCATTCTAGAATAGCTCTTACCTTTTCCGGGCCCATGTTGATGCCTTCCCTTGAAACAACAAAGCCTAAAATACACCAATTCCCTCTTCACAAATTTTCACTTTTTGAGGTTAATCAACAAATTTTTATCTCTAAGCTTTTCAAAAATGAGTCTAATATGCATCAAATGCTCCTCAAGAGTCTTGGTAAAAATTAAAATTTCATCTAAATACACAATCACAAATTTTCTCAAGAACTCTTCCAACACTTCATTCATTAACCTCATAAATGTACTAGGTGCATTGGTTAGCCCAAATGGCATGACTAACCACTCATACAAACATTCATTTGTCTTGAATGTTGTCTTCCAGTCATCTCCTTCACGTATCCTTATTTGGTGATACCCACTCTTCAAATCAATCTTGCTAAAATATGTTGCTCCACTCAAGTAGTCCATGATATCATCCATCCTTGGTAATGGAAATCTGTATTTTATTGTAATCTTGTTGATAACCCCAGAATTCGTGCACATACTCCATTCTCCTTTCTTTGGTGACAAAATAGTAGGCACTACACATGGGCTTCAACTCTCTCTTATCAAACCTTTCTTTAAAAAATCAACAACTTGTCTATTTACCTCTTCATTCTTTGTAGGTGATAGTCTGTAGGCTGCTTTGTTTGGAAAAATTTTCCTTGGAATCAAATCAATTCGATGGTTGATTTTTCTCACGGGTGGGAGTCCTTCAGGCACATTATCTAAAACAATCATCTTAAACTCTTGCAGAAAATTAGCAACCTCTATAGGAACTTCATCTACAACTTCACTGGTAACTTTAAGAATAATAGAAAAACAAAATTTCTCATGCTCCATACCTTCAAGAAATATTCTTGCATCAACTAAAAAAACTCTAGCATTACCAAAAACTTGAACATTTTCCTCCTTCAAAGGTTTCAACTTATGCTTCACTCCATCTTTCACAATTGTGTAGGTGTTAGCACACCCATCATGTATGGATTTTCAGTCATATTGCCATGGCCTTCCAAGAAAAATGTGACAAGCATCCATAGGGATGATATCACAAAGAATTTCATCATGGTAATTCCCAATTTTAAACTTCACATTGCATTGTTCACTTACAAAAAATTTATGATTATCTTGCACCCAAGCAATCTGGTATGGATTTGGTTGTTTTCTCCTCTCAAGCTTCAAAATTTTCACCATCTCATCAGACACAAGATTGTTTGTGTTGCCACTATCAACTATGATGTTGCACACCTTTCCTTCACACTTGCACCTTGTTTTGAACTACTTCTTTCTTTGCATAGGCTCATTGTCTTCATTCAAGAGTGCTCTCCTTGTCGTCAAAACCTCTCCATCTTCAACATCTTAGGATTGTGAAGAATTCACCTCTTCCTAATTCACATTTTCTTCTCTTCTTTGGTATTCTTGTCTCCTTTTTGGCTTCTCTTCTTTTGGGAAATCATAGGATCGGCGACCTTCTTCTCCATATTTGTAACAAGTGCCCCTAAATGGGCCTCCTCCATAACTACATCCTCTACCTCTACCTTTGAAATTTTGGTCTCTTGAGCTTTGTCCATCCTCATATTTTTGTGCTCTATTGCTACCCTCTTCATTTTTAAAACTCTTTTTTTGATTTTCATCATTCTTGTATGGTTTTCCTCCTGTTTTACCTCCATGAGCTTCTCCCCTTTGTTTTCTTTCAAATCTCTTATTCAACCTTTCCTCTATCTTCAATGCCATTTGATAGGCATCTTCCATTATCACAACTCTAACCAATGCCATTTCTTCTTGAATGCTTGACCGCAGCCCGTTCATGTACCTTGCAATCTTTTCCTTGGTTACTTCTGAATGTCCAATTCTTATGAGGATTTTATGAAATTCTTCTATATACTCTTTAATACTTTTGTTTCCTTGCTTCAAACCTTGCATCCTCTTGAGAAAATCTAACTCATAATCAAGTGGATTAAACTGCCTTTTTAATTTGTCTACCATTTTATCCCATTTCATAATCTTCTCTTTTCCTCTTCTTCCCCTTTCTAATTGGACTTCTCTCCACCATATTGAGGCATGTCCCTTCAGTCTTGTCTTAGCAAATCCCACTCTATCATTGTCTTCTACCTCTTCAAATTCGAAATACTCCTCCAACTCATTAAACCAACCTATTAAATCCTCTGGATTTAAACTCCCATTGAATGTAGGCACATCCATTTTTGGTCTCTTCCCCATTTTTTTTAAAGCTTTCAATAGTGGGTCATTTATAACTGCTACAATCTCTTCTCTTTTCTTAGTATCTAAACTAGCATTCTTTGTATGTTCATCTTCATCTTCATCATCTTCACTTCTTGGGTCTCTTACTCTTGCAAATTCTCTCCTTATCTCATTTTGAAAAGTTTCAACCTGCCTTCTCAAGACTCTAAATTCATCATTTCTAACAAAATTATCTACTTCTCCTCTACCTCTTCCCCTACCTCATGGGTTTCTTTTGGAAAACTTTTTTTTTTGCAGCACCACACTCACAGTCCTGGTGTAAACTGCCTCTCTTCGGCGGTTTTTTTACACACACAAGATCAACTGCTCTGATACCACTAATGTATGAGCTATCTAAATTAAATTAAATTTCTGCAAATGGAATTTAGAAAGCTCACAAATATCATTCAACAACATAGATAAATTGAAACACAAACGCCAAGACCATATTTCAATATGCAACTGGAAAATCTTTGAATTAAATATGGGAAATTAATCTATTACAATCCAATCATGGTTGAAGGCTGTAACAAGCCATAAGAAACCCCTGTAAATCACACAATCTGATTTGTAGCAGCAAATCAAAGCTTGGAGTCAATCTTCTCTCCAACACCTACAACTTCAAAGCATTTCACAAACAATGTCTTCAATCTGCACAAATTGTGTTGATTTTTCCTCTGTCAACACTCTCAAATTTGTCAATCCCACAAAGAAATCTCCATCTGAAGGTGAGCAATGCCCTTATTCTCTTCTTATGTTTTTCCTCTTTAAAAAACTAACTCCAAAATGAAAGAAATTCATTTTTTTCTTCTCATGCTTTCCTGGAATTACATTCCCAATGCATTTCATTTACATTTAGCTTGCATTCCAAAACCCCCTAGGAAAATCAACACCCACCTCCAGGAAGGGAAAATAAAATATAATTTAATATTCAATCTTGAATAAAATATGCATTTTAATATTTCAATCTTAAGCCAAAATACAATATGGCTTTAAAATGGTTTTAATGCTTTCACAAATAAAGCAAACAAGCAGATTCCTCAACTTGGGCACCCATCTCCTGGGTTCCTATTTTTTAGGAGCTATGGAAATTTAAAATATGAGTTACAAATGGCTTTAAATGCTCCAATAAACCCACACCATAAATTTACTTTTTCCACCTTTTTAGTTTTAAAGCATATCCTCCATGATTCCTCTTCACCAATTTGACCCAATTTGAAATCAAATCCAAATTCAAAATTTTCCACATCACAAAATATTTAATTTCACACCAAAATGTGAATTTCAATAATCAAACATGAAATCCAACACACCAAAATTCAAAAATTCAAAAATAAAATCTTCAAGTTGACACAAGATTGCATTGAGCCATGGATGCTCTTGCATCATTTTTGGAGTTTGAGACTTGACTAGTGCCTTCTTCCAATCTAAAATAAACTCACCTTCCTTTGTCCCACAAGCCAAGCTATGAGAATGGTGAAAGGTGGTAGGAGAGAGTCATTATTATAAAGTAGCACAAGAAAGAAGCAATTTTCTATTAAAGTGAGGCTTGTTTGGTGCCTATAATGACTCTCTTAAGGTTGATAATGTACCATATCCTTCACTCTATTAGGCTTTGAAACTTGAGGCCTAGACATTGATGGTTGATGATTAGCACTTTTAGCTTCAAAAGCAATAATTTATTTTATTATTCACTATAGTCTGGCCATCCTTTTTTTTGAGGTGAATATTTGCTAGTAGGCTATTTGGGTTGAGACTTAAAGCATTGGGTAACAAGAAAATAATCTCAAATTTTATGGTTTGAGGATTGAAATTGATAATAAGAGTTTAAAAACTTGAGAGACATGACCCTTTATGGAAGTTTCTAAGTTCTTGTATAGAATTGTATGTAATCCTAAAATCCTTATATAGGTCAATATCAATTCAAACCCTTTTTCAAGGGTGGGTTGAGAAAACATGTTCTTTCTCAACATGGTTAACAAGCCCCAGCGAGGCCACTATATGATCTAAGAAGGGTGAAAGTAGTTAAGGAATGACCAATGAATCAACCTAGACTAAAATTTGAGAGAATTTTCCTCAAGAAAAATCAAGTTTCATGTCCACTACATAAATACTAACAAAGAGGAACAAATGTACTAGGGGCCATGCTCAAAGATGGCCTTAGTTAAATTTAAGAAAGTGGAAAGGAAAGAACCCCATATAATTTTTTTTGAATAGCCTCTATTTGGACTCCATGAGGGATACAAGTGGAGTTTACCAAGATTGTAAGCATGCTTTTAAAGGGGATTCTACCCACAAAGTACCCAACAAGGGTGTAGTTTTCTAGCCATGCACATGCATAGTCAAAATATTGAACTATCAAACAATAATAGGACTAGAAGATTTACCTCATGGATCACTTTTAGATTGAACTTGCAAGGGTGCTTTTGAGCCATTATCTCTTTTGTCCAACCCAATGACGTCACCATTAAATTTTAGGCCACTTTGGTTGGAAGAAATATAAAAATAAAATTTCATTAAGAGACAAGGGATGTTAATTCAAGGTGAACTACTATAAAAATTAATTCCCCAAAGAGTGTAAATATGGATTTTAACAATACAACATTGGATTAACCATTAAGATATAATGAAAAATCTTAAATAAGTAATAGAAGTCAACAAACAATGATAAACCATTATATGACACTAGATGTACATAGAGAAACCCTTTTGGAAAAAACTACACTATCAAAGTGAGACACTAGTATGCATTAATTTTTAACAATAAAAGTACATATGCAAAACACCGTCTCCCTTCAATCTGAGAGAATTCTAGTAACACTTGTGAACTTGGAAAATAACTCATAGTATGGAAAAAAAAAACCCAATGCCTTGTGTGCTCAAAAAATGCATCCATTCATAAAAAATGTAACTACTAAGGTAGTTGTGACCAATGATTCTTGATAACTCACATCTCCATGCCTAGCACCTAGTTTGGGGAAAGTTTCATAAATTAATTTTAATTGATTAGTGATATCCATTATGTGTTCCAACTTCTTCATGATTGACCTCTTTTCTAATTCCCATGTTAAACATCATTACAATTACATGTAAGAGAATAAAATATTACTAAATAATTATCCCCATACATATGGGGGAATCCAATTTCACCCCCTCCATATTCCTTGGCTTGTATATATTATTTATCATCTACAATATGACAAGAACTTAGGATTGTAAGATGAACAAAACCTATAATATTAACATTCTCTCACTTGATATTTACATTAAAATGATAAAATATAAACATAAAACAAATCAAGTATAGGATCCAAGGCCTATGACCTTCCTACACCAGGAGAACTCCTCTATGCTCACTAGATTCATGAGAGAATCTATAAAATTATATTGTCAACTTTATTCAACATGACTTTATTATTCTCTACCATCTCACACAAAAAATCATATTGAACATCAAGATTCTTAGTATGTGCATGCTACATAGGGTTCTTGGCCAAAAAAATATCACTCTAACTATCACAATTATTTATCCATATGCTTCACTTTGGTGGTGGTCAAAGCAACCATAGTTTACCTCTTACTCATCCAGCTCATATTATTTCCAAAAAAAGATAATACATAGCCACTAGTAGACCTTTAACTATCCAAGTCACCTACCCAGTCTGCATCAACAAAGATTTGTAGGTATAATGTAGGTACATAGTGGTTTACACTTTCTGGGAGATCCTAATTTTTGTGGAAATCACAAATTTTTAGAAAATACAATGATTTAAGCCTTGAAAAGCTGCATTTAAAGAATTCCAATTGAAGAGGGTTTGATCAAACCACCTTAGATCAAACTCCCTTGGATAAAACCCCGATAGTTTTAAACCATACCTATAACAGAGTCTCCTTTACACCTATCGAAATGTTGATAAAAAAACAACTTTTGATTCACCTTTTGGGGAATCAAATGAATTCATTTAAAATTTATTTATTGTAAGTATGTAGTCCTTATTATAAGTTTCCTAAAAAGTATAATTTTAAATAAATTTAATTTGACTATTATATTTATATTTTATTTCTTGTGAATGTAGGTTTTTCATCGAAAATCAAGCTCTTTGTTCTGCACATGTGGAAAAATAGCAGATTATCAATTTTTTTTAAAAAAATATCAGTGCACTAGATATTGATGTCCCTGATCCAACAAAAAAAAATTGATACATACAAAAAAGGTTATAATTTAGCCAATAAATCATGTCTAAATTATAACTAGTTTGACTTTGAAACTTAATTAATAAAAAAATATTCAATGAAATGCTATGAAACCAATTCCATGCACTAGATATCGTAGTTACGAATATAAATTTGAAAAAATTAGAATTTTATCCTTCATAGAAAAAAAGTTATGTTTTAGCCAATAACGTCACTCTTTAAAAATGGTGTTTACTGTTAAAAACTAGTTTTCAAAGGAGATGGAAAAAGAAGTGCAATTTCATTCCATTTAAAAATATATATATATATTTAGAATCTATAGACAAAATGTCACAAATCACTAGTTTGCATCATCTTAAATTCCTCACGGTTTAGCAGCTATAGGTGCCCAAAAGTGAAGATTTAGTTAAAAAAAAATAGTTCAATGTCCAGTTTGGCCAAAATTGTAAACTAGCATTGTGGGATCACCAATTATCTAGATTATTAGTATTGTGAATGTTGAATGAAAATGTGAATTATGTAAAATATGAACAATACAATGAAAGTACCAAATTCACACTCAACAATCACTCAATAAAGCTTAAGATCTATATATGAATCAAATAATGAATAATTATACCATAGCAAAGAACTCAAGCTTGAAGAATGCTCATTGATGTATCAATGAAAATACTCAAGCTTGAAGAACTCCCATTGTAGTAAAAAAACCTAAACACTTACAAAAATATGTCCCACTCTCAAGAGAACTAAGGCTTTGGTACCAAATATTATTAATTCACGGTGAAGTATTACAAATTTTATCCAAAGGGTATGATAATCTATTTTTTAATGATGCAATATTCAATTACTCATTAAGATATAATGTGAAGGCTTAATCAATAAGTAGAAATCAACAAACCATGATAAATCATCACATGGAATTGTATGTACATGGTGAAATTCTATTAAAAAAACCTCCACCATCAAAGAGAGGCATTAATATTTATTAACATTAAAAAATAAAAGTACCTATATAACATCCTATCTCCATTCAATCTAAGAGTGTTCTAATGACACTCGTGAACTTGTAAAATAACCCATAAAACCTCTAATCCAATGCATCTAATTTAAGGAGTGTTGAGAGGAAATCATAAATGGATTCTTCAGACCATGTACCACTAAAATGATGTTATGAAAAAGCTTGATTCCCCTATATACTTGTGGATGCCAAAAATTGACAAGCAATAGCCTTATGGGAAACTCAGTTAATGGTGGACCAATTGCACTAAATTGAGTGACATCCGAGTTTTTTAAATAAGTCGGCTCCTTCTATAATTGGGGGGTTTGGAATGGGAAAATGAAGCAGATATAAAAATATAGATCTAATCTAAGGAAATGTGCCAAGATGTAGGTGTGGACATGGTAAATATCCCTTTCATATGGGATTTAAGGGCCCATTCAACAATCTGCATGTCCCGAAATAACATAAATCATAGATGAAAAACCCAAACAATCTATTCAATAACATAAAATAACTCCCATACACATTTACTGAAAAGAAGAGTCCAAGAAATGGTCTAAATCAACAAACTTATATTGGAATTATAGAAGTTCTGCAAATAAACTACTCAGTACAATAATGGCATAGTATAATGTTTTGTCAAATAGCTAAGAAATAGAAAGTCTGAACAATAATGGCACAGTCTGTGAGTCTTATACAATAATAAAAAAACAATACAAAAGGCCTGGTGTCTTTCCACTATTTCTCTGTGTATGTTCCTAACTCATTTTTAGAAAAAAGAAGTAGTATATATATAAAATAATCTCACCGCCTAAAAGCCAGTAACATAAAAGATTCTTTTAGCACAAGCAATGATGTCTATAGCAATGATTTCTCAAGGCCGTTGCAACAAAAAATATTTTGAGACATAGAATGCAGTCGCCTTCAAGCTAGATGCATCCCTTGCAAATGATGGCTGTGGTCTGAGCAAATTCTCATGCATACATGTGTCTCTCACCCACAAAGTTGGTTAGGAAATGTGGCAATAGGTCGAGGCTTGTTGTTGATTCTTCCTCTCTCACAATGAAAATCCCCGCAGAGAAGACACATGGAGAAGTCTTCATTCCTAACGTTGATTATGGGGTCCGCCAAAAAGTGTCTATGGAATGATACTATGTGGCAAGTGGGTGGAGTTCAGTAGAGAAGCAAAGGGAAGCAGGCATTCAAAGGCATGTGTTGCTGACACGTGGAAGCATGGCGGGGCTCAGTAGAGAAGTGAAGGGAAGCAATCCTTCCAAGGAGTGTGCGACAGACACGTGACGATAGCAGACGAAGCTTTTCAAAAAGTGGGGCCACAAGATATTCAAATGTATAGGATGTGGGCTAGACTTAGAAAAATATATATAATCCACTCGAAGGGAGATCGAAGAATTTTTTAAAAATCCACAGCTTTTGGCGACTACTAGTTGCATTCCGCCTGCAAAACAGGGAACCCAAATTTTTCTAGTTCAAAGACTAGAGCCTTATTCAACGGGTGATGGAGTTAGAGATTTGAGAGTGCGGTATGCAGAGGAAGCCAGTCGGCCTCAGATAGCGTCGATATGGCACATAGATTCTCTTGCACTTTGTGCAGATCGATTACTTCCTTGAAAGGAAACTCCATCGATATCCTAGTCCCAGACTCGAGCTGAAAGAGTAGCTGCGCTATTTGATGAGTGACACCCTCAATATCCTCAGCAGTAAGGGGTTGAATGAAGCTTTGAAAAGTGGATAAATCCTACTGCTTCTCAATTTTTGTTGTGATATGCTCCATTGTGGCTATTGAATCATTAGAAAGGAAAGGCAAGGGCAAACCCATTTGAGTCAGCTAGGAGAACTTTTTCCGCATATTGTTCATGGTCCAACTCAATATTATCGAGCAATTTTTGGCATGGAGGATGGCCACATTACATCAAATGAATTCCTTTGCTTTCCTAGGAACCAACCTCCATTCCTTGATCCTTGCACTCACTAAGTCCTTGTTCAACACTGTGTATAGCTTATCAAGAAACTTTTCCACCTCGAGCACCCTTTCCGCAATGAACTGTGGGAATTACTTAATCATTCCGTGAACCTCCCTGTTCAAACTTGTCGCCTTTGCCATGAATTGAAGTGTTGGCTGAAGAGTCAGACAAAAAACCTTGATGTTTTCCCAATATGAAATATATAGTTATTGGGCCACTAAGAGGAGGTCCAACTGGGTAGCAAGGGGTTGGGGAGGATTCTTCAAAAGATCAATTCTGCTTCCCTCGACTTGACATCCTGTGTTAGCTCTGCAACCCTCTTGTCCACAATAGAGAGTTGTTCTTGCAGATTTTTCAATTCGACAAACAATTTTTCCTCAGCCTAGCCTCTGGTTGCAGATTCTCTTTCTAAGAAAAGCTTTACTTCCTGGATTTCCTTCTCAAATTGAGCTTGTTGACCTTGGAAGTCTGTGTCCTTTTGTTGCATTCTTTGCTCCAATTGAGTGTGTTGATGTCGAAACTCTTCATTCTATTATTACATCTCCTCCTCTACCTGTGCCAACCAGTCTTGTAACTCCTAGTTTTTATGTTGTAGTTCAGTGACCAGGTTGGGATCCATGGACTGGAAATTTGCAAGTTACCCTTGGAGTCTAGCCTGTTCTGCCTACACTTGCTCTGACAAGCATGAAAATTCAATGTCCCTTGCCTTGTCCTTTTTCAGTAGGACCTATATCCTCTCCTTGAAATTCTTTAGCTCATCATCCTTCTTCAGTTGGTGACCAAACTTTAGAAAGTCAGTGGTCACCACACACTGGGTCTCTTCCATCAACTCAACCTTATCTTGTGGTTGGGTCATGCGTAGATTGATTCCCATAGCATGGATGGTGTAATCTTTGAGTTTCATCTCTTCCGAGGCTTGATGATGTTCAGATGCATGGTTGCAAAATGCAACGACTATTGAGCCTCATTGAAAAGGGTCTGCACCTGTGGCTCTTTCGGCCTTTTAGCATCTTTTTCCCTTTGCTTTTGGAGCCTAAGAGCCCGTACTGCTCTTGTTTTATCACCCTCCGACATAAATTTTGTTGGAAATCTAATGAGCTTGCTCACGAAGGGTACACCAAGAGGAAGAGAAAAAGGGAACAAGAGAGTAGTGGTCCCAATTGATTTCTTCTTTGGAAGAGAGACTGTTAGTGGGGAGAATGGGGGAATGTTATACCAAGGCCTAGTCTATGAAGTGGTAGAAGGACTAATGGGGAGTGGTGGTGGTATCATAGATACAACATGCTCCATTTGTTTGGAAAGCTGGGTTGGAGCCAACGCAATTGCAAAAAAAGGGGTGGCAAAAGCGGCTGCAGATTGTGCTCTGATGAAAGGTGGAATAGACAGCGGAGGAGTAAAGGCTAATTGTTCAACTTATTTTCTAGCCTCATCTGGGTCAATATCCCCATCACCACTTGCATTGGTATCGTAATGAGTGTTGTTCCATAGAGTATCGAATCTTTCATCCTTGTCTACCTCTTGGAACGGGGCATCACGGCATTGGATCTCCTGATGATAAATCCAGAAATCTGTAATTTTTTTATTGAATCCACTGCCACTTCTTGACCAATTCATTGCGAAGGGTGGCCCCCATTTGGCGTTTCTCATTAAAATTTTCTGAAGGGAAATAGAAATTGAGCAATGTCAGCCTCCTATCCTTTGTAGGAATGTGAACTAGGTTGACAAATAGATCATCCTGTTCGGATAGGGGATTCCACCATTTTTCCCAGTAAGGCCGAGAGTTGTGAGTCACCTTGAAGTTTAGGTTTGTTAAGTCATTTTCGGGGTTGCATTGCCACTCATAATAAATTAACACTAGCACCAGATGAGCCAGATTTTCTTCTAGTAGCCTATGTATCTGCTTTTTTTCCATAACCATCATTTTGAAGCTAAGTGGGTAGAAGAAAAACCCTTTCTTGTTCTTCCCTCTACAAAAGATATTCTCGATAATCAATAGTTTTTGGAACATCTCAAGGGCCAACACCTAGTTTTTGATGCATGATGGGAGCCAGAATGGTTCCTCAGTAAAGCCACATAGCCTAATGAATGTGAAATCCTCTCTGAGAAACCAGTAGCATTTAGGAGTGAAACTTTGCATCCACCATGTCGGATCGGCAGAAAGCTAATAGAGTTGGCCATCCTCGCTAAAATCTTGTAGAATCGAAGTCAAGAAACAATTTGAGAATGAATAATAGTCATAAGTTGTGGAGAGGAGAGGAGTCCATATATAAATCGACCCTCTTACTCCCTTCTCATAAAAAATAGCTAACCTCATATGTTTTTTAAATAAGTTAGTGTTTTGATGTAAAAACATATGAGCAAGGAGAGAAGGAAACCTTAACTTACGCTATGTTCTGTATTCCTTGATTTGGCTCATCATTTCCTAGACAATGACTTCCACAAATTCATACCAGAATAAGGAACGTTGCTTCCTCAACTGAAAACCCAGACCTAGTTGAAATGCTTCAACGAACTTGTTCTCATCCATGCCGCAAACAAAAGCCATCATAGAGAAGGTATCCTGCAAGTCCTTGTTAAAAGCGTTGTGCAAAATTAGAATCTATGACGGATTTTCCAAATCTTCCTAAGGCCTTTTGGTTTCTCGATTGTAAAAGTCCATAGCAAGATCTCTGCCTCTCCAATAGTTTTCCCCTTTTTCTAGAGTAAACGACTCCATCCTTTCTTCTATAGAGCCCCTTTTTGGGATGCACAACATGTCCCTAATATCCTCCTCACTGATTATAACCCTTAGCTCTTGGCCTTCAATGGCATCGATATCTGGGTTGAAATGTTGAATGCCCTAATGAACTAGCTCCAGGTAGTAATGCACAAAAGGAACCATATACTGCGGGAGTCCATATAACCATTACTTATACACTAACTAATGTTCACTAGTGGCCACTTTCATTCTTTCGCAAGCTACTTCCCTAAGACTCTTAGGGTTATTTTTGAGGGTGGGATCATGAATGTTATCCCATTCTTCCATTATCTAGGTCTGGTCCCTGTGAGTTTTTTGCTTTTCTGCGACCTGCGTGCGAATCCACTTTGACTTCTCTGGTATCCTAGGCAAAGCATAAGAGGTGTTAGTGAAAATAGTGGCCATTGGTTTCATGTGAATGGCATCAAACAAGCTTTGGTTCGCCTTGCCTTCCGCTTCCATTTGAGGATTCTGAGCCATCTCAGCATTATATGGATTTTTACGATGCTCAAACTTACTACAATTCACTTGTGTTCTTCAGCAATTTTGCACTCAAAACTCTTTGCACTGGATAGCGTGATTAGGAAGCTTTTCACAATGTTATTCTTTCACATGTAACACTTAGCTTTTTCTTACTTGGAATTGTAGACAATGATTTCCTTTTTGCATTAAATTTGACATGTACCACCTACTCCTTTGCTCATGCGAAATGAATTTCTTACCCTTTTGAAAAGACAAGAATTCATAATGACAATTAGTCATCATGTCCTACTACATGATTTCTTGGGAAATTGAGCCAGTGATTGAAGGCATATAAAACCTTTCGCATGCTTGGCAATTAATATCTTAAAAAGAATGATTAAGCCAAAGATGCAATGAGTACTTGAAAAGATTTGAGTTCCTCCTTGGAAATTGGAAAATGCTTGCAACATGACACATCAGCAATTAGCCGTGCAAACTACCACCTGGGACTACCACCAGTTTTGGCTACTTGATTGCTTCTTTTTAACTTCACACGCAACAATTCGTACATAGTAGACACAACTGGGTGGAAATTCGAATTGGCTCTTGGTGGGATTTTTGAGTTAATACTCGATTAGCATCATGCTTATGGCACTCAAGTATCCTGGCTATTTCTATAAATAGACACAAAGGCAACAACAAAATTCCACTTAGTGATTGAGACTCATTAGCATTTCATATTTGGGTAGAATTAGGCATCACAAATACTCCAATTAGGCTCATTAGAAATAATTCTTAAACAAATTTTTTAGGTTAAGTTTCTAACAGGCCTTTGAAGGAAATGATGAAGAACAAGCATTCGTTGGCTATCATAGCAATGAAGTGGGTATTGGGTAGGGACTATATAGAGTACGAAGAAAAGTATAGGGTCAATATCGACATTTTCTCTCACTTTGTTGCATCCATGCTTGATATATAGGTCCCTAAGCCAATGATCCCGTGACTTACATTGGAAATCTTCTTGAAGTGCTACCTTGGTAGCCTTGGAGAAATTATGGCAAATGCGGTGTATGGCATGGGTCTTCCTACGGCGAGTGACCTCCGCAAACACATTGAAGAAGATGCAGTGGTGTCGTGGGTGTCGTTCCTAAATGGATTTTGCATTCTAACACATGAAGAGCACTGCCAGAGGGTTACTCATGCCTACCACTTCTTGCTACGCTGCTACAACGTGGTGCTATTCTATGGTGTGGAGTGGTATACTAATTTCAGGAACCTGGTGTATCCTCCACCACTAGTCGTTGTTGCTATTGACGCCCCTGTTGTTGTTAATGATCTTGTTGCTCCTATTAATGATCCTGCTGATGAAGTTGTTCCAGATGTCGTTGTTGATGATGCTCCTACTGTCATTTAAGAATCAACACTTTTTATATTTTTTTGTATATATGCCTAGAAAAGGCTTTTAACACATATACAAGAAAAAAACTACATAGTATATATATACTCAAAAAGTATGGCCTTAGAGCCATTTTGGAAGTGTAATATCGAAGTATATGATACCATCTAATGAATATGCAACTTTTATTAAACTTCTGTCTCTTTTGTTTTTGCTTCCTGCATTATGGGTTCCTTTTCAATTTTTGCATATGGGTTAATTTTTCTGCTTCCTGCATTATGAGTTGCTTTTGGAAAGACTAGCTGAACAAAATAACACAAAGGAAAATTTACAATAATTACATATTTACATAGGCAGAACAATTAATAAAGCTTAATTGAGCAATTTGAGGTGGATTCTGTTAACTGAAATCCCCAATGCTTCTTTCTCCATATTTTCTAATTCAAATGTGTTATGTTGCTTGCATTGAATTATTCTAAAAGAGCCTTCCCACAGGCCATCAATTTTTCTATGTTGGCCAGGCTTTGCGGCCCTCTCATTGAACTTTGACACTAGGTCTCTGCATTTAAGACCTTGGTCTGAGGTTTTCTTGTCAAACCACCTTTTAACCACCTGTTGGTAGTTAGAAATGGCCTTTAGGGCCTTTTCTCTTTTTTCCTGTACTTCCAACAACTCATCCAACTGAACCTCCATGGCTTCGTTTTCTTCGACCTCTAGAGATTTGAGCAACTGTAGTGTAGAAATATCCATGGAGATGGGCAATAGTGCTTCTTTCATGTATACTAACTCATATGGCGAAGTCTTGAGGACTTTCTTAGGAGTTATGTGGGCTTCCCAGAGCACTTCCCAAAGGTTCTTATGCCACTCCTTTTGATGTTCCAACTTGATTCTTTTAATGAGTCGAACTAATTTTTTATTAGTTGACTCGGTTAGGCCATTCCCCTATAGGTAGTAGTTTGAAGACATTTTTAAGAATATGCCATGCATGAGTACTAATTTACATACCTTTGAGCCTAGGAAAGAATTAGCGTTGTCAAAGATTATGGTCTTTAGCGGGTTGAATCTCGTTACCAATTCCTCGAGAAAGTCCACAATCTTCGCCTCCGTTGCATTCTTCAGAGGCATAGCCTCGGTCCATCTGGTAAAGTAGTCTGTAGCCGTGAGGATCCACTTGTGTCTAGCACTGTAGGTGGGCTTAATCATCCTGAAAAAATCAAGGCTCCATTGTGCAAAGGGTTCATCAACCACTATTGGATTCAGGGGTATTATTGAGTTTTTCCTTCTTCCAGTGAAGAATTGGCATTCTTTGCAGGCCTTAACCAAAGAGTGTGAGTCATTGAATAGCGTAGGCTAGAAGTATCCAACATGCATAATTTTGATAGAGGTGGTCTTTGCAGAGAATTTTTTTCCTATGAGACTGCTATGGAAAGTGTCAAGAATTCTCTTTGCCTATTCTATGGTGACACACTGCAGAAGAACACCATTGAAGTTCCTTTTGAAAAGGATCCCTTCAATGAGTGCATATCCACTATTCTGCAATCTATAGAATCTTATCGTCTAAGGAGGAAGGCCCAGTGGATATTTTCTAGTATGCATGAATCTTACCCAGTTCGCCAACCAACAACCTTTGGACTCGAATTCATTTGTTAGAACAAGCTCGGGTTGCTCCTCTTCAGCTGCCATTTCTTTTTCATGCACCAAATACTCGTACAATCCTATTCCTCAGACGGTCTTTGTGGGTTGGACCTAAATATCATATTTGAGGATCTTAGTAATCCAATTGGCCCTTTTTTCAGTGATTTCTCCTTCCATGATGTACTTATGCACACTGGAATGCATGACATATACCATCACCTTGTTGCAAGATATGAGGTGTCGAAACCTCTTGAACCCATTAACAATGGTGAATGCTTTCCTTTCAATGAAATTGTAGTTCGTCTTATAATATTTTAAGGTTTGGGAGTGAAATTCTATCGGATGTTCTCCCTTTCCTTCATCATCCTTCTGGGTCAAAATAGTAGCAATGTTGGATTTGCTATTGAATACATATAATATGAAGTCCTTTGATAAGTATAGATTTACCAACATAGGAGTTGAAGAAATAGTATCCTTAACCTTTTCAAAGGCTTCTCTAGCTTCTTTTTTTCCATTTGAACAACTGATCCTTTTTGAGCATTAGGATGATAGGTCTAATTATTCCTACAAAATCATAAATGAATTTTCTCACAAAATTTACCTTTCCTAGGAAGGAATGGACTCCCTTCTTGTTGACTTGTAGGGGAAGTTCTTTGATTGCCTTCACTTGCTAAGGATCGATTGCAATTCCTTCTTTGGACACTACATGTCCCAATAGCTTTCCTTGTGGCACTCTGAAAACACAATTTTTCAGGTTCAAAGATACCCCAAACTCCTGGAATTTTTTAAAAACAATTTCAAGATGATCAAAATGATCATCCTTACTTTTAGAGAATACTATCAGATCATCCAATTAAATCAAGATGATTTTATTAATCAATTCCCTGAAAGAAATATCCATTGCCCACTGGAAGGTAACTCTCACATTTGAGAGGTCGAATGGAATTTTTTCATATGCAAACATTCCCTACTTGGTAGTGAACGTTGTTTTATGTCGGTCCTCCTCTTTTGCCTAGATCTGGTTGTAACTAGAGAAGCCATCTAGTAGAGCAAACATCTTCGATCCAACCACTATTTGTAAGATAGACTCTATAGAAGGCAAGGGGTAGTGGTCCTTAAGGGATGATCTGTTCAGGTCCCAAAAATCAACACACAAGCGGATGTCTCTTTTCTTCTTTCAGACTAGAACCAAGTTAGATACCCATGTATTATCCTTGATCGAGAAAATGATCCAAGACTGAATTAGCTTCATCAGCTCTTGCGCCATCAATGCCTCAATATTTGGATTCACCGGCCTTTGCTTTTGGCAGACTGGTTTTACACCTTTCGTCAGTTCTATAGTATGCTAGATGATTTCAGGATTGTATCCTTTGAGATCATCATATGACTAGGCCACTACTCCTTCATATTTCTCACAAAACTGAATGAGCCTTTCTTTATCATGCTGCGAGACACCTTTTCTGACTTTGAGCCTCCTTCCATCTCCGACCTGAAGATCTACATAGTCACTTTTTTCTGCTACAAACTTCCTCTTCATTTCTTACATCATCACAATCAAATAGGTTTTCGAGAGTGACCAATCCCTTTGGAAGCTTGTTGAACCTCAGTTGAATAATTTTTCCTTCATAGGCCTCGACAATCTTCAGTTGGAGTTGCTCAGCGAAATCTCCCAACTGTTGGATGAATGAGGTGATGTTTTCATCACTTTCAAACACTTTCCAACTTTGATCATTATTTGGGATTATCGGTCAGACAATCACTCGTAGAGAGTGCACATTATGGATCAGGTCAGGAACATGGTCAAATTGAGATCCAATTGTTGTCATGTTGTCCACATCTGTATTTTTCTCTTTGGGCATTGTTTGGCTATTGAAGGCTTCAAATCCTCAATTAGGTCCTAGAATTTATGTCTATAGGATCTCATGTGGACATTCCTTGCAGCAGAAACCCATCAAACTTGATTTACTATTATTTCCAAGTCTCCAAACACCATTATTTGTTTAACACCCATTCATTCTACAAGACTTAAACCTTGTACTATGCCCTCATATTCATCTTCATTGTTTGAACAAGTGAACTAGAAGCAAAAAGATCTGAGTGTCTTTTCATTGGATGGGGACGTCAAACATATCCCGGCTCCTGCACCAACTTTGCATCTTGCTCCATCAAAATGCAGTGTCCATATTTCTGAGGCTTGACCACCCTCAAATTCCTTTAGGACCTTCGGGATCACTTGATCTTCATCATAAATGACATAAGTCCCCAACTCGGTGGCATGATAGTTACTGAAAGGATCAATATCTATATATTTTATCAAGAGGACCTCTTCTTGATTAGTCTGGTCTCCAGTCACTTTTTCATCCTCTAGTAGCTCAGTACAATACATTTCATCTTTGATAAAAGAGGTATGAGTGGCATCAAAGTGTATCATAGCTTCATCGACTACATGTTTTGAATGTAGAGGTTCAGATATTATTTTCATTTTAGCTCCATGCTTGGTCCTGAAGATTAAGTGTGACCAGTCCAAGGAAAGATATCCACCTATCTTTGAAGTGAACTCCCGGGATAAGCAAAGACCAAACATGGGGGGAACATCTATGATCACGGTATCTTGTGGAACTGTGATACTATGGAAGGAGAATAGAATCAAGGGGAGGTCCTTAATGACACCTATGGTTTCAACCTTGTTCCCATCAAGCTGCATAACCCCTCTTTTTAAAGGTTCATAGCTAAGTCCTAAGGCTTCAGCTATCTGTTTGGGCATGACTATGGTACTAACACCAAAGTCAATCATAAAATTATGCTTTTTTACCCACAATAAGAGTTAGAAAAAGGGTTTCAGTTTCAATTTACCTTTAACCTTGGTGGAGGCTTCCTCTATACTATTTGTGAGGACTTTCGCAGGAGGTGATGGATCAAAAACCCTTCCTTTGAGTGACTGCTCTATCGATTCAATGATTGTGTTTTCCCAAAGGGCCTTTTGCAACAACAAATTTTTCTATGGAATAGCTAGGATATCCCAAAGAGATACATTAGCAGAGGATTTCTTCAATTGTTCCACCGCATTAAATGGTGGAATATTCAAAGGCTTTTGTTCCTTAGCCCTTGTTATAACAATTTCCCTTCGCGACTGAAATTTATGTGCAACTGAAGAGGTACTAGGAGTCTGTTCGGAGATAGCTTTGGGTTGCAAAATGACCGGTTCACCTATGAATCTCCCCTTAGAATGAGTGTTGTAATCGGACTGCACTTGTGGGGATTTGGATGTGGATGTATCATTTGTGAACACCACCTCTTCTTCTTCCATCCATGAGAAGAGCGCGTGGTCAGGAGCTATATCTGCCTCTTGTTCCAGGGACATCCCTTGCATTTGCGCGGTGAGTACCTCATTTTCCATTTGTGGAGAGGCATATACATAACCTCCTGAATATGACGTTGTGTCTTGGCTATGTTGTTTCACCACCTTTTGTTGTAGGTTGTCGCATAGGTAGTTTCAGGGTATATATGTGTTGCCACAAGGGAAGCACCAGGGATTGATGTCATCAGTGAGATTATTTTTCCCTATCGTCAACTCTCTACTCGAGCTTGGGTGAGCATTCTACAGTGGAGTAGGGATTGGCACCATCTAATTAGTTGTTTGAGTCTACAGATTTGTGTGTGGGCCTCCTTGGAATTGATTTTGTTGGTAGGAAGATCTTTTTCCTTGATAATTTTGGTAGGTTGGCTTCAGAGGCGTGGACCGGTTCCACTTGATGGTAGTTATTTCATTTGAGATGGTTTGCAATAGCTCCTTGATGTCACTCATTTCATCTTTTGAAGAGCCAGATTTGGGAGTGACATTCTTTGACATGCTCGGATATGTATGCATAGATTGGGGAGGAGCAGGGGCACTGATAGATGCTATTTCTTGGGCGGGAACCGAGATCTCAGGAAATATAGGCATGGCAGGCCGAGGTGGCAACTTTTCGGTGTCGATTAGGTTATTCTCTACTTTAACAACGATATTGTATGCATCCAGTAGAGTGGTTTCAACAAGGGACTGGATCATCGTTGAGATTTTGACATTAATGGATTTCAAGTAGAACATGAATGCCAACTCGGTCGGTGGGCAGATTGCAATCGTGGTCCTCTGCCAAGTTGTGTGGATGGGGCCCACTTTTTGGTTGTTCACTACTGATATAGCGAAGACCGATCTCCATTATTCAAAAATCTCTCATAGAAAGGATCTCTGAGCTAGTCCCAAGTACCAATAGTGTAAGCTTCCAGAGTGTTGTACCAATTTAGCGCCTTACCCTTGAAAGAGGCTACGAGCACTAACTTATTTGACTGCAAAATCCGATGAAAATTTCTTACGAAAGATGTATAATTTGATGTATTGTCGGGATTTGATGTGTAATTTTCAATTTTTTAAAATTTTATCCCTGACATTCGTCGAAATTTTGATGAACCTAGGTTTCGTCGAAATTTTGATGAATAGTGTAGTTGACATTTTGACGAACATGCAAAATCAAAAAAAAAATTCAATTTGTGGTCGACATAAATAAAAGTGAGTTCACCTATTTATTGCGACAATGTTTTGCTATACTTGTGAATTTTCTCTACTTGCGAATTTTCTCTACTTGCGACAGTTTGTGGAGAACTAAGGACGATTTTCTTGGGAAAAATCAGAAAAAATTCAAGAAGAAATCGCGAGGTTGAAGGTAGTCATTGTCTTTTTCTAGAATTCATTTGTGAAGTCAAATTTGTACTTCCAAGTTTGAAAATCATATTTTAAAGCAACATCTCATCAGATTTCATTTTTAGACTTGTGCATTTTGAGAATTTCATTTCCAGATTTTGTTGTGCAAGTTCAATATTCTGATTTTAGGAGTCTAACGGTTGGAAATCATAGTAAAATCATAATTTAATAAGTTTGGAATTACCATTTTAAAGTGTTTTTTGGGGTCATTAACTTAGGCTATCTTCGGGGTGGTTGCATGCCATTTTTTTGGTGTAAATATCATAATTATTAGATTTTGTTACCTGTTAAAAAATTGGAGTGTGAGTTTGATATTTTTTGAAGATCTAAATATTCAAGCTTGGTAAAGAAAAATCATGTCAGATAATATTAGTCTAGAACAAAATGAAGAGACGGTTGCTAGAATGTGGGCTAGATTGAAAAGAAAGGGTGATGGGAAATGTTATTGTCCTTGCAATAATTGCAAGGGCTTAAAGACAAGAAGAATTTTAATCACAACAGCTAAGAAACATTGTAGGAAACATGGTCATGTTGAAGGGGGGCATGATTATCGTCCATTGGTAAGTTGTTCATTATATGTGTTTATATTGATTGAATTTGTAAATGTTTATATTGTTTTAACATTTTTTATATACATAAAAAATCACATGATCATGATCATGGTTTATTTGTTTCTATCATTATTATAAAGGTGGGGCGCCCTAGGGCACATGATATGGATTATCACGGCCCAGAGAATGTGGTTTTGCAAGCAGAGGAACATGGAGTTGTGAATATCGAAGATGAAGTTAATGATCCTATGGAAGAAGATGATCATGCGCCAAAAACACAGTTGAAGATGATGGTACAAATACATTGATCCATGACACATTTAGTAGCACAACTCGTCATGATGATCGAGATGACTTTGATGATGTTCATGATTTACCTGTACTTGAGAAGACATATGAGCCCCTTTATGAAGGCTCCCAAACAACTCTTCTCTCTGTTGTATTGTTGCTGGTGAAATTGAAGGTTATGAATGGTTTATCCAACATAGCAATCTCATGGATGTTAAGGTATGTCATATATGTCATCTTTTTCATCTATTTTAATTGTTGTTAGTTCATTACTAGTAAATAAAGGATGAAATATGTACCATTAATATTCTTTATATTAACAAATTATTTTTTGTTGTAGATTGATTGGTGAATTTTTGTTACCACCATCAAATATTTTACCTCTCTTATACCGAGATTTATCTGGCATTATTAAATATATTGGAATGGAGTATCAAGAAATAGATGCATGTCCCAATGATCATATTATATATCATAAACAACATGAACTTGCAACAGAATGCCCAGAATTTCATATCAGTAAATATCGAACAGATCAACTAGCAAAAAAGGTTCCTCGCAAGGTTCTTTGTTATATTCCCATTATTCCACGTATGCAATGATTATTTAGGTGTAAAAGCTTAGCGCAATTTATGGATTACCATGCACGAAATAGAAGTGGAGATGACATTCTTTGAATGCCCACAGATGGTTCTGCATTTAGGGACATGGAGAAAAAATGGCCACACTTTAAAGAAGAACCTCATAATCTCAGACTTTCATTGGCAGCAGATGGTGTCAATCCATTTGGAGAGCTGAGATCTATTTACTCGGTGTGGCCTATTTTTGTTATCAACAATAACATTCCTCCATGGATGTCAATAAAGAGGGAGCACATAATGTTGTCAATGATTGTTCTAGGTATTTTTTTACATCAATTTTCTTTAACGTAGTAGCATCTCATTTTTCTTATTTGTTGCATAATGACATATTTTTTTGATTTAATAGTCATGTACATTAATTTATATATATTGCAGTAAAATGGTTATAATAATTATGCAATTTTTATGTTTATTCAACTAGGTAAGTACCAAGTTAAAGATATTAATGTATATATCGAGCCTCTTTCGACAATTTACTAAAGTTATGGAATGGTGTCACTATATATGATGTCTTTAGACCAATCGGAAAAAAATAATTTCAATTCCATGCAATGCTTGTATGGACAATTCATGATGCCCCAAAGCTAACACATTTTTGTGGTATGTTATAATGTTGGACTGCACTTTAATAATATTTAATTTTATGAAGTAGATATCATGCATGTTTTTTAAATAATCTATTCATTATATATAATTATAAAAATTGGCATATTTAATCCAATTATATATGATCTTGCAGGTATTCAAACAAAGGGAAAATTTGCATGTCCAATTTGTGGTCCAAAGATGAAATCTCATCGTTCAACAAGTTTAGGAAAGCAGGTGTTTGATGAGTATAGGCACTTCTTCCACAAAAATCATAAGTATCGAACTACTGAAAAATATCTTTTATGGGAAAGAAGAGACTACATCAAAACCACGAAGAATGACACCTCGCCTATGGAAGTTGGAATATAATAGAATTAATCGTCAAGGTTATACATTAGATCAAATTTTTTATCTATCATATATGATATGTTTGGAATTTATATTTTTCTATTGTGTTTTGTTTACTCATGTTGTAATTGACAATGATTATCGTTATTAATTTTTTTAACTTATATGCTTCATGAAGGTTGTCAAGGCATTAATGACCGACTTCCACAGGGACTGAAAAGTTATCCCATATAATTTAGTAGGTTGCTCTACTATGAGCAACTAAAAATTGTGCATTTGTTTGATACAATGCATATCAAAAGAATATAACAAAAACGTTATGGAAAATATTGGATGGAAGGCATGACAAAGGAAAAATTGTCAAAATTTGTAGTGACATTCAGGAAGCCAATCATGCAATGAAAAATTTCATTCAATTGAATAGTGATGGAGACCAAATTAATATAAGTTCCCTTCCTTGGTTATTAATGGAGCATCAAAGCAATGCTATAAAATAGTTCATATAAAAAATTCTATTTCCCACAAGATTTGCTACGAACATAAACAATATCATCACAAAGAAAGGTGAATTTGGGTCAAGGATGAAAATGCATGATTGGTATACCTTCATTAAGGTAATTATTTTGGTATATTATATACACTTGTATATTACATGTACTTTTTAGTGTATTATGTTTACTACTTTTGGAAAAATAATGAAAAGATCATTTTATAATTGTTGCAATACGTTCTACCTCTATCTCTCCTAGACAACTTTGACAACAATGTTAAACAAGTTATATATGATCTTGGAAAATACATGAGGTAAGTAGCGATATTTTTTCAATTCATTGTATAGATCTTATAATTGTCATTTGTTTTACTTGTTATGTAATATATTGTATATTTTTGTTAAATCTCATTAATATATTTGCACCTTGAATCACTTATAAATGGTTGTCATCTAAAGAAATCCATAAAGAAGATATAAATTATTGGAAGAGAAAAAAAAATTCGTCTAATGTGTGAAATGAAAAATTTTCTACCTTTGACATTTTTCAATGCACAAGAACACTACCTCATACACCAAGTTGAGGAGATTGAATTGTGTGGACCTGTACACACAAGGTCAATGTGGATGGTTGAGAGACACTTAAAAATTTTGAAGGCTTTGGTTAGACAAAGAGCACATCTGAGGGTTCTATGGTGGAGGGATATATGGTATACTAGACCATGGTGTACATTAGTGAATATCTTCCTAAGTTTGCAACAAAGATCCATGTAGATCACATTTGGGATCCCAACTCCATTAACAAATTCAAGGGAAGTACCTAATGGGGAAAGGTAGATTGAGGAAAGTGAGAGGTAATTATAAGATGGTCATGGAGATTAATTAGAATAAATTTTACATATGTTTTTATGTATATCGTACTTATTTAATTATTAATCTTCAATATACATCAATTATAAATTAAGGTCATATATTGTGGTAATTAACTAATTATACGTCGTTTGTGAGTTTCAATTTTTTTTGATACAGTTGGTCAAAGAGTGGGATGCACTACATTTGTACACGTCGCAAACAATTTTGATTGGATGATGGTATGGATTGAACGATGTCAACAATCTGGTCGCACATTAACATGGGAAGGTGTGGCTTCATTGGTTAAAGAAGCTCATCGTAATGGAGATTCCAATGTTACACAAAGGGAAATTGATTTAGCATATGGTTTAAGAGATAAAAAAGTACGTATAAATATATTAATCACCCATATTATTTAATTATTTTCAATTATATTGATGTATATATGATGCAGAGGATCCAACAACAACACCAACAACATCATTTCATGAGGGTAAATCATACCCAATCAGAATAAGGAGAAGATCAAATTCTTAATTCACTTTTTTTTCCCTCAAAACTCATACAAATTCTTTTTATTCTTCAATTCTACAAGACTTCAAGGCAACAAGTTAGCACTCCAATTTCAACAAACCATATGTCATTATCAGTATTCCAATTGACTCATTCAAAGAAAAAACCATATCAGAAAACTTTGACTCAATCAATTAGATTCACATCATTCTCAACCACCATATCAACATCTATACATTATCTCAGCCTTTCATAAGGCAACACATTATGCTCGCTTGCTACACAACCAATTACCAATCCTTCAAATTCCTATATACATCATATCCTCAAGGAAACAAAACACTTATTCTAAATCAGATTCCAAAATGTCAATAACCAAACTTCAATCATTGAAAATAGTCTAAACTTCTCAAATAGCACCAATTCATTTTCCTTACAAGGAAAACTAAAAAAAACCAATCCTTCTTTCTATCAACTAGTTAATCAGTCCTTCAAGACACAAGATTCATCATGTTTTGAGAGAAATCAATTCAATACATCAGTGTATAAATATCAAATCTTCTTGCTCTGTAAAGATACCAAGACACACAATAGAATCATCATTCTCAAAACAATATGCATTGCCTTTACAACCTTATTCAAGTATAAATTTTACTGTAACTCCATCCAAATAACAAGGTTCAAGTATTTAAGGTCACTCACTTCCTTGAACACACAGATTTCCATTGTCCATGAAATCTAAAGATTAATTAGCAATAGACCTACATCCCCTAGATCGGGTGAACCACTCACACTAGGTTCAAAACCAAGATCCAAAGGCACATTTAGAGACCTCTTAATGCCCATATCATCATATCAAAAAATTAGAATGATTTATACTGGAGAAACTAGCAGATTTCATACTGTATGCCCAAGAAAGGCTATTAGAATAGGGCTATTTTACAAAGCATCCACCTTTTTTCCAACTCCAAATTGTTAGACAACCTCAAACAATCAAAGTAAAGGTCACAAAACATCAGATTTATCCACTTTCAAAGATTGAAAGACCCATTTAGAAAGTGTATTAACAAACCCTTAATTTTAGGGTAGAAACACCCAAAACAATGAGGGTTTTGTGATTATCCCTCTTAATAACTACCTTTTCTAACTTCTCATCGGTTCAAACTGCCTCTTATCTCCTAATATGCTTGATTTATGCCTTTTTGTTTACATAATATTGCATTTTTTGCATTTTTTTGCATTTTCACCTCCTAGTGACTTCTTTTATGATTTGATTACATTCAAATTAGCCTTTTCATGGCCTTGACACACAAATTTAGACTTGAACATGTAAATTTAACATATTAGCCTTTTGAAGGCATTTACAAGATCTAGGTGCTCTTGCACCAATATATATGTTGAGATTTTTTTCTTTGCATACATTCGGCCAAGAATAAATATGTTTATCAACTGACAATATTGCAATAATTTTTACATGTTTGACATATTGTAGGTGAAACACCACAAGGCTATGTGGTGCAATGGTCATAAATTTTGAATCAAAAAGTTGGATGATATGAAGAAAACTTGCGATTCTGGTATAACTGTAGTCTTTTAGGTGACTAATGTTTCATTTAGAAGCGACATACATCTAGAAGTATGAGAAATTGATACTATGGGATTTTGGATGATATACTTGAGTGTGACTTTAAGTCCTTCAAATTAGTTATGTTCGTCGTCGTATGGTATAGGCTACGATTGAATGAAAATGATCCTGAAAGAACTGTTATTGAACATGATAATGAATTTACCATGGCTAATACAAGGTCGATCGAGTGAGCTGGAAATGAGCCCTATGTTCTTCCAAGCCAATGTGAGTAGGTATTTTACTCAGAGGTTCCAGGTAAACCGGGTTGGTCATTTTTTAGACATGATCCAAGAGGAAGGTCGGTAAAGTATAATGTGGTGGAAGAAGAAGATACTGAAGAACTAGAAGATGATGTAGATGATGATCAGGATCAACAGTTAGTTGATGATGTGCCTAACAAAGATGTCAAAGAGGAGGAACTAGATCATGATGATGTAGGAGTTAATGTTTATGAAGATGATATCCATGTGGATGATGACATTATCAAAACTGATATCAATGGTGATGATGATGATATGACCAATTCTTACAATGTCGAATATGGATCAAATGATATAGACAAAGAGTTGGATGAAGAAGAAGATCAATGACATTGAAATGTATGAGTTATGCAATTATATTATCTATTTGATATTAATTTATTGATAGAATTATATTTAACTTATGTGGTTACATAATTAATTCATGATTTTTTAAATTTTTATGCCATTACATAATTAATTTAATGATGTACTTTTTAATGTTTCAAAGGTCAAAAAATTAAAACATTTCAATAGTGATGTTAACAACCTTGAAATTAGTGTGTTTTATGTTTCATGTGATCATAAAAGATTAAAAAGTCAGTTGTAGAGGTGGTTGTTTAGTGGTTGAGGTGTAAAGGCCTTTAAAAGAAATAAAGTGATCATTGTAATGGTTGTTGATGATTGAGGATTTAAAATACAATCTCTTGACATTCAAAAATCTATATTTTTCCTATTTTGCAGCACTGTACAGTCACATACAGCCATATTTTGATGTGAAATCAATTCCATGTCATGAAAATATGTGTTAGCTTTGATTTGAATCTAATTTGAGGGCTTAAGGTGTTTATTTGAGTTAGAAAGCTTCATTTCTTTGCATACAGCCCGATTACCCTATTTTTGAGGGTTTTGTAGTTCAAACATGATATAAAGGGGATCTTACACTTTTTATTATTATTGTAGCTTGTGTAAGAGGCCCCATGGATACTGTTGTAATTGTAGGATGCATGAATAGGGCGTAGGATGAGAAATAAAGAAGGTATAGCTGTTGTCCTCAAGATTTTTGTGAAGAAAAGCATATGAAATGAGAGGTTCAAGCCTAGGTTTCAACAAAATATGTATGGGAGATATGATTTTATAAATTTTTATCCATATGCAGACCTAATGGGTTGTGTCTAAACACTGAATATAAATGATACACACACACACACATATATATGTATGTATGTATATGTATTTGAAAATGTAAATGTAAATGTAATTACTGGATGCTCTCCTAGAACAATAAATGCAACATATCATTAAATAAATCTATATCTATGTATATAAATGTGTATTTCAAAATGCAAGTGTAAATTCAAGGAGCATATGGTTTTTTAGTGTTATAGATACAACATATCCATAAATTAGTGTAATTGAAATTCTAAAGTCTTCAACACATATAATATGAAATCGATCAAACTATTAAACTACATGAGAAATGAATGAAAATAGTAAATACATATGTATCTGGATCAAATCCTTTTCGCGGTGGACCCTATTAGCACTCAAAAATGCTGGTTGAAAAACCACAAGACGTTTCCAATCTCTTGGTACACTTTAGGGTAACGTACAAGGCTTAATGACTCGAGCCTTCTTCTCTTTTGGTGCTACTGAACCTAGGTGGGTCTACCTATACCGACTGAGCTGACTTAATTGATGTTATTTAACTATACTAATCTATCCACAATGGAAAGTTTATAGTGAATAGATGTGATCTTAATCTAACATGAACTAAATGAGAAATATGTTCAGTTAACAGATGTATAAAATGAATTAGATTTATGGATAGACAAGGGGAGACCAGTGCCTTATTGGGTATATGGAGTCTAATGAATATCTGCAAATGTGGATTTCAATAATGGCAATAATTCAAACTGTTAAGCACATAAATTGTTTACAACTTGTGTAAACGTGCAAGTGAATAATTGACAAACTCTTCTTGAGATAGAATGGTAATTCTAGTTATGTGATTCTTCTTATTAATCCAACTAACACTTCCAAATTGTTGTGATTGATTAAAATATTTTAATCCCTACTTGAGAGAACCGAATAACCAAATCACACATATATAGCAAATGTACAATGATAAACAGAGTATAAACTTGTTATATCAATTTAAACAATAGAGAAGCATCAGAATGGAGACAATCAAATAACTGCATAAATTTAACAAACAACTGATACCAAAATCTTAATCCCCGACTTAGATATCTTCATTTACTCCATCAAAATACATGCATCTGAGTCTTTGTATATGAAATCATTTTTCTAGAAATCTATCTATTGAATATCTCCTAATGCCTATATCTGTTGCATTATTATGGAACAAATATAAATACATCAAAACTTGGAAGGGACACATCCCTTCACAAATGTTTTATTTTACTTAACTAATTAAAACAAGAGATTAGGCTCTATTTAGCCATACATGAACATTTGATAAATGATCTAGATAATTTTGTCGTTGATGAGTATCGACATCTCCTAATGCGTTCGTGGTTGATATTTCCACCTTTATCATCCTTTCGTTTTGCTCGCAGCTCTTGTCCAATGTTGAATCCTTCCTTGTAGCATTTTCCAGAATTCTCTACAACATCAATTCACATTCTTTGATCCACTTGGCTTTCTCTTTCAAATTTTATCCATCTTCAAATAGTGTAGGCAGTCCCATAATTGTAACATCAACCTGTGATCCCAAGAATTTTATCCTACTCTAACGTGCAAAATAACTTAAAATGCAAGTGATAAAAGACTAAAGACACTTCAAGATTAGCCAAAAGAGTGATAAAACAAGAAGAAAAATGGATAAAACAAGATACAATTGATTTCACCTTCCTTGCTGTTCAAGACTCCTTGGTTGGCCCTTGATTGAGATGATTTTGTGTGCTCCTTGGATGATTTCTTGAGTGACTAAATGTAAGATTGAATATGCAAAATGATTAGAATGGATAGCTAGATAATGGTAGATGATTGAGAATGCAAATTGGCAACATGTAGTTATCAAATGGCTAAGTGTTAAAAATGCCCTTAAGGAGGGGGTATTTATAGGAGAATTTGAATTCCATAGAGAATTCAACGGTCAAGATGCATCCAACAAGGCCAAGATGAAGGGCTATGGTGGGTTGAGAACCCACAAGCCCTCACATCTTGACATGTGGATGGTGAAGTGGCCAAGAGAAGATGAGGTGTAAGTGAGGTGTCAAAAAGGTACATGAGGTGGAGGAAGGACAAGCACAGGGGGAGTGAGAAGATTTCCTCAAAAGGGATTTCTTGTCCCCAAGTGGGAGTGAAAGGGACATTTGAGGAATTTTAGAATTCCTCAAAAATCTACATGGGAAAAGGAAAGGTGGTTGGGAAATAAATGTGAATTAAAAATTCACATTCTTAGGAGATCTAAAGGATAAAAGGTGGGCTCCAAAAAGGTGGGACTTGGTCACATGTGGAGATTGTGACAAGTCCAAGGTTCTAGAAGCCTTGGAAGGATGGAATGTGAATTAAAAATTCACATATAAAGGAGGGGAATCTAGGATAAATAAATGTGAATTAAAAATTCACATGGGAAAGGGGGTCAATGCCAAAAGAAGGTAAATGCAAAGGATGGCTAAAAAGTGGTGCTAAATTTGGCTAATGACCTTGGTTAAGGTTGTGCAAATATTGGATTAAGCTAATTAATGGAAGATTAGAGGCAAGTGGCAAATGTAGGAGGATGTGACATTAATCTTTGATTAAGAGGATGCACATCATAATCATGAATTAATTAAATTAATTCAGATTAGGGAAAGATTATGGAGGATGTGACAAGGAGAGAGAAAGTGAAGAATTTTAAATTGGTTTTAAATCAAAAGGGGAAAAATGAATAAATTAAATAAATTAGTGTATTTATTTAATTTAGAGAGGAAGAAGGTGAAAGATAAAGCATTTAATTATTAAATCAAATACTTCACAGATATGAGATAAAAGATGTAATATTAATTTAATGAATTAATATTTTAATATGGTAGATGAAAAGGGAGTAAATTTAATCATATGGAAGTGATTAAATTTAGATGTCTACATTTTGCCCCTCTTCGAAATATTGTTAGGATAACAGTGTTTCGAAGAAAAATAAAATGCAAATGAGGCAGGAAAGTGACAGATGGTGATGCCCCTAGCGTGGAAAGGTTAATGATGCCCCAATGACCAGGCTGAAGGAATGGAGGAATGGTAAGAGGGTATGCCCCCTTGAGAGGGCGGTCGGGGGAGGAAAAAGGGGGTCTTCGGACAATGTCTTGATAGAAAGAAAAGAATGACACCATTGGATAGAGCTCGGAAAACTAAGCAATTTTGGTTTTTGGATGGAGGTGATCCGATGCACGGTTTGCAAATGGCAGCCTCGGGAAGTTTGGGATTAGTTGGAGGAATAAAAAGTTAAATAAAAGGTAAAAAATACATTTTTGCAGGAAGGGTTAAAAATGTAAGTTTAAAAATTACCTTGGTCATTTTCACTGTAGCAGTTGAGAGGAAGAGAGTAGAAGAGTGAAAGCGGACAAGGAGAAATAATGCCGATGGACAATGACACCGCGATCGTGCACCGGGCGGACGAGGTGCGTGCATTATACAACGGGTGCGCGGGCAGACAGCATGTGAGTAGTAACAAAACATTACTATTGAATTTATGCATTTTTAACACATATTTTGATAGGTTTGAAAAATTTGAACATATGGGTTTTGTCCGTTAGGAAAAATAGAAAAATGGGTCCGAAATAGATTACTTAAAAAAGGTCAAAAAGAGGGGAAAAACGAGGTAGACAGTTTCATCAGGGTGGGGCGTAGCCGCCCTAAACCAGTCGGGCCGCTTCGGGCGGTGCCGGCGGTTCCCCTCGATGCACTGGATTTCCGCCCGGCCAGGCTGTTCCGTCGCCGGCCTGCGTGGTTCACCAGGGGCTGGGTACCCGGACGCCTGCTAGGCGGTTCCGCCCCCTAGGGGCGGTTCCACTCGGCTACGGCCAGAGTTGCCCACCACGGTTCGCCCGGCAGCGGCCGGGCGGTTCCACCCTGCCGAGGGGCGGTTCCACCCCACTGGTAGGGCAGTTCCGCCCCATGCGGTGGGGTGGTTCCGTTAGCTACAACCCGGTGGGGGTAACCTATCGGGGGGTGGGGGGGAAGAAAAAAGAGAAGGAAGGGAGAAAGAAAGAAAAAAAAAGGGGGGAAGATAGGAAAAAAAGAGAGAAAAAAGATAGATAGAAAAAAGAAATAATGAGAAATGTGTTTGTGTGCATGCAGAGCTTTGAGCAGTTACGAGTGCATGAGCGACGGTCGGAGGTGATGGCGGTGTTGATAGCAGCGATAAACGGGGAGGATCAGGTGGCATTAGATCATGCAGGGTTAGGTCACTGTATTCAGTTTCCAGATGTCAGAGCACATCCGAAGATGTTGACAGCATTGATAGAGAGATGGAGCTTAGAGACATCAATATTTCATTTCCCTACAGGAGAGATGACTGTGATGTTGGAGGATGTGTGGCGTATCTTGAGGCTGCCGATTGTCGGCCGGTTAGTGAGCGAGGTGGTGTCCACAGGGGCAGAGTTACAGGAGACCTTGAGAGTTTTGTTCGGTCATGTGACGTTGCCCCTAGTGAAGGGGCAGTGGGATTTGGACGGGTGTTTGTCAGTGGGTGTGCCAGCCTTACCGTTATTCCTGTGTGGCCTGATTAGTGGGATACTGTTGCCAGATCGGAGCAGACAGACATGTAGCCTGTGTTATATGGAGGTGATCTGCCACATTGTCGAGTGGCGAGGAGGGCCGTTTTCGTGGGGTTCATGTGTATTGGCTCAACTGTACAGAGATATGCATGGGATCTGCTACCGGGAGGTATCGAGTGTGACACATGTGACGCTACTGCAGATTTGGGCGTGGGAGCATATTGCAGTGACTAGGCCGATAGTGGTGAGGGGGGGGACAGTGAATGACCGTGAGCCCGTGGCTTGGGAGTATGGGGAGGAGAGGTTGAGTTTTTCGCTATGAGATGCAGGGGGAGATGGAGGGGTGGAGGAGAGCATTTGATGATCTGCGTTTGAGGGACATAGAGTGGCGGCTATATAGGGCACATCAGTTCAGGGGATGGACGGATACGAGGAGTCATGGGGGGTATTTTCTGAGCCAGTGTTTTATTATTGGTACTCTACTGCACATAGTAGAGTCTCATCGACCAAACAGACTGCTGAGACAGTTTGGGGTGATACAGGATATTCCAACAACACCTATCATGTTCTGGCGGTATAGTAGAGAGCTACCATGGGGAGGCCGCATAGCACCAGTGATAGCCAGGGCATCATGGAGGGCAGCAGAATAGGTGGCTTATCCAGGGAGAGTAGAAGGAGAGCAGGTGCCAGTGGTGACGGAGCGATATCGGAGGTGGTTCCAGAATAGGTTATGGGAGAGGATTACTCCGGTTCAACCTATTTTGAGGGTAGCGGGTGCCGGAGCAAAGGATGAGCAGAGAGTACAAAGGGAGAGGAGAGGAGGGGAGCAGCAGCGACGAGAGAGTGTGGCAGTGGTAGGTGAGGGGGGACAAGAGGAGCCCGAGGGGGATGAGAGAGAGCAGGCAGGCAGAGCAGGGAGGAGGAGGAGGAGACATCAGAGACGAAGCCAGAGAGAGGGTCGGCAGTGGGAGAGGGGGCAACCACAAAGAGCCCAGGGGGAGCAGAGGGTGGAGGAGGTGATGGATGTGGATGATATGGAGGATGTGGAGGTGGTAGGTACGAGGGATGCTGCAGAGGAGGGGAGGAGGCAGTTTGTGGTAGGATGACATGGGCAGCCACGGCGGTTGCGGGTTTAGCCAACTGCAGAGAGTCATGAGGCTCGTCAGGAGCTGGAGAGCGAAGAGGATGATGAGGTTAGAGCAACACCAGGGGAGGAGAGGAGGTCACCATGACATCGATTCATGTTTGAGAGACAGGGAGAGGCGAGACGATTCCGGGTTCGCCGGACTATGGAGGACCGTGAGGAGCGACAGGAGTAGGGGGTAGGGAGGAGCCAGCGGGTGGGGAGGATGAGATAGAGCAGGTGGATGAGGAGGATGAGATAGAGCAGGTGGTTGGGGAGGAGGATGTGATGGATGTGGATAGGGATGCGGCGGAGGGGGATATTGCGGCAGCAGAGTCATTAGCTCTGGTTCCTTATGTGGTACTGGAGGATCCCATTGTATAGGCGAGAGGAGCAGAGGTGAGAGTATAGATGGCAGAACGGAGATTGAGGGCTCTTGAGGCCGAGGTAGCCAGAGTACAGTGGGAGTCACTGATAGATTATGACGCCATTACTTTCTAGCTAGGGGGAGCAATGAGGGAGAGAGACATGGCATAGTCAGAGGTGTAGAGGATACAGGGTGAGTTGACTAGTGTGACATGGGACCGCGATAAATTACAGGCAGAGGTCGTGGTGTTACAGGCCAGGGGGAGCCAGAGGGGAGGACAGAGCAGGGAGCAGATCAGGGGACAGGATGTACTAGTCAGCAGTTAGGAGATCTCCAGCAAGACTGGGACAAGCTTCAGGATAAAGTACATTGTCTTGAGCAGGCAGTTGGAGATATGGGGCTGATGCAGGAGAGGGAGGCTGTGGCAGTAGAGTAGGCACGAATTATGTGGGCCAAGAGGGATGCAGTACAAACGCAGGTGCAGGAGATGGAGGCAGAGAGGGATGCGGCATAAGCGCGCATTCAGAGTGAGAGAGCAGTGGCAGAGGTGGAGATACAGTCATTGCAGAGGGGGAGAGATGAGGCAGTAACAGAGGTAGTGACTCTCTGGAGAGAGAGGGATTCAGCTGAGCTAAGGGCACAAACTCTTCAGAGGGATAGAGATGCAGCAGTGACTCGGGCATAGGGGGCTGAGAGGGAGAGAGATGTCGCAGAGAGGCGGATGTAGACCCTACAAGTAGAGAGGGATGCCACGATGGCTCGTATACCAACAGGTTAGGGTGTGGGTGGAATGCCAGGAGCAGATATGCAGATTGTGGAGAGAGAGAGGGATGCAGCGGTGGCATGGGCAGTGGCTACGGAGGAGATGAGGGATAGATTATAGGCAGAGCTGGCACAGAGCCGGTTGGCTCAGGAGGTATGGGAGCAGGAGAGGAGAGCTATTACCAAGGATCGAGACAGGTATCATCACGAGCGGAATGCTGCTCGGGTCCAGGTGGCAGAGCGAGAGGAGAGCATGAGAGAGGCAGGGTTTTGGATGGCTGCATATTATTCTGCAGTTCCTGATCCGGCACAGCGGACATTCCGTTATACCTGACAGACACCTCAGATGCCAGCGCCATCTTAGACATTGGGGACACAGACCTGTGGTTACAGTGATTCACCAAGGGTTTCACCAGGCAGGGGAGCAGGACCTGAGTCACCACAGAGATTAGTTGTGGGGAGTTCATTTGGGAGGTGACAGGCTACTGAGTATTTGACAGATGCAGGATGGAGTGTGTAGGATTTATTGACAGAGATCAGAGAAGTTCCATATCTCTAGATTTTGTAGTGTATCATGTGATGGATATATGTATGATGGACATGTGACACATATTATATTATATTGATATGGAACAGTTCTTATTGACACCATGTAGTATGTTTCTTTCTATGATGGGTGGTTATATGCATGTGTATATGGTATTACTTGTTTATGTAGATGGATGCGTTGGTTTATTCATGCTCATGATATGAGATGTTCATGTTTATGATTGGATATATGTACTTATGGAATATGAATAATTTTATTGATGCATGGTGATATGATATGTGCATGGTGATATGTTATGTGTACATGTGGGATCTATGATGATTTATATATATGGATGTCTAGTTGACTTATTTGTCATGTATGTATATGTGTATGATGGATTTTGTATGAACATTTATATATGCAGGATGTGATGTATTATACGTCTAACACTTTGTGATGCAGGTAGCGATGTATGTATGGACCTAACATGTGGTGATGCAAGCGACAATGGATATATGGACCTAACACGTAATGTAGGTGACGACGGATATATGGAATAGTACTTTTGTAATTTTAGAGGAAATAACACATGACCATAAGTGCCAATAAGAACTGACATGATAATGGGAGGTGGGTATGTGGTGATTGTGAAGATGGATGTCATTTGGCATCTGTCAAAAAGTATCAATATCCTGAGAAGAATGGAAAAGAATGGGGGAAATTATTTGCACAACCAAAACCATAGGGTGAGTGTTAATGCAATGATTATGAAAATGCAATCCTATTTCAATTTGTCATCTTTGGAGCACTGGTTTTTGCTATAGCATAAGACACGATACACCAAGGTATGAAGGACCGAGGTAGATTAGTGTCTAATGCATGAGACAAACACGCCAGACAAGAAGTCTATCCCAATACCCCAAAGTCACGAAGACCTTGTTCGGGTCCAGTATTGGGATAACCACAAGCACTAAAGGATGCCCCAACATAACACAAGACCTCGAGGATCTTGGTGGATACTGTGGGACAACCAAGAAAACACAACAAAAGAAAAGATCAAGATATGCCCCTATGTGAACCAATCAAAACACGCCATAATATGATAGATTATAGTGGCCTTGACAAGTGATTATAGGGAGGTCAAATGATAAACAAGAATGAAAAGCCTAAAAAAAAATCGCAATCAATTTCAAATGTCCTTTGCCATAGGATCAAAGGGGATAGATGGAGTTGATGAGGTCTGTTAGGAAGGATGTGTCCTATTAAGACCTGTGATGGATACTAAGTGAAAAGATCGATATGATATAGGGTATTCAAAATTGATTAGATTTGTTGGTACATGCGAGTCTTGTTTGTTAAGGACTAGCTGGACAAAGGCATAGCTTGATAACACAACACAAGGGAGACAAGACACAACCTAAAGACCTAGGGGCTCGGGGGCCGATCAGAGATTAGCCTTGCCTACGTGAAAGTGCAGAGCCCTCGTAGTTCATGGAAAAAGACCATGGATAAAGCGGAAAGAAGACAATGGTGATTGACGATGAAGGACACAAGACGTGACAGACAAATGCCCCGAGGGAGGATCAAATGACCAACCTTGCCAACGTGAAAGCGCAGGGGCAACGTAGTTCAATAAAAAGACCGTGGATAAAAGCGAAAAGGGACTGGTGAAGACGAAGTGATGGAGGACCAAAACAAGTTGATCCAAAAATGCCCCGGGGTTGGATGATCAACCTCGCCTACATGACAGCATAGGGGCAACGTAGTTCGACAATGAAACGGGAGGATGAGATCGATACGATGGATAATCATGACAACACAGACCAACCGACAAAGGGAACAAAAGACATAAGCTCAAAGTGGGATATATATATATATAAAATCTCAGGATGAGGGATAGGCAAGAAGGGTCATCCAATGCTCAATCAACAAATACCAAGCGACCTAGGCTGAGGTGGGTGGGGATGATTTTGCGGGTGAAAGTACAAAATAACTAGGATGCCTGGTAGATAATGATTAAGCCATCTATGGATGACGCCTGCTAACAGGTTTTCACCATCCATATTTATCCAAGGTGCCACTAAGAGGTGGTTTTCACCATAGGACAGATTTATTTTTCTTTACTATTTTTTGGATTTTATTTATTTATTTTTTTGGATTTTTTAATTTTTTTTTTTGATAGGGTAGATCAAGCGGACTTAAGCATAGAACCTCTTCAGATGGAGGATATTGACAGGTTCGTCAAGGGGATCTCCTTCCAGAGTGGTCATCCTGTAGGCCCTAGATCCATATTTTGCGGCTATGATATAAGGCCCTAACCAGTTTGCCTCAAATTTTCTCTTTTTATCACGGTCCAGTTGAGTGTGTTGGTTTTCTTTGAGGACAAGCTCACCAACTTGGAATTGTCTAGGATAGACCTTTTTATTGTAATGGCATTTGAGGCGATTTTGGTATGTGTGCAGGTGGTCATAGGCCCTTATTCTCCATTCATCTAGTAACTCTAGCTGTGCAAGCCATGCAACACGAGCATCTTCTTTGCTGATAAGGTTCTTCAAAGAAATTCTCAATGAGGGGAGCTCAACTTCGATTGGCAAGACGGGTTCAGCACAGTATACTAAAGAGTATGGGGTGGTTCCTGTTGGGGTGCGGATGGATGTACGGTATGCTCAGAGGGTAGGATGAATATGGAGGTGCCAATCTCATCCAGTGTTATTGACAACCTTTTTGAGGATGCAAATGAGGGTCTTGTTGGTTGCTTCTACCTGACCATTACCCTGAGGGTAATAAGGCATCAACCAACGATGCTGGATATGGAAGGTGTCACATAGGTGTTTCATGGCTTGGTTTTTAAAAATTTTTCCGTTGTCGGAGAGGATGGTGGACGGAATACCATATCTTAAGAGAATATGGTAAAGGATGAATTTGGAAATCTAAGTACCGGTGATTTGTGAGAGTGGCATTACTTCCACCCATTTGGTGAAGTACTCAGTCGCAGTAATGATGAATGTATGGCCATCGGATGATGGTGGGTAAATCTTGCCAATCAAGTCAAAGCCCCATTGAGAAAACGGCCACGGTGCTAGGAGAGGCTGAAGATCTTGCGCTGGGGCGTGGATCAAATTTGCATGCTGTTGACATGGAAGGCATTTCTTCACAAATTCACAAGCATCACATTCCAATGTAGGCCAATAATATCTAGCTCGTAGGATCCTTTTGGCCAGAGCCATACCATTTGAGTGAGCCCCACAAATACCACCATGTACTTTCGTTAGTACCGTTTGGGCCTCGGTCTCATTTAGACATCTAAGGAGGATTCCATCATACCCGCGATGAGAAAGCGTATCACCAACAATGATGTATCAGGACGAATGATGGATAAAGGATTTACATTGGTTGCGTGTAAGTTATGGGGGTATGATATTATCACGGAGGTAAGTGTATATGTCTTGGTACCACGGGGAGGCAGGACCTACAATATCGCACACCATGTCAATCTCAGGAACATCATATGCAGGGATTAAAAATTGTTCAACAAGAAACTCACACTCTGTTCAATCCTTGGGCATGTCAATCAGGGAACCGATAGTGGCCATTGCATCTGCTGCTTTATTCTGTATCCGAGGAATTTGGTCGAACTGTATGAAGGTGAAATATTTTTTGAAATCATCCACCATGCATTTATAGGGTAACAGTTTATCATCTTTTGTGAGAAATTCATCATTAACTTGTCTAATAACTAGCAAAGAATCACCAAAGACTTTCAAATGGGTTATGTGCCACTCTTTTGCAATTTTGAGGCCGGTGAGGAGAGCTTCGTATTCTGCCATATTGTTGGTACATGGAAACGCTATCCTGAATGATTTTGGGATGTATTCACCTTGAGTGACTAATAGAATTCTTGCCTCGGATCCACTATGAGTGTATGAGCCATCAAAATATAATGTCCAAGTTGGTGCTTCTGTCACTGTGTAGATCTCTTCATCTGGGAATTCCGTGTCTAGTGGGTAGGCATCTACTACTGGTGCTTCAGCCAATTGATCAGCAATGACCTGTCCTTTTATGGCTTTTCGCTCTACATATTCTATGTCAAATTCACTAAGGAGCATGACCCATTTGGCCATGCGGCCAGTCAAAGTGGTTCTAGATAACAGATACTTCAAGGGATCAATTTTGGCGATTAACTTGACCGGATGATTGAGCATGTAATGACAGAGTTTCTGTGTGCTGAAAACTAGCGCAAGACAAGCTTTCTCCATGGGGGAGTAATTTAACTCATAGCCAACTAGTGTTCGACTGATGTAGTAGATTGCCCTCTCTTTGAATGACTCGTCATGTTGTGCCAATAATGCCCCCAGTGCGACTGAAGTAGCAGAGATATAAAGCAAGAGGGGTTTTCTTGGAATAGGCGGCATCAAAATTGGTGGATGAGCTAAATATTCCTTAATTTTATCAAAACCCATTTGACACTGTGGGGTCCATCAGAAGTTGGAATCTTTCTTCAAAAGATGGGTAAATGGCTGACATTTATCTGCGAGCTGGGCTATAAACCGACGGATGGACTGCATCTTCCCCTGGAGGCTTCTTAACTACTTTAGATTGCGTGGAGGTGGCATATCCAGAATAGCCTTTACCTTGGCAGGATCAACTTTTATACCTCTTCGAGAGACTATGAAACCCAACAACTTCCCTGACGTGACCCCAAAGACACATTTTTTTGGATTTAGCTGCAACTTATAATTCTCTAACCGCTCAAATATCTTTTTCAGGATAGCGGGATGTTCTGCCCGTGTTCTGGATTTCCCTAATAGGTCATCAACATAATCCTCCATGATGATATGTATGAGGTCATGAAAGATGACTGTCATTGCTCTCTGATATGTTTCCCCCGCATTTTTGAGACCAAAGGGCATAACATTGTAACAGAAAGTCCCCCAGGGAGTTGTGAAAGCAGTTTTGTGTTGGTCTTCAGGTGCGATTCAAATCTGGTTATAACCAGAGAATCCGTCCATAAGGGATAACATCTCATGTCCTGCTGTCAGGTCAACCAACATGTCAATGTTAGGAAGAGGGAAATCATCTTTTGGGTAGCCTTTGTTAAGATCCCTAAAGTCTGTGCAGACCCGAATGTCTCCGTTTGGTTTGGCAACTGGAACTATATTGGAGATCCATTTGGAGTAGTCAATCGGTCTGATAAAACCCGCGTCCAGTAACTTCTCCAATTCCTTCTTGACTAACAACGCGACTTGTGGATGCATCTTGCAGAGTTTTTGCTTGATAGGCTTGGCGTCTGGGCGAATGTCTAAGTGATGAACCACTAAGGCAGGGTCTAAGCCTGGCATGTCTGAGTATGACCAAGCAAAGTTAACGATTCCCTCTTGGAGTAGCTGTACAAAGACCGGATATTCTTGCTCTGAGAGTGACTTAGCTACATAAGTGATTTTAGGACTTTCAATAGTTCCCAGATTAACTTCTTGTGTCTTTTCAATCAAAATAGATGATCAGGCAGATAACTGAGTTCCCATAAGGGGAAGATGAACATCTCCATCTTCTAGCACCTCTTCGAGGTTTTCGCCATCAGATGCGTCCTTTATTTTCACTTTTTCAAGGTTAAGAAGTGCCTTAGGGAGGTTTTCACTAGATGACCATTTTTTACTTTTTTTATTCTTATTTTTGCAACTGGAGTGTTCATCCTCCCCCAATCCCATAAGGTTGATATACATGTCCACAGACATACTGACAGGTGTGGTATTATGTAGGTCCCAATCAATGAGTTCAGGGTGACAAAGGGATAGGCTAATGGTGCAAACGGATAGGCATTCGAACATGGATGATAAGTCGGTGTGATCGACGTCATCGTACGCATGTATGATGGATTCCTCCTCGGATATGTCTGCCAATGAGCCATTTTCCACGGTGATACCATTGGAAGTATCAGATGATGTTGCAGGGCTTTTCTATTTTATGTCATACCCAATGCCTACTTTCTTTGGTAACTGTGGTGTATCAATGGGTTGCAACCGCCCTTGTTCCTCTTTACCTAGGCCTCTACCTTGATAGTTATGTTTTTCCATGAACTTTGTTGGCCAAGGGTACTTTTCTTGAAAATATTTCTTTAGAGGAGTTTCTGGTTCGGGCTCTTCTCGGTAGACGCATTGGCTTATGTCCTCTTCTGGTGCATCGATCTTGACACTGGGGGACCTGAAAGTGGTGGTAGGAATGTTTTTACCACTGAAGGTGATGGTCTTGTCTTCCTTTTGTGTAGCACGTGAAGGTTGACCGTACTCGTGTGGTGACGGTGGCATGGTGGCTACATTGAGAGCCGTATGCATTTCATATTCACCACACCCTTTGTCAATGATCTGGACTTTGGTGACTGAAGGATTAGTGGTGGGGGATGGAGTGGTTATCGTGGTGGATGGTGGATTAGAGGATGATGACTGGGATGCCCCCATTTCAACCCCAAGATAATAATGTAAATGGGGAAAAGACGCTTCTAAAGCGCGGCAATATTCAAACGGTTGGGGGTCGGCATAGATGGTGACTTCTTGTCTGTTGATGGGGAATTTTAGGCATTGATGGTACGTGGAGGGGACGGCTTGCATAGCATGGAGCCATGGGCGGCCAAGGAGGAGATTATACGGTAAGTCCAGATCAAGGACATGACAGGTAGTGTACTGAAGTACAGGTCCCACTTGGATAGGAAGACTGATAATTCCTTCTGAAGTTCTTTCTACATTGTCATAGGCTTTGATTGTAATGATCTGGTTGCTTAATTCTGCTTGAGTATACCTCACCTGTTTTATGAATTTCAAAGTACATAAATTGAGGGCAGAGCCATTATCTACCAAGACCCTTTTTATTTTATGGCGAGCGACCACTACTTCGATGTGTAAGGGGTCATTATGAGTGACATGGATGTTTGGCATATTGTTTTGGATGAAGTGGAGGTGATGAGACGAAGCCAAGTGTCCCACCAAAGCTTGGAATTTTGTGGGGTCGATGTCATTTGGTACATGGGTTTCCTGCAGGGCTCTATTAAGGATTTCTTGATGTACCGGGGAAGACTTAAGCAAATCCAAAATGGATATATGAGCGGGGGTCTTCCTTAGGTGATCAAGGATGTTGTACTGAGAATTTACAGGAGTTGGTTGGGTGGGTGCAGAGGCTGCAGGGACGGTGATGTGGGCTCGTCGTGTAGTAACATCACATTGAGGGTCTTTGGCTTTAACGTGTATCATGGATACTTGGGGTTCCACCTGCTCAATGTAATGAATAACACCTTCATAATTGAAGGGCACATTCTTGTAATTCACATTATTTGTGCTGTTGTTTTGAGGATTACTGTTGGAGGTGCTAGGGCCTTGATTATGGTTTGGGAAGGTGTTTTGATAGATCTACAGTTGAGCATTGGACGACAAAGGTTGACTAGGGTCAACCTTGATATCTCCTCGATCAATGAGATCTTGGACATAGTTTTTCAAACCCTGACACTTATTTAAAGAGTGTCCCTTGATTTTATGGAAGTCACAATACTCATTTTCTTTAAACCATGCCGGCTTGGGCTTGGACTCGTCAAATGGCTTGGTGACAGGGTATGTGATGGGGTAATTGATTTGTAGCAATTTATTAAAAACAACACTCAAAGGTTCTCCTAATTGGGCGTATTCACATTTGGTGTTCCCCTGATTGTTTTGGTTTGACTGTTGAGGGGGACGAGGTGCCCCCTGTGGTACATATATGGCGTTGGGTACAGACGGCTGTTGTTTTTGGGATGCATTAGCCACTTGGACATGTTTGGTGTCTGTCACTCCGTCATTCACCGCACTTTTGTTCTTATTCCAGAATCGTGGTTTATCTCCAAATGACCTTTCTTCATTATGACTGTGTATTTTGATGTGTCCTTTGGCAATAAGGGCACGTTCAAGGATAGGTCCCTTTTCCACTATCTCTACGAAAGTGGTGACACAATGTAGCCTAAAATTGTGGGCCATGTCAGGATGAGAGTTTTCCACGAAAAGAGTGACCATGTCTTTTTCTTTCAGAGGATTTTTCATTCGACTTGCTAATGCACGCCACCGTTGGAGGTAGCTAGTAAAGGTTTCTCCATCACGTTGTTTCTCTTTTAGGAGATCTAAGGTGTCTGCATCCTTCTCCAAATTGAAGGAGAAGTAGGATACAAAATTTTCTGATAGGTCTGCGAAAGTTTTTATGGACCCCTTTTCGAGAGTCATGAACCAATCTAGGGCGTGGCTTGCTAGGCTTCGTGGGAACAAGTGCAAAAGGTAGTTATCATTGTACATGACTTCTTGACACTAGGAATAAAACTCCTGCAAGTGAGCCTTGGGGTCCTTGTTTCCCTTGTATTTGTCAAATTTTGGTATCTCGAAATGTTTAGGAAAGGGAATTAATGAGATGGAAGGATCAAACGGATATGGGCATATGTCTTCAAATTTAAACGATTGTTTTGTAGCCCCGGCTTGAAGGTCCTTAAGTGTAGCTTTGATTTCCAACAAATCTGAGCTAGCTGGTGGTGGGTTGGGGGGATATTGATGATAGGATGATGAAGGATCCTTCTAAAAGGGTGTCGGATTGTTGAAATACAGGTTTGGATGATTGGATGATGACATGGATTGCTGGTAAGATGGGGGATTTTGTTGATACGGGGGCTGTTGTTGTGGGGCATAATATGGATTTGTTTGGGAAAAGTGTGGGGTAGGTTGTTGAGGAACTTGGATGGGACGTTGCATGTTGGTTTGTTGGTATTGAGGGTATTTTTGTGATTGTTGGGAGGTCGTATAAAGTGGTTGTTGGGGAAATTGTTGTTGATTGTGATAGTAGTAGTGTTGGGGAGGTTGTTGTTGTGACGTCAAATGTTGTATAGGCAGAGATGGGATATTGTGTTGTGGTTGAGCCTTTGGACGCAAAATGGATGCAAGAAAGGGGGATATGGTCTAAGCAATAGGTTGAGATGGATTTCCTTGTGATTGGTAGGATGGTTGTTGTGAAGAGGCCAAAGTATTGTGTATAGGTTGTTGCAGATGAGATGGAGGAGGTAGCATAGACGCGTTTTGTGAAGGGGGTTGTTGAGCACCACTTGGAACATTCAGTTGGGGTGTGCCTTGTGGAGGTAATTGAGGTGGAATGTTGGGTTGGTGAAGCTGTTGAGATGGTATATTTGTAGTTCCAGGAGGTGGAAGTGATGCGGCAAAGGAGGTGCCCCCAATGTTGACTAGAGGTTGGTTGGAAGGAGGGGGTGTTGTTAACGTTAATGGCGGAGGTTGTGGAACATTCTGTGGCATACCATAGGCAAAAGGATTATTGGGATCAGGGACTTGAGGTCCTCCTATAGCTGAGGTTGAAGCGTGTGGGGGATAGTTAACTTGATAAAGAATGGCATTGCCAAATTTAGGTTGATGCCAACCCTCAACTGGAGGAATATTGGAGAAGTATGAACCTTCGGGTGCATTTGGTGAACCTTGGAGTATGTTAGATGGGGCACCCCTATATTTGGATAGGTCAACATTCAAGGGGCATATGACACCCTTCTCAATTAGGTGGGCTAATATTTCTTCCCCATGTTTCTCAAGCAAACGGTCAGTCATTTGCACATTGGCAGGATTACTAAAATGTTCCTCAAGTGTGAGTTCAGGTTGATTAACCATACTCTCTTCACCGTGTGGTGAGTTGTTCTGATTCTCGGTGTTAGAATGCGATGAAGTACCATTATGAGGATCGTGAGGAATGTTGATACCCTTGTTAGGATCAGATGAGACGTTGATTGTATTTTTGGGATCCTGAGGGTTGTTTGATTGGGCATTTTGAGCTTGACAGTCGGCCATTTTCTTTTCCTGTGAACGGGTCTGAACGAGCATGCAAATGTGCTATGAGTGGATGATAAAAATGCTTTTGATGAATGATTTGATTGTGATTGGATGAGATCTAATTTTGATAGGATTTGGACTTTGATTAGATTTTGTTGGAATATATCGGATCGGATTAGATTTTGATTGGATTGGATTTGGATTTGGCAAGATTGGATTATATTGGATTTGGCATGATTGGATTAGATTGGATTGGATTGGATTATTTGGTTGATTGGAAAATTTGATCGAATGATGGGTTTTGATAGATTTGGATGATTGGATATATATGATTGGATGGTAAAAGATGGATGATAAAAGATGAGAGGAAGACCTTGAGTTTATTCCAAGGAAGTTACCCTTAGCAACCAAGAGCTTTGATTGATTAAGAGGATGATCACGACACTAAATCCACCTTAAGATAGGAATGGATTGATTGGGCTGAGGATGATAACTTACGCCACTGAATTCACCTCAAGATGGAGGCAAATTGATTGGGGTCAAAATTAAAGACTAATAATCAAGTTCAAGTGCTATGGTCAATTTAGGTAACCACTTTGTAAAACAAGGTTAAGGAGGTTTGGTTATGAGTGGTGTTTAATGATGTGAATGGTAAAGTTATGGTGTTTGTTAGGTGAGGGTATGGACTTTTAAATGGAAAATTAAAATAAAAGGGTGGATTAAAGATGATTGTGGAGAATGAATAGGGATTTATAATGGTTAACGAAGATTTGGAGTGATAGAATGGAGGTTTAAACAGATCAAATGGAGGTTTTGGGAGGCTTAGAGTGACAAAATGGAGGCTTAGGATGATGAGATAATGGTTGGGAATGATTAAATGATAGTTTAGAGGCTAAATGGATCTAAATGGGACAATTTTGGGTGTTCGGGAGGGCAAATCCGCCCCTCTACAGGAAAAATCAGGGGCGTTGATAGCTTTCTGCAGCAAATCAGGGGTGCTTCCACCTTTTTGTAGCAGAATCAGGGGCGCTTCCACCTTTCTGCAGTAAAACAGGGGCGCTTCCACCTTTCTGTAGTAGAATAAGGGGTGCTTCCGCCTTTCTGCAGCAAAACAGGGGCGCTTCCGCCTTTCTGCAGCAGAATCAGGGGCACTTCCGTCTTTCTGCAGTAAGACAGAGCTTGGTTTTGATGGCAATGGCTATGGAAAAGATGCAAAAATGATGAAGTAAGGCCAAAGTATCAAAGATTTCACAGATTTTTCACAAGAAAACACTTCAAGCAAGCATAATCCTATGATTAATGTTAAGGGTATGGCTAGGCAAGGTTTTAATCTAGGATGCACAAGGCTTCTAGGGAGTCCTCGATATACTCTCGGTACGTGAGGCACAACCGTGAACACCAACCCGTCACAATTGTGAGTCAAACACCTCAGCGAGATACTAAAAGGCTCGGACCAACTCTTCACGTCTATCTAGGTATCACCCTAGCTTTGACGCTCTGCCAATTATGACGTGACTGGATTGGAGTACAACTTTCATTCTCCCCCCTTTATATGCCCCGCCGGTACGCGTGGTTGGAATTGTCCTTTGGGGTGATGAAATCCCCAAGCAAGTCCCACTAAAAAGAAGACACTAACTGCTTCCAACTACTCCCTAGGCTCACACGAAGTGCAAGGGGAAAGTGAAAACAAATTAATGCCCCCTTGGGTAACACAAGAATAAACAATCACATCAAGCAAATGAAGTTTATTCCCCCTAATTAGACTATGTTCCAAAACAACAAGGATAATTTTTTGCAAATCTGATCAAATAGATGGCCCTGCAAACAAATGTTAGCTGTCTTTTCCTTCGTTCTTGGTCAATCACACCCTAATATGCTGTAAAAAGTTAGCAAAAAAACACCAATATCTTTGCCAAAACAATGTTAGAGGGTTACTACTTGAAAATAGCAAAAAATGAGAGCAAAAATGAAGCTAAAACGACTGTTTTACCTTCCAAACTATGTTGTTTTGGGGCGCTTCCGCCTTTCTGTAGCAAAACAGGGGCGCTTCCGCCTTTCTGCAGCAAAATGAGGGCACTTCCGCCTTTCTGCAGCAAACATTATTAGATTTTTTTTTTCTTTTTTTAAGAAAAAGAAAGTTGTGCCCCTCCCACTACAAGAAAAGTGTTAGAAAAACCTCCTAAATATATTCCCAACTGCAGCAAACTTGTTAGAAGAAAATAAAACTTTCAGATATAGGGCGCTTCCGCCTTTCTGTAGCAGACAAGAGGGTGCTTCCATCTTTCTGCGGTAAAGTAGAGGGCACTTTCGCCTTTCTGCAGTAGGACAGAGGGTGCTTCCGCCTTTCTGTGGTAAAGTAGAGGGCACTTCTACCTTTCTGTGACCTTTTCCTGCAAAATACTTAGCAAAAATAGAGGTTAAATGCAAGAACCCATTTGTGGGTCCCACCGGGCGTGCCAAAAATGTGATCCCAAGAATTTTATCCTACTCTAACGTGCAAAATAACTTAAAATGCAAGTGATAAAAGACTAAAGACACTTCAAGATTAGCCAAAAGAGTGATAAAACAAGAAGGAAAATGGATAAAATAAGATACAAATGATTTCACCTTCCTTGTTGTTGAAGACTCCTTGGTTGGCCCTTGATTGAGATGATTTTGTGTGCTCCTTGGATGATTTCTTGAGTGACTAAATGTAAGATTGAATATGCAAAATGATTAGAATGGATAGTTAGATGATGGTAGATGATTGAGAATGCAAATTGGCAGCATGTAGTTATCAAATGGCTAAGTGTTAAAAATGCCCTTGAGGAGGGGGTATTTATAGGAGAATTTGAATTCCATAGAGAATTCAATGGTCAAGATGCATCCAACAAGGCCAAGATGAAGGGCTATGGTGGGTTGAGAACCCACAAACCCTCACATCTTGACATGTGGATGGTGAAGTGGCCAAGAGAAGATGAGGTGTAAGTGAGGTGTCAAAAAGGTACATGAGGTGGAGGAAGGACAAGCACCATTCTCTTGTGGTGAAAGGTGAGGAAGAATTTTCTACAAGGAAAGGTGGTTGAATGTGAATTAAAAATTCACATTCCTGGGCTCCAAAAAGGTGGGACTTGGTCACCAAGTAAAGCCTTGGTGTGACATAAAAATTCACATGGGAAAGGGGGTCAATGCCAAAAGAAGGTAAATGCAAAGGATGGCTAAAAAGTGGTGCTAAATTTGGCTAATGACCTTGGTTAAGGTTGTGCAAATATTGGATTAGGCTAATTAATGAAAGATTAGAGGCAAGTGGCAAATGTAGGAGGATGTGACATTAATCTTTGATTAAGAGGATGCACATCATAATCATGAATTAATTAAATTAATTCATATTAGGGCAAGATTATGGAGGATGTGACAAGGAGAGAGAAAGTGAAGAATTTTAAATTGGTTTTAAATCAAAAGGGAAAAAATGACTAAATTAAATAAATTAGTGTATTTATTTTATTTAGAGAGGAAGAAGGTGAAAGATAAAGCATTTAATTATTAAATCAAATACTTCACAGATATGAGATAAAAGATGTAATATTAATTTAATAAATTAATATTTTAATATGGTAGACGAAAAAGGAGTAAATTTAATCATATGGAAGTGATTAAATTTAGATGTCTACACAACCAACCCCTTTTCATCTTCTCGCAATTCCTCATAAAGGTCCTTGTGTTTATTTATAATTTGGTTACCCATACCAATGGCCACACTGTTAGGAACATCTCTTTCATTTAATTCTCGTAACTTTTTTTGAATCCTTCCATCAATTCTCGTGTTCCTATCCTATAACATGGTTCTTTGAATATGCTCCCCATAGCTTATTCAACCAAATCATTAAGTCGGCTTGCCTTTTTTTGATTATTGCAACGAGTGTATTATATTTACCTTGTGAATATGCAGTTGAATCCTCCCAATGATCTTTTACCTGTGAGCTTTCACCATGTGTTATTAATTTAGGAGGTCCCATTGTGACTCCTAACATGTCCTTCAAATGATTATATTCTCTCATGATCCTTTCATTACTCATTTTGCACATTTCCTTTTCTTTGATCAACATTTGTATTTGGGATTTATTCAGTTTTTCCACATTAATCCCAATGTATGTAGTCGCGACATGATTTACCTCTCCAACCTTTAGATTCATGACATGTCCAAATGTTGTCTCAGTATCAATCACCATTGACTTTCTATAAGGTGGATACAAGGCCCATATCATGAGTGATCCTTCATCTAGGTTATATTTGGATCCAACATATAGTTTTGTCACCCCCTTTGGAATAAGCTTGTGTGTGGCACTATTATCCTTTACGAAGATATCAAAGACCAATACAGAATTCAAATCCATCCTTGGAAATATCATAACTCGAACATCCTCTAACATTTTCCTTCCTTTCTCGGCGATCATATTAGCCATTTCTCTATCCACAATTAATTTAAAATTGTTTAGTAGTTGCTCCATATTTCTTGGTGTAATATTATCAACTATCTCCCTTATTTCCTTGCCCTTTTGCTTATACAAGAAAGATCTGAATTCTGAAGAATTCAAAAATTCATTGTCTGCTACAAATGACCTATATGTCATCTCTCTGGTTTCTATATCTTGGCTCTCTTCAACACTTGGTTCTCTAGGAGGGTAGTTGTAATCTTGAGTTTTTAATCTAGAAATCCTATTGGGTAGGTCTCGTGGCATATCTTCTCTAGATTCCTCATCTCCAAAAAAAAGAGAACCCTGTATTTAGAAACCCTTGGTTGTATTCCTCCACCACTCTCTCTACTTCCTCTACCTCCAAATTTCTAATCATGTCATCAAACTAATAAGGCACATGATCATATCCTCTAAAGTTTATCCTCTATTTGGAAGAATTGATATATCCCTCTGGATCAAAACCTTTTCTTGGCGGAACCTTATTCATATTATACCGCATTAATTTGTCAAGGATCAAATCATATCCTTCCTTTGCAATCACAGTAAAATCACCAAAGCACAAAGTACTAGGCATAAATTCTTGTTTCCCGAATGAACCAAAATTCATGAAACTAGAAAAATCCATTTGTCTTACAATTTCCAAATATGCAATCCTATACGGGACTATTTTAGGAAAAATGAATGGAGAATCCTCAAAACCAAACACCCTTACAATAGTAGCATCTTCCAAGCAATACCAGTCTCCCCAATTGTGATCAATTGGTACACTAAAGTCCTTAGGTCCAAGAGGAAGCATTTTATTTCACCAAACAGTGAGTGCGCACAAGGATGACTGTAGAATTCATATACTGGATTTACAAAATATTCTTCAAAATACAAGAAACTAGAATTACCAAACCTACTATCCCAAATGGCAGTCCACAATTGAATGGGTAACAATTTTCCCTTTTTATCAAACTGTGAAACCTTCAACTTTTCTGGCCAAATCCCTAACTCTTGTCCAAAGTACAATACTAGATGCATTAAAAGAGAATAATGTGTAAGCTGCAGAACAGGGGATTTATTCTTGATTGCCATCAATGATAAGTCGATTTCCCTAGAGACAAATGAAGCATAGTCGAAAAACCTAAAATTATGAAATTGAATGTCAGTTGCAATTACCATGGGAACAATGGACATATACTTAGGAACTTCCATACCCAACACTTGTCCTACCGATAAATAGGTATATCTCATATAGGGCTCGAATAAGTCCACATGGAATGGAGGCCCATCGCCATCGTCAAGTGGGATAGTATTACCATCTTGTTTAATTCTATGTAAGGGCAACCTCCAACCCTTGTAAGTGGTATCCATTCTCCAAAAATACTTTTCCAACTCTTCATTCACAATTTTCTCATTACACCACCCTTCCAACTTAAAAACCTCACTTATTGAAGCCTCTTATATGTATATGAAGGGTTTCCCAGATGGCCTACATATGGCCTTAAGTTTTGAGTCATAGTGGGTGGCCAACAATTTTACCAGCTCTGTATTAACAAACACATTAGGGAAAACCATCTTTCCCAAATTTAGACGCCACAGATTATAAACTAGCTCAAAACGATCTCTTCGGTGAAAGTGGAATCTAAACAATTCATAGCCTCTTATTGGGGTCCAAATGTCTCCTATGTGCTTGCATTTGTCATCCAATTTTTCCACTTCCAACCTCAGTTGCATGGAGCGCATACCTCTAGGCCCAAATCCAGGCAATTGGTTAATTAAATCTTGATTCAGCTTTCGTTCAGCACCCTCTGCCTCAATTCCAGAATCAAATTTTTGCTTCTTACTCTTAGGGTGACTGCTCTCACTTTGTTTTCTACCTTTCAACTTCCCCGAGCTAGTGGCTTCCATATTACTCACTTAAAATTATAGAAATGAAAAAGTTAAAATGCAGAGGACTTACTGGTTTTGATTGAGGTCTTTCAACTAAAACAATTCTCTAGCCCTTTGTTTGTCTCCGCGTTTCCTTCGCTAACAATTCACAAAAATGTTCATTTTGCAACGTTTTCCTTTCAATTTATGAAATTACCTGTGCTCCATGGCACCATTAATGTTTTAACTCCATGCATGAATGTAACAGATTTTTGAATTCCTTACTATCACATCAAATGAATTGGTCAGCAAAACACCTTCAAACTTTGGGCGATCTATACATTAGGCCCCAATCAACGTTCACTGAATACTCTATTGATCTAGGTAACACTCTACACATATGACCAATGTTAACATTTGTCCCTTATAAATCACCAAGAGTCACCCTAACAATCATTTTGGTTCATTTTTTTCTTCATCGGCCTGAATTTTAGTATCGCTAACACATTCAGTGGTTCCTCCGATGTTATAAGTCTCACTGATAACACATCAAATGAACTGGTCAGCAAGACACCTTCAAAATTTGGGAAATCTATACATTAGGCCCCAACCAACGTTCACTGAATACTCTGTTGATCGGGGTAACACTCTACACATCTGACCGATGTTAAAATTTGTCTTGTATACATCGCCAAGAGTCACCCCGACAATCATTTTGGTTCATTTGTTTCTTCATCGGCCTGAATTTTAGTATCGCTAACACATTAAGTGGTTCCTCTGATGTTATAAGTCTCGTTGATAACACATCAAATGAACTGGTTGACAAGACACTTTCAAAATTTGGGCAATTTATACATTAGGCCCCAACCAACATTCATTGAATACTCTGTTGATCGGGGTAACACTCTACACATTTGACCAATGTTAACATTTGTCCCGTATACATCGCCAAGAGTCACCCTGACAATCATTTTGGTTCATTTGTTTCTTCATCAGCCTAACTTTTAGTATCGCTAACACATTCATTGGTTCCTTCGATGTTATAAGTCTCACCGATAACTTTTCTTTTGGTCTTGAATATGTCGCCAGAACTCTTGTCGATATCCTCCTATCGGTGTAACTTAGCAGGTCAGGTGAACATTTAGGATTTACACCGATGGTACATGTCTCGCTGATATATTCCCATTGCTCCTGTTGGTGAAAGAAATGATGGTCTCGCCGATGAAACTTCATCGGTGAGGCTTAAATGTTCGGGCCTGCATATATTTTTCATGCCAAGATGACTTGTCTTGCCGATAGATTCTCTTCATTGATGAGACCATAAGCCAGTCTCCCCGATATGACTTCTTTAGTAATCATGATCGCTACAATAGTTTTTATGTCTCATCGATGTGCTAAAAAGTGCTTGTAACCCATAATAGGTCGGGAAGACCCATACCAGCTCATGTCGATGTGATTTGTTTGCCATAATATCTTTGATCAAAAGGATTTTCAGGAGTAGAACAAGGTGATTGTGGGTAATTATATTCTATGGGGCCAATTACATCCTTTTCTGACTCAAAATGTAGTTATTAGTGAGAAATTTACATGAGTAAATCATTATAAAATTTTGAAATTTTTTGTAGTTCCAAAAAACCCTTCATGTTGTATTGCAGAAATTTGTTGAGAACCATATCATATCCATCCCTTGCTAATACAGTGAAATCACCGAAGAAAGGAAGAGAGGTGGAGATAGAGAATCGATGGATAGGGGGGATAGGGAGGGAGAGATGGTGAGAGATAGAGAGGGGGAGGGAGACAAAGGGATATAGATAGGTAGAGGAGAGATAGAGAAGAGGGGGAGAGATAGAGAAGAGGGTGATATAGAGAGATAGAGGGGGATGGTGAAAGACAGAGAGATCATGATAGAGGTAGAGAAATATATGGATAGAAAGAAATAGAGAGAGGACTGAGAGGGAGGTAAAAAGAGAAATAAAGATAGAGATATAGAGTAGGAGAGATAGAGGGAGAGATGGAGTGAATGAGAGAGAAAGGGGGTGTTGGAAATATGTGCCTCAAACAATACAGGCTGAAACCTCCATTAGAGTCAAGTCGGTGTGACATCTTCATTGTCTGGCCGACTAGCAGTTTGATTTATCATGTTTTGCATAGGTCGCTGTGACCTTGTAGGAGTCTTGTCGAATGGTTGTTGTGGAGTCTATCGCTATGACAAGGAGTACTCGTTATGATGTCATAGATCTTGGGAGACCTCTGGCTGACAGGCCATTCAATGGTGAATCAGAGAGACTCATGGCGACTGGGGTTTCAAAGTGACTTCAACACTTTGGGAGAAGTCTTAGCGAACAGTGAATGTCTTACCGACAGGAATTCATATGATTTCTTCGCCGTAGCAAGAGTCTCAGAGAAAGGTCTTAGCGATAGATGAAAGTCATGCCAACAGGGACACACTCGAGAGTTATTGATGTAACACTAAGGCTTCGTTATGAAGTCTGGGCGAAAGCTAATGTCTTGTCGACAGGGGACACATCCAAACACTCTTCGGTGTAACTCAAAGCGATCAAAGAAACCTCTTAGCGATGGTCAATGTCTTGCCGATAGCTGATGGCTATCGGGGTAACTCTTGGTCCTGGGAAGACGTCTTGGCGAATGTTGAAGGTCTCACCGACAGGAACATCTTGTGGGATCTTCGGTATTACTCTTGGTGACAGATGAAGCTTTTAGGATAAGTCATAGAGCTCGGTGAGAAGTCTTAACGAGAGCTACATGTCTTGCCGACATTTTTTTATGTTGGAGTCTTCGGGGTAACATATGGAGATCGGTATGTTCTCTCAGCGAAGGGCAATGTCTTGGCGAAGGATGGTGATGGATGAACACTTCGGGGTAACCTTTATGTCTTAGAGAAAACTCTCGGCAAAAGATGTGAGTCTTGCCGACTTCTACTTGGCGCTCGGTATGTTTGGGGACTTCAGTATAAATTTGGTGACTCGCTATGATCTTCTAGCGAATGCGATAGGTCTGGGCGACTACTTGGTGGCTCAGTGTAACTTATGGAGCTCGATAGAATGTCTTGGCGACTACAGTGACTCTTGGCAACATCGATATGAAGTATATGTGGCATCGATGAGACACTATGTGTGTCTCACCGAGATGCCAGTACATTGCTAATTTTGTTGACCGAGTAAGACCGTCCTATGTGGAGTCTTGTGGATGAATCAGAGGAGCCGAATTGGAACCGTTGGGAGTCTGTTCGTTGTAACGGTTCTGTGAGGAAGCTCGACAGACATGGAACAACAGAGATATACTCTGTGATTGCAGATTGTAATCGGTTGGTTCAATCAACAGTGGAGTGTGAAGAGTTCGAACTGTATCAGTGTGAATTGGATTCTATAAATACTGTAATCATAAAAGGTTCCTGTGCAATATTGTTAATGGTGAATGCTGCTGTAAATCAGACACCAGAAAGATAAGTCTGACAATTGTATGTAATCCTTATTACTGTAATACAAAGTGATTTCTCTTGGTGTGGTGGGTTTTTCTCCTGTAAGGGTTTTCCCACGTATATCTGGTGTTCTTGTGTGATTGTCAAACTCTGTTTCTATAATCTGTTTCATAGTGCATCTTAACTTGACTATAATTGTAAATTTTTTAAGTGTATCTACATTCTTTCCTCAGGTATTGACGTTAAGAGAATTGTTTTTCGCATCTAATTTTCCTTACAAGTGGTATCAGAGCCTGGCCAGTTGTGTTATCCTTGGGGGTACATTGGGTTTTTTGTGTCAATTTTGTTCAGTGGGAGTCTTGTAGAGATTGTTACTTCTAATTACAGATTAAGATGTCTAGTTCATCTAGAAAGATTGAAATAGAGAAATTCAATGGTAGTAACTTTGAGTTATGGAAACTCAAGATGGAGGATCTCTTAGTAGACCGAGATCTTTGGAATGTTGTGTCTAGAACTAAACCGACAGGCATGAAGCAAGAAGAATGGGACCTTGCAGATAGGAAATCTAAGGGGCTAATAAGGCTCTATCTGGGAGACTCAATTCTTCTCAATGTGCATGAAGAGAAGATTGCCTCTTCCTTGTGGAAGAGACTGGCATCTATTTATCAGGGGAAATCTTTGGTGAATAAGTTGTTCCTGAGGAAGAAGCTCTACTCTTTGAGGATGCAGGAAGGAGGGTCTATAGTTGATCATTTGAATGCATTTAACATGTTGCTCACACAATTAACATTTGTTGGTGTAAAGATTGAAGAAGAAGATCATTGTATGCTTTTGTTGTGTTCTTTGCCAGACTCTTGGGATCATCTGGTGATGGCTATTGGGAGTACAACATCCAGTTTCAAGATGGAAGATGTTGTTGGTTCTTTGCTATCAGAAGAAATGAGAAGGAAGTCTTCTGAGATGGCGAAGGAGGCTCTTGCTGTCAGAGGAAGGTCAAAGGAGAAAGGCAAGAAGAAGGACAAGAAGTCCAAATCAAAATCAGAGGGGAGATCAAAGTCTCCTGGCAAAAAGTCCAAGGTAAAGTGTTCGAACTGTGGGCAACCTGGTCATGTCTGAAAGGATTGTAAAGAGGAGAAAAAGAAGAAGAAGGGCTCTTCCGATAATGGTTCTTCTCATAGTGATGGTGACACCTTCATTGCAGCCTTGGCTACACAGGCATTAGATGATGTCTAGCTGATTGATTCTGGAGCATCATTCCACATGACATCTCATAGAGAATGGTTCACAAAGTATGAAGAATACGATGGTGGAAAGGTGTACTTGGAGAGTGATTCAACTTTGGAAATTGTTGGTCGTGGAAGAGTCAGAATCCAATTCCCTGATGGTAGAATAAAGGGGATCAATGATGTTATGCACATACTAGGTCTGGCTCAGAATCTACTTTCTGTCAGTAAGCTCAATGATATCAGAGTACAAGTCTTGTTCTCAGGAAGTGGCTGCAAGATGACTAGAGGTTCAATGGTGCTGGCTAGAGGTGCTCGAATTGGTACCCTGTACAAGCTGGATGCACAAGCTGTTCAATGTAACAGTGTCTCTTCAAAGTCACTAAAAGCTACTCATGGAGGTAAAGAGGGAAAAATCCCTAATTATGTAAACTCTACCAAAGTAAAACTTCCTACAGAGAAGACCATGCTTTGGCATCATAGGTTAGGCCACATAGGAGAAAAATGTTTAAAAACCTTGAAAAACAAAAACTTGGTTGAGGGGCTTGAAGATTGTAATCTGGAATTTGAATTATGTGAACACTGCATATATGGAAAGCATCATCGTGTTTCATTTTATGACAGTCCTCATAAATCTTCTGGTTTGTTAGACTATATTCATTCGGATGTGTTTGGTCTAGTAGATGTTCCTTCTTTGTCTAAATCAAGATACTATGTGTCGTTCATTGATGATTATTCAAGAAGAGAATTTATTTATTTTTTGAAAAGTATGTTCAGTCGATTTAAGGAGTTTAAAAATCTTGTTGAAAATTAGACTGATAAAACAATAAAATACTTAAGGACTGATAATGGCGGTGAATTCTGTTCTGATGAATTTGAAAGATACTGTAAAGACCATGGAATCAAAGACATAAGACTACACCTTATACTCTACATTAGAATGGAGTTGCAAAAAGGTTCAATAGGACAGTGATGGAGAGAGCACGAAGTATGCTTAGTAGTGCTGGTTTGGAAGAGAAGTTCTGGGTTGAAGCTATTGCTACTGCATGTTAATTAATCAATCTCCAAACTCTACTCTTGTTGAGAAGACACCCTTGGAAGCGTGGTCTGGTAAGAAGCCCTCTCTTAGACATACTAGAGTCTTTGGCTGTGAGGCATATGCACATGTGCCAGATGTAAAAAGATCTAAGTTGGAGAACAAGGCTGTCAAGTGTATTTTTATTGGCTATAGTGCTAACATTAAAGGATACAAGCTTTGGAATCATGTTACAGAGAAGGTTGTATACAGCAAAAGTGTAATATTTCGTGAGCTGAAACCTTCCACCTTGGATCTACAGTCAGAGACAAAGTCAAAAAATAGTAAGGATGTAGCAGCAATTCCTCCTACATTGGAGAAAGAGGAATTGAAGATTCAAAATGTACCTGAAACTGAGGAGAGCTCAAGCAGTTCTGAAAGTTTTGAAGAAGAACCTTAGCCTCAGCCAGTGAGGAGGTCAACCTGAGAAATGAAACAACCAGATAGGTATGGGTTCTCATTAATTGATTGTACTTGTGCCTATGCCTTGATTTCTAGCACTGATGAACCTAGGACTGTAAAGGAGGCATTTAAAATGTCTGATTCAGATTCTTGGTTGGAAGCCATGAATGAAGAAATGGCGTCATTAGATAAAAATGAAACTTGGAGTTTGGTGCCCTTTCCTAAAGGCAGAAAACCTATGGGCTACAAATGGGTATTTAAGAAAAATATTGATCTAGATGGCAGTGTAGAAAAGTACAAGGCAAGACTGGTTGCAAAGGGTTATTCCCAATTAGAGGGAATTGCTTATGGGGAAATCTTTTCTCCTGTACCAAAGCTGACGTCCATTAGATTTCTATTGTCACTTGCAGCAGTGTATGACTTAGAGGTTGAATAGATGGATGTGAAGACAACATTTCTTCATGGTGATCTTGAAAAAGAAATCTATATGTCCCAGCCTGAGCACTTTGTTGAGAAAGGTAAAGAAAAAATGGTATGCAAATTAAAGAAGTCTTTGTATGGGTTAAAGCAGTCACCTAGAATGTGGTACCAAAAATTTGATACTTATGTATTATCTTTAGGCTTTGTGAGATCAAAATCTGATCACTGTGTATACTATAAAGCTGAAAGTGATCAAATGCTCATTATTGCTCTTTATGTTGATGACATGTTGTTCATAGGAAATAGCAAGCTAATGATTTCTGATCTTAAGTATGAGTTGTCTGCTAAGTTCAAAATGAAGGATCTTGGTGTAGCAAGGTATATTTTGGGGATGGAGATAACTAGTGATAGGAAGAATAGAAAGCTTTGGCTTAGTCAGAGTAAGTATATCAAGACTATTCTTGAGAGATTTTGTATGAATGATTGCAAGTAGTTAGTTGTTCCAGTCATGCAGGGAACAAAGCTATCTGTTAAGGACTGTCCAAAATCTCCTATTGAGATGGAGGACATGACCAGTGTGCCCTATGCTAGTGTTGTAGGCAGTCTTATGTATGCAATGGTCTGTACAAGGCCAGATATTGCCCAAGCAGTGGGAGTTCTTAGTTGATTTATGGCTAATCCAGGAAGAATACATTGGGATGTTGTAAAGAGAGTATTTAGATATTTGAAGGGGACTTCAAAATATGCTTTGTGTTATCATGGGAATTTGGATGAATCACAGAGGACTCTTAGCATTCGTGGTTATGTAGATTCTGATTGGGCAGGGGACATTGACAGCAGGAGATCCACCAGTGGATACATTTTCATGATGAATGGTGGTGCAGTGAGTTGGATGAGCAAGTGGCAAGTTGTAGTTGCTTTGTCAACTACAGATGTTGAATACATGGCAGCTACTCATGTTTGTAAAGAAGCTATATGGTTGAAACGTTTGTGTTCTAACATTGGTTTTAATGCAGGGGGAATAAAAATTTTATGTGACAGTTAGAGTGCCATTTGTCTGGAAAAGAACCCTACTTTCCATGCCAGGACGAAACATATAGATGTATAGTACCATTTTGTACGAGATATGGTTGAGTATGGAAAGGTCAATTTGGAAAATGTTGATACTCTGGAGAATTTTGCAAATGCATTGACGAAGCCAGTGAGCACATACAAGTTCAGGTGGTGTGCCAGTTCAATGGGCCTTAGTGCCCATGATTTTCAGTAAGTATTATTTGTGCTCTGGAGGTGCCTGTATGATCTTCATCAAGTGGGAGGTTGTTGGAAATATGTGCCTCAAACAATACAGGCTGAAACCTCCATTAGAGTCAAGTCGGTGTGACATCTTCATTGTCTGGCCGACTAGCAGTTTGATTCATCATGTTTTGCACAGGTCGTTGTGACCTTGCAAGAGTCTTGTCGAACGATTACTGTGGAGTCTATTGCTATGACAAGGAGTACTTGTTATGATCTCATAACGCTTGGGAGACCTCTGGCCGAAATGCCATTCAATCGTGAATCGGAGAGACTCATGGCGACTGGGGTTTCAGAGTGACTTCAACACTCAGGGAGAAGTCTCAACGAACAGTGAATGTCTTACCGACAGGAATTCATATGTTGTCTTCACCATAACAAGAGTCTCAGAGAAAGGTCTTGGCGATAGATGAAAGTCATGCTGATAGGGACACACTCAGGAGTTATCGATGTAACACTAAGGCTTTGTTATGAAGTCTAGGCGAAAGCTAATGTCTTGTCGATAGGGGACACATCCAAACATTCTTCAGTGTAACTCAAAGCGATCAGAGAAACCTCTTAGCGATGGTGAATGTCTTGCCAATAACTGATGGCTATCGGGGTAACTCTTGGTCTTGAGAAGACGTCTTAGCGAATGTTGAAGGTCTCACCGATAGGAACATCTTGTGGGATCTTCGGTATTACTCTTGGCGACAAATGAAGCTTTCGGGATAAGTCATAGAGCTTGGTGAGAAGTCTTAATGAGAGCTACATGTCTCGCCGACATTGTTTTATGTTGGAGTCTTCGGGGTAACATATGGAGATCGGTATGTTCTCTCAGCGAAGGGCAATGTCTTGGTGACGAATGAACACTTCGGGGTAACCTTTATGTCTCGAAGAAAACTCTCGGCAAAAGATGTGAGTCTTGTCGACTTGTACTTGGCACTCAGTATGTTTGGGGACTTCGGTATAACTTTGGTGACTCGCTATGATCTTCTAGCGAGTGTGATAGGTCTGGGTGATTGCTTGGTGGCTCGGTGTAACTCATGGAGCTCGATAGAACATCTTGGCGACTACGGTGACTCTTGGCGACATCGATATGAAGTATATGTGGCATCGGTGAGACACTATGAGTGTCTCACTGAGATGCCAGTACATTGCAAATTCTGTTGACCGAGTAAGACCGTCCTATGTGGAGTCTTGTGGACAAATCAGAGGAGCCAAACTGGAACCGTTGGGAGTCTGTTCATTGCGACGGTTCTATGAGGAAGCTCGATGAACATGGAAGAATAGAGATATACTTTGTGATTGTAGATTGTAATCGGTTGGTTCAATGAACAGTGGAGTGTGAAGAGTTTGAACTGTATCAGTGTGCATTCAATTCTGTGAAGGCTATAATCAGAAAAGGTTCCTGTGCAATATTGTTAATGGTGAATGCTATTGTAAATCAGACACCAGAAAGATAAGTCTGACAATTGTATGTAATCCTTATTACTGTAATACAAAGTGATTTCTCTTAGTGTGGTGGGTTTTTCTCTTGTAAGGGTTTTCCCACGTATATCTGGTGTTCTTGTGTGATTGTCAAACTCTGTTTATGTAATATGTTTCATAGTGCATCTTAACTTGACTATAATTGTAAATTTTTAAAGTGTATCTGCATTCTTTCCTGAGGTATTGACATTAGGAGAATTGTTTTCCGCATCTAATTTTCCTTACAGGGGGGAGAGGGAGAGATAGCTCAATAGATAGAGGGGGGAAGAGGGAGGGACTAGAGATGGTGAGAGATAGAGAGGGGGAGGGAGAGAAAGGGATATAGATAGGTAGAGGAGGAGAGATAGAGAAGAAGGGGAGAGATAGAGAAGAGGGTTTAGGGTTTAGGGAGATAGAGAGCAATAGGGAGAGATATATCAATCACCCTCCCTATATCTCTATCTATTAATTGTTCTCTTTATCTCTCTACCTCTCTCTATGTCTTTATCTCCCTTTCTATTTGTATGTTTCTCATTATCTCCCTTTCTCTATATATTTTCTTCCCTATATTTATCTTTGTCTCCTTAAGTGTGCAATGGGTACATTGAAGAGGTCTTAAAGGATAATTATCATATCTTTATTCAAATGGCATGCTACCTTGAGCATAACTCCCCAAGGACACATGCCATCCTTGGATTTTTGACATGAAACAACCAATCAAAATTTAGTTTCTCTTTTCCCTCTCTCTCTTTTCCTTTTTATCTCTCGTATTTCTCTCTCATGCTCTCTCTCTCTCTCCCTATCTATCTAAGTTCATCTCTTTCTCTCTTTCTCTATCTTTTTAGTTTCTATATCTCTTTCTATTAGCTAATAGGCTACATATATTCTTCTACCACCATCTTGATAAGATCACAATGTGCTAAGAGTTTTGAATATCCCTTTTCAACTTCACCATCCATATTTGTTAGAAAATTTATCAATAAAAGGTAAATTAATGCCTAGCATGTCACAAATGAGAGATAATTTTGAAGTCATAACCATACAAGTCATTGTACCTTCCTTTGTAGGTAACATATTTTGGCACAATAATTACTATGTCTAGCCAAGGATAAGGTAAAATTGTATGAAGAACTCCTCTTACTAAATATTTAGTCTCCTCATTTTCTAGGAAAAAATACTCCATAGTTTCTCTATATATTATTCTAAACTTCTACCAAACCTCTCCTTTAATTGGAAAACTAGTTTCTCTAAATATCAATTCCTTATAAAGTAATTCTCAAGCTTCAAATTCTAATATCATCCTTCAAAGATTGAGAAAATTCCAAGGAAATTTCTTTGCTTGATACTCAAAATTCTCCAAAAAGAGTAAACATCCTACATTTTGGAAGATATGAACAACATCTTGATTGCTACACAATCCTTCAAGATAGGATAGCTCTTTATTGATGATGATTCTATTCATGTCTACCTTATTCAATCCTACAAATGAGAGTGCTAAGAAAGTGTGAGAACTCAATGCTACAAATAAATATGGTTGACATGTAGGAAGCGTATGATGTTTAGAATATGATGGTGACACTCATAGAATTTTACTTGGAATACTCTCATCATTAATTTATGTGTTATTATTTGCATACTATCCATCGTGATTTAGATTCCTCTTGATGACACACTTTTGGAGCCCCCTTCCAAATTGAAGGTTGACACTCATCCTTAGGCCCAATAATCCTTTACATTTTTAATTTTTAATTTTTTTAATTTTTATTCTTTAGTTAAAGGCCAAATTAAGGAAATAATGAATCAATTTGCAATTTATAATATTATGAATTTTTGAGAGATAAATTAAAATGACCTAATTTACTTGAACTGAAATATGTACTTTTGAAAATAATTTATTTTTATTCTTTATATTTTTATGTTGTAGGTAGGTTGTACATAAAGTAGCTTGTTAACAACTAGGTCACTTACACAACTAGGTCATTTATGTGGAAATTGAAGACTTGTAAGTTTTAGCAAGTAAATAGATTGTTGCAATATTTCAACAACTCGCCAAATGGGTAGTGATAGAAAATTGCAACGCCAAAAGAAATGATTATGATAAGTTATTTTCCTCTAAGTTTGAGAGGGATATCTCCCTTGTATGATGATATTTTTTAGTTTTAAGTAATTTTAACCAAAAAGTACAAAAATAAATAAAAAATAAAAAAGAATATGAAAAGAAAAAGAAATATCCTACACAAATATTAAATAGTAAATTAGATTTTAATCCTATATACACCATGAACATACTAATGGACATTAACTAGTTTTTAACATGACACAAAGAAAATATTTTATACTAATGGATAGATTATTCCTCTTGATGACACACTAGTCCTAAAATATTCTTCTACCACCATCTTGATAAGATCACATTGTGCTAGGAGTTTTGAATATCCCTTTCCAACTTCACCATCCATATTTCTTAGATAATTTATCAATAAAAGGTATATTAATATGCCTAGAGAGGTGGAGATAGAGAGTTGATGGATAAGGGGGGTAGGGAGGGAGAGATGGCGAGAGATAGAGAGGGGGAGATAGAAAGAGATAGAGAGAGGACTGAGAGAGAGATAAGAAGAGAAATAAATATAGAGATATAGAGTAGGAGAGATGGAGGGGGAGATGGAGTGAATGAGAGAGAAAGGTGGGAGAGGGAGAGATAGCTCAATAGATAGAGGGGGGAAGAGGGAGTGACATAGATAGTGGGAGATATAGAGAGATAGAGATAGAGATATATGGGAAGAGAAAGAGAGATGGAGATATATGGGAAGAGAAAGAGAGATGGAGATATATGGGAAGAGAAAGGAATAGAGGTGGAGATAGAGAGTTGATGGATAGGGGGGATAGGGAGGGACTAGAGATGGTGAGAGATAGAGAGGGGGAGATAGAGAGGGGGAGGGAGAGAAAGGGATATAGATAGGTAGAGGAGGAGAGATAGAGAAGAGGGTTTAGAGAGATAGAGAGCAACAGGGAGAGATATATCAATCACCCTCCCTATATCTCTATCTATTCATCCTTATCTCTTTATCTCTCTACCCCTCTCTATCTCTTTGTCTCCCTTTCTATTTGTATGTTTTTCATTATCTCCCTCTCTCTCTATATTTTCTTCACTATATTTATCTTTGTCTCCTTAAGTGTGCAATGGGTACATTGAAGAGGTCTTAAAGGAGAATTATCATATCTTTAATCAAATGGCATGCTACCTTGAGCATAATCCCCAAGGACACATGCCATCCTTGGATTGTTGACATGAAACAACCAATCAAAAATTTAGTTTATCTTTTCCCTCTCTCTATTTTCCTTTGTATCTCTTATATTTCTCTCTCTCATTCTCTATCTTTTTAGTTTCTATATCTCTTTCTATTAGCTAATAAGCTACATATATTGTGAGATTTGAGCTTGAAACAAATCTCATGCCTGGAAACCACTATTGTGTCATTGGAAAACAAGTTTCAATTGCCATTTAATGGTAAACTAGTTGTAGTGTAATGGTAAAATCCTATTATACTATTACATAATAATGAATATAATTATATTATATATAATTTAATCTAATATTACTATTATATTAAATATATATTATATTAATTATATTTTGCATTGGGAGAACACCAAGGAAAATATAGAATATATACTTTCATGAAGAAAGAACATGAATGTCTATTATTAATCTACAAGAATGAGCTACAAAATATAAATCTAATATAGCTAATATATATTTAACTAATACATACTTAACTTTATTGTAGAATATTAAAACCTAGCTAAATGGCACCATAATTTTCAATTTAATTAACATACTCTAAAACCTAACGAAACTAGGTTGTAGCTCGTCAAATTGGAGAAGTGAAAGGTCAAACCAGCATTGAGAAAGAGTTTGGAGTAGTGAAAACAAGGTCAATACCAGCGTTGAGGAAGAGTTTGGAGTTAAAACAAGGTCAATACCAGTGTTGACGAAGAGCAAAGGAGTCAAAACAAGGTCAATACCAGCGCTAAGGAAGAGTTTGGAGGAGTGAAAAAAAGGTCAATACCAGTGCCGAGGACAAGGTTGAGGGAACTCAAGGAAAATCAACGACCAAGGGACAATGAGTACTTTAAGTTTGGCACCCCCATTCTCTTTAACCTGCAATTTTCATGCCTAGTTTCCAAAGATCTTCTCATACATTGGCACCCCCAAAGGTCTAGGATTTCATCACACATAGCCTTCATGATTAGGAAGCAATTGTAGACTTATTCCAAGTATATGCTAGGAAAAGCTAGATCTAATGAATGGAAATAGAGGCATACAATTCTTCTTTAATACCTCCACCACAAACGTATGCAAGGAAAGGTATCCTCCCTTCTTGGTAGTGATAACCTCCTCCACACACAACCCTTAAAATTATGAATAGAGGAATATAATCTTTGAAGAACTCAAAGTTGATTCTCTCCTACCTAATGCTATTAGTCATTTTATCCTTACAAACATTTATAGTGATTACTAGAGGCACATAGACCAATTCTTCATAATAGAAGAATTTGATCATACTTTTCCAATGATGGCATTATGAGAAAACCTTAGGTTAAATGAATAATTCCTAGCTAAGTTCTTTAAATCATGTCCAACCATATAAGAGAAGACCACTACTATGTGTACTTGGATACCATGGAGAAAGGCTCTTTGGGCTCTTTCATCAATCAAGGTATTGTTAAATTTTAACACCTAAATGTGAGAATGAAGAATCTTTCCTAGGGTGGTGGCCATCCCATTATAGCTCTTAGAGTTGTTAGAGATATTTTTGTTTTGAAGTAGAGATTGGACCATCAAATAGTGTCACCATGACTCTACCAATATATCCATCGAATTGACAAACCCTGACTTAACAACCACAAATTCACAAGAAAATTGCCCCTGTCAGCCCTAGGGCATCAATTCAATGCCAAGTTTCTTGCTTTAACAGACCCCTAAATGCAATGAACCTCTATCATACCATGTTGCACACCAATCCACTGAGTTACAGTTCCAAGACAATGGGTGGATTGGTGGATGTCATTTCTATTTAGCCCTCAAACCCTTACACAAGAAAAATAAGGCAGTCCATGTATTTGATTGTTTTCTCCCACAAAACAGTGATCTTAGAGCATATCAAGCTTGTACAAACACATATATTTATTTACACCAATTATCTCAGAGCATTTCAAGCTTGTACGGATCCATACAACACAAAATAACTTTAGAAAAATAGTAAAAACATAGAAAATTGCTTCAAGAATGTGGTATTTGATATGAAATTTTGGTATCAACAATTGCAATGGGATGGGAATACAATATAATAGAAGTGGGATAAGAAATGCATCATTTGAAGCATCAAACCAATATGCAAAGATGAAAGAAAGTGCTAACCCCTTAAACTGAAAAAGTTTCTTTTAACTTTAAGTTTGTTGGGTAGCCAATTCATTTAAGTTATCAAATCCTACCATCATACATAATGAAAATGTTGTTGTTTCAAATGACTATGAGCACTAACCTTCCCTATTTGAAGATGTTGAAACATTGTCATAGAGAACTAGAACATTGATGCAACCACTCATCCTACCTTAAAACATACCAAAAGTCTCCTAGCAATTAGACATAGGAATATTTAAGATGACTAAAATAATTTTTATTGCCAAAGCATAAACTTATGATGACTTAACCAGAACTAGTACACACTCCCTCCCTCTTAACCACTTAGACATATGGAAATTAAATGTAAATTTTCTGCTATTTTTAGTCATGTAGGTGTCCAATAAACCACTTGGTGGTGTTTCCCTTGAAGTTTATTTACTTGAATGAAGAGCAAAATTCCTTTTATTACAATTATAGAATACATTTGAGGCCTTGGTTGTGTAACTAGTGGACCATAGTCACATTTAACACTTGTTACAAAGTTTGGGAGTTAAAAATTTATGTAGATTTGATTTGTGATGGACACATTTGGACGGTAGTAACAATAACTTGCAATCTATCAAGACTTGATTACCTTATAACCTGTCAAATTCTAGCGATAAAATGATAAATTTATCATAATGTCACCTTGGGATCACATCAATATTTCATACAACATCCTTATGAGTGTAGGTACCACCAAATAGGTATTTGTCAGATCTGTCTTCCTCGAGCGAGGGATATTCAGGAAGAGAAGAGGAAAGCAAGACATGTAGTAGGTCTAAAAGAGTGAGATCAACTAAAGGTCAAAAGATTAGAAGAAAATTCTATAAACACATGGAATTTTTCTTGCTGAAGGGGGGTCATGTTCTTATGATGATGAGAGCATAGGTGACATTGAGGTTCCCTTGAGGTACAAACATCTACGGAAACAATGGGTACCCAAGGAACTTCCTCCAATAAACACTAATTTTTGTGTCAACAAGAGGATATATCGCATAGCACCATCGTCATTACATGGTTTGGGCTTATTTTACATGGACGACATACAGGTTTTTTACAACAAAGTTACTGAATTGATGGAGTATGTCAGACCCTATTACAGTTACAAAGATTAGATGCAGTTGGTTTGATATACACGAAGTATGCGTAGGTATGCACTGTCAGCAAATTATATACAGCTAAAAGATAAGGATCAAAATAAAGGAGTGGTTGTGTACATTGACGAAAGGCCAAAAGCATCAGGGAATATTGCAAGGTTTATAAATAGTACATGACCTGGGTCAACAAATAAGCAACCCAATTGCATATTCGAGGCACGCGAGGGAAACCATGTATTCGTATGTGCGATAAAATCAATAAATGTAGGGGAAAAGTTTCTAATCGATTATAATTTGAATCACTTAGATACAAACATAGTTACTATGGGAGTGGTATGAACTATATACCATTTTACCCAACCTCTAATTAATGACTCCAACATACCATTTTATTATTATGTTTTTTTTCGTAAGTCTATTGGTTTCATTTCAGTAATTTTTTTATATTTAATTTTTGTCACAGCGGGACATTAATCGTACGAGGAAGGCTCCGACCTAGACCATAGATCATCATGCATCTTCAGGCACTTCTACCCAATAGGTTTACCTCATTGTAATTGTACAAATTAGATACGAACAAAATGTTTTATTATTATGTTTTTTTCATAAGTTTATTGGGTTAATTTCGATAATGTTTTTAATATTCTTGTTGCAGTCAACTGATCGAGGAAAGGCACCAGTAGTAGAGGAGAGCATCCATAGGGTCGAGGTGCAATCATTGTTATTGGATGATGACATCACATATTCAAAAAACCCTCTCGATATGATAAGGAAGACACAAAAAAAATGCAATGAATAAATCCTTCAATTGTTATTCATAGTGCCTCAAATAGATGAGATAAGAGAGGGTTAAAATATTGACTGAGAGAGTACAAAACTTGCAAGTAAGTTGTCATAAGGTCTTTAATTATAACATAAGTTCATTCATGGTTTTATATTTTGTACTCTATTATGTCATGAACTAAAATATGTGTTGTTTTTACAAGATTTTTTGTGTCCTCATGATGTTGTTGTCCATGATCAAGGTACTGTAGGTGCTACCCGAGGAGTAGGGGTTGGTACAAGTGTCAATCCTGATCTTCCTACACATACATCACCTCATCCGACCCCATCATCTAGGCCTATATTGTCGTTTGAAATGTCAGCAACACATCCCATGCAGGCATCAGGTAGTGCACCCTCTTGCAGTGAACACATGCTAGAACATGTGTTAGGACATGTACCTGGGGATGCAGAGGCCACTAGTACTAGTGATGTTTTAGTAGCATTTCCTAGATCTTCCCGTATTACTAGTACAAGAACATTGTCGGTCACATTTGTGGTGACCAAGGATTTCGCTCTCATAAAGATAGAGGTCCCAGGAACTTTAAATTTTTTTAATTATTATTATATATAATCCAATTGAAATTTACTTATTGATCACTCTTTTTAGACTAATGATCCCATGATCATTTTGCAGGAAATGATGTTTTTTTCTAAAAATCTAAGTGATATTACATTGGAGCTCTTTGGGCCCACCATACGTACACGGTGGAATGCTCAAAATGAAGATTTAAAAGATGATCTCATTAATCGTTTAGTTGTGTTGTTCAGTGATAAAATATTCAATTGAACGGAGGTCCTTAAGAAAGCTAGTACTTATCTAAAGTATGTGAGGGACCAATATAGCTCACATTTAGAGAAGAACAAAAAGTACGAGCATCCCTCCATGATTCTAGAGAGGGAGTGGAAGGACCTCGTGTCCAATGCAAAGAAGAAGGTTGAAAAGAAAAAAGGAAACACACCACCAGGTGGAGGAAGGTATGTGATACTATCAAAAATTTAATTATATATTGATTACTCTTTATTTTTACATAATCTAACGTATTTCAAACTTTTCATAGGCTGCCCGACACATCAAAGGAAACAAAGGAAAGACTAGAAAAACATGGGAAGCACAAACTTGGCTCTGGTGGTTATATGAAATTAGTCGCACGAATTGTAAGTATGAATAAATGAAATATTGCATCCAAATAATAAATTGCAAACAATTTTGGTTTTATCACACTATAGAAGAAAAATTCATGATCTTATGCAAAAATGCAGGACTCTGAATTCAACAGAGTTCCCACAAAAGAGGACCTGGAGATTTCCTTCCAACAAGGCTATGGAGTCATGGCTAAACGCCTAAGATTCTTGACTGGGAAAACACAATCTTCCACTGCATCTGACACACAAGTAAATAAACTCAATAAAGTTTATTTAAAATTGAATGCTTGTGCAATCTATTCAATATTAATTTCCACCACAAAGTAATTATGTGCCTATTTGTTTTAAATAGACAAGCAATGATAATATTGCACATGACATTGGAATGCAACCTGGTGAGGGTGGAGCACAACCTGCAAATGAAGGCCATGGTGTGCATCCTGGTACTGGGTGTATTCATGTGCTATACAAAATGTAGTATGGATTAATACAATTAAACATATTTAATTACAATTGGTGTATTAATTAATGTAACTTTTCATGTTTCAACTTTAGATTATGTAGAGCGTGACCAACATATTGAGCATGATTAGACTAGAGAAGATCGGGAACATGATGTGGCCCCATCAGGTAAAGAGGACCACTCTAATGTTCTTTTAAACATATTTAATTGTAATTGGTGTATTAATTAATGTAACCTTTCGTGTTTCAACTCCAGATCAGGATTTAGAGGGTGTTCAACATGTTGAGCATGAGGCTATAAGAGAAGATCAGGAACATGATGTGGCCCCATCAGGTAAAGAGAACCACTCTAATGTTATTTTAATTAATGGAATACTTGTAACAATAATAATAAAACATATCAATTTAACATTTATTTGTTATTGCAACAGACCCCCCCTTGTAGCGACATCCACATCGTGAGTACACGACTAGGCGTACATTAAGATCACAAGCAGAGGGCATAACAACTGAAGGGGGGACAAATGATTTAGAAAATGATACTCCACTTCAACTTTTTTTAGGTTCAAGAAAGAAAAAAAAAAGTGATTGTAATCATATTATGAATGAATGTGAATATGTTAATGAATGAATGTTATATGTTATTAATGGATGAATGAATGATTAATGTTATATGATCGGGTATGGGGAATTGAGAGTGATGTGAGGGGGGGGAGGGGCCAAATGAGCTTCCACCATCATGTGGTTGGCCTTGTTAAGTAGAGAATATTAAACTATTCTCGAAACAAAGAGAAGCTCAATGAGGTAATGAAATTTTGAATATAAGAAATGCATCGTTTGAAGCATCAAACCAATATGCAAAGATGAAATAAAGTGCTAACTTTTCACTATGGTGGCAGAAAAATGATTCTTTATAGCCTGATGCCTTCATTTTCCAAGCCAATTTCTCCTGCTTTACATAGCTCTGCCATGTTTGTGGATGTGATATGACTCCTACACAAAAAACATGTACCAGTTTACAACCTTCAATCCAACTACATCTAAGTATATTTTTAATTCCTCTATCTTTCATCAATCTGTTTACTATTTGAACCTCGTACAAATGTTTTAGATGAAGAATCCATTATTGTGAAATGTGCCTCCAGTTGAGTAAAGTGAATCCATGCTCTGTATCATAATTTGAAGTTGTTTCCATTCCAATGTTCTGAGTTTAGTTTGTTTGTATGGCTTTCTATGAATACCACATTGTGTTGTGTGTGGATTTGGTTTCAAAGCTCTGTTTCTTTTGTTTTTAGTGGTAACATAACTCTAAAATTTGACTTTTGTGCATAACAGGTTAGTGGAAAAAATGATAGCTCTGAAGGGTTTAAAGGCTCGATTGAGATAGATACATGGATATTTGGATCTTGTTGTTGATGGGAGGCTTCCACTTAACCATGAAATTTTGTTCATATGTTTTGTACTGATTTTTAGGAGCTTGAAGAAGAGGGGAAGCACCCACTTGACCTCCCAAACCTTAAGAGGAGAATAAAAGAGGGTAATGTTTTAATTTTGATTGTTGCATTATTTTCAAGATTACAAGGCATCACTTGTTTCATCTATTTGGACTATGTTTGATAGTGTTCATTAATGATACATATCAATCCTTTCTCTATTAGTTGTTAGAATTTTGTCCAATTTCAAAGGTTTAAGGCAAAAAGGGTCTACTTCGAAGGACTATACTGAGTGGCTTGTTGCAAAATTGTCTATATATTATGGCTACAATGACTATTTGATCCAGACCTTCTTCGAGGTTGAAGCCTGAATTTTTGGAATTTTGTTTTTATTATCTATTCCAGTGCTTTGTTTGATTGCCATTTTAGCACTTTGTTTGCAGCTTAGTGAATTTCAAAATAAAGTTAAATGAGGTGATATTGTGTTGAATGACTATAAATTGTGGTCTCCAAACTTTAGATGTTCCCTGTTGCTGAAGTAGTAGAACTTATTGAAGCAAATGAAGCTCCTTCGCCTTAATTACTTCGAACCAACACTTTAAAGATCAGTAGCTAGAATAACCAATTTATAGTTGAATAAAATACTTATTGCTCACCTGAGTAACCAAGCATCTATTTTTGGATGTTATTTTCCTACACTGATTTTCCTAAAAAAAACATAGGAAGCATGCATGAAAAATATACCAATTTTTCTAAAACAAATGCAGGGACTATTCACAAAAGATATCCTGATGTGCATAAAACAAACATAGGAAGTACCCATGAGAGATGCATTGATAAACACAAAAAACATAACATCACCTTGAGCACCTATAGGTACTGCTATAGCAAAGTGGAACACAAAATCTTACTTCATTCCAACCTCAATGCTCTATGATACAAATATATATTTAGGAGATCATGATAGAGGTAGAGAAATATATGGATAGAAAGAGATAGAGAGAGGACTGAGAGGGATAGAAAGATGTCTTTGTATTGCTGCAATATCTTGTCGAACCTTTCTTGCTATAATGGGGTTGGCATATTTCTGAGCACTATTATTGTGTGTACTTGCTTGTGTAGGTGCATTTGTGGACTATCAGAAGCACAAATTTCTGTGTGTGAGAAATGATCTTGCAACATGGTTTAGTAGAGACCAAAGCTAGTTTGGCTTGTGATGTTAACTCAAGGAGGTTAAGTTTCCACTTGTCATTATGTATTGTCCATTTTTGTGCCTTAAAATGGTAAATTCCATCATGATCATACACTCATGGTTGTCCAATATAAACAAATTATATCTTTTTATGTATAATTTTAGTTATCTCCTTCTCCTGATTTTAAATAAGTAATATTATTTTTCAATAATATTTTAACCAATAGATGTGTCTGGTAGAATTCACAGACTCCTATGTCTACCTTGAAAGAGCTCACTGATGGAGAGCAGAGGCCACAAAAGACTCTCACTGACAGGCAACAAGTATATGATTCTGACCATCTGGCGGAATATCTATCTCTTCTATTTGTATTTCCAGTTATATCACTTTTTTCCTTAGGCATATTATATTATAAAGCTCTGGTGATTTTTTTATTCCCTTACACTACATTTTTTTGTTATTTTGGTTTTAGGAAAATCAAGATGCATTGATCAAGTGTATCACAGAAGATGTTGTCTTTAGTAATGAAAAACCTATAGCTGCATGTATCATCTATAATTCACTTCTCCAATGGCGTTCATTTGAAGTTGAAAGAGCAAGTGTTTTTTATCGTATCATTCAAACGATTGGTTCAACAATTGAGGTATCATTGATTCTGCATTTCCCCAGTTCTGAGTAGTTTACGTGAATTTTTCCTATAGAATATAATGATTTACTCATGTAAATTTCTCAATAATAACTTCATTTTGAGTCAAAAAAGGATGTAATTGGCCCTACAGAATATAATTACCCACGGTCACCTCATTCTACTCCTGAAATCCTTCTAATCAAAGATATTGTGGCAAACAAATCATATCGGCATGAGCTAGTATGGGTCTTCCCGACCTATTATGGGTCACAAGCACTTTTTAGCACATCGATGAGACATCAAAACTGTTGTAGCAATCAAGATTACTAAAGAAGACATATAAGGGAGATTGGCTTATGGTCTCATCGATGAAGAGAATCTATTGGCAAGACAAGTCATCTCGACATGAAAAATATATGTTGGCCCAAACGTTTAAGTCTCACCGATGAAGTTTCATCAACGAGACCATCATTTCTTTCACCGACAGGAGCACTAAGAATATATTAGTGAGACATAGCAGGTCGGGTAAACATTAAGAACTTACACCAATGGTATAAGTCTCGCTGATATACATCCTTGTGCTCTGTCGATGAGACCACAAGTCAGTCCTCACGATAAATCTTAAAAAAAAAAAAAACCACAATGTTTCGTCAAAAATTCGACGAACTAGTCCAACAAAAAAAAAAAGTGATGAGGTTCCTATAGCTTCGACGCAATTTTGATCTCATTCTGATGGTGAGATCATTGAACAAACAACAAATTTTTGTTGGAATATTGGGGAGATTGGCTTATGGTCTCGTCAATGAAGAGAATCTATCGATAAGGCAAGTCATCTCGGCATGAAAAATATATGCTAGCCCGAACGTTTAAGTCTTGGCGATGAAGTTTCATCAGTGAGACCATCATTTCTTTTACCAATAGGAGCACTAGGAATATATCAGCGAGACATAGCAGGTCGGGTAAACATTCAGAACTTACCCCGATGGTATAAGTCTCGCCGATATACTTCCTCGTGCTCTATTGATGAGACCACAAGTCAGTCCTCTTGATGGAGAGATCGTTGAACAAATGACAAATGTTTGTTGGACTTTCCATGAAACTTGGTCGCAATTGCAACAAACTTCTCATGTTGTTTCGACAATTTAGTAGAGGCATGTCACATGTGTTATGGCTATTGTTCGTCGCTAGACCGATGAATACCAGGTCCCTTTTTATGGTGGCAACCAACAAAGTTCAGTCGTGATTTCAACGTTCTACAGCTCGTCAAGAAACCGACGAAAATTCGGCGACAAAAAAATTTCAAGAGATTCGTCAGAATTTCGACAATAGTTTGTCAACAATTCAACAAACTTTCATCGAAAATTGGAGTCAAATATAGTAGTGGAGCAACCTTAGTGCTACATTTTGGTCAGTGAATCCATGCACCAAACACACATCCACCACATCTTGCAGATGGTTGGATGGTGTCTTCGAGCCTTCTCTGTCTAACTTTGGAAAAACTTTTAGTGCAAAAGAAGGGATAGGAGTCCATACATTTGGTGCTACTGGTGTTATATGGAGGCTTTCGGTGTTATATGGAGGCTTTCGACATCCCATGCCACATAATTTCTATTAGCAATCGGCAACATGGCTGGTGGAGGTATCAAAACGTTCACTGGACGGGTTCTAGTTCGTATTGTTACTAGTGGTGGTACTAGCAGGTTAGGGTTATTCGTTGTTTGGGATCTAGTAATAGGTTGATGGCTCATACAACCACTTTGAATTTAGATACATTAAAAAACAAGTCCCACTAGGCGTGCCAGAAAAAGAAACTGTTGATGCCAAAATTTGACAAGTAGCAGCCTTATGGGAAACTCAGTTAATGAGGGACCAATTGCGCTAAACTGAGTGACCTCTGAGTTTTTTAAAGAAGTCAACTCCTATAATTGGGGGGTTTGAAATGGGAAAATGAAGCAGATATAAAAAATAAAGATCTAATTTAAGGCGATGCACCAAGATGTAGGTGTGGGCATGGTAAATCTCCCTTTCGGATGGGATTTAAGGGCCCGTTCAACAATCTGCATGTCCCGGAATAATAGAAATCATAGATGAAAAACCCAAATAATCTATTCAATAACATAAAATAACTCGCATACACATTTACTAAAAAGAAGAGTACAAGACATGGTCTAAATCAACAAACTTATATTGAAATTATAGAAGTTCTGCAAATAAACTACTCAGTATAATAATGACACAGTATAATGTTTTGTCAAATAGCTAAGAAACAAAAAGTTTGAACAACAATGCCACAGTCTATGAGTCTTATACAATAATTAAAAAACAATACAAAAGACCCAGTGTCTTTCCACTATTTCTTTGTGTATGTTCCTAACTCATTTACAAAAAGAAGAAGTAGTATATATAGAAAATAATCCCACTGCTTGAAATCTAGTAACAAAAAAGATTCCTTTAGAACGAGCAATGATGTCTATAGCAATGATTTCCCAAGGCTGTTGCAACATAAATGATTCTGAGACATAGAATGTAGTCACCTTCGAGCTAGATGCATCCCCTGCAAATGATGGCTGTGGTCCTAGCAAATTCTCATGCAAACATGTGTCGCTCACCCACAAAGTCAGTTAGGACATGTGGCTATAGGTTAGGGCTTGTCGTTGATTCTTCTTCCCTCACAATGAAAACCCCTATGGAGAAGACTCGTGGAGAATCTTTGTTCGAACACTGACTGTGGGGTCCACCAAAAAGTGTTCACAGAATGATGCTACGTGGCAAGCGGGCGTAGCTTGGTAGAGAAGCGAAGGGAAGCAGGCATTCAAAGACCCACATTGCTGACACATGGAAGCATGGCGGGGCTCGGTAGAGAAGTGAAGGGAAGTAATCCTTGTGAGGAGCGCACGGTGGACACATGGTGATAGCGGGTGAAGCTCTTTAGAAAGGGGGGCCCAAAGATATTCAAATGTATAGGGCACGAGCTAGACTTAGCAAAATATAATCCACCCAAAGGGAGCTCGAAGGATTTTTTTAAAATCCACAATACTCAATCAATATATCCATGAACATAAAACATGACTCATAAGGTATCTTTGACCAATAACTTCCAACAACTCACATCTCCAATCCTAGTGCCTAGAATGGGGAAAGTGATACATAATTGAGCTTAATTAATTTTTAACCACTCTCATTGTGCTCCACCTTCTTCATGAATGTAATTTTTTTGTAATTCCCATGTTAAATTCCATTAAAATTGCATAGAAAAAAAATATTAGTAAATAATTTTTCCCACACACATAGAGGCGTCCACTTTCATCCTTTGCATTTTCCTTGAAGTAGATACATTATTTATTGTCTACAATTATAACAAGACTTTAGGATTTCCAAGGGAATGGTACCTATACTCTTAACAAAACAAACTAAAAACCACAAAATATGTGGAGATCTCACACTTTAAACAAGCTATACATTATGTTTGGTTCTTGTCGATGATTTAGTGAATATGGTTAGATGGGTGATCCCACAATAGTGGTTTACAATTTTTGGCCAAACTGGACACTGAAATTATTATTTTTAACTAAATCTTCACATTCGGGCACTTATAATGGCTAAACCATGAGGAATTTGAAGATGATGCAAACTAGAGTCTCGTCACATTTTGTCTTTAGATTCTAAAAATATTTTTTTCAAAATTTTTGGAATCAAATTGCACTTCTTTTCCATCTCCCATGAAAATTGGTTTTTTTAAGAAAACAACATTTTTAAAAAGTGACGCACACCGTATAATGCATAACTTTTTTTCCATGAAGGATAAAATTATAATTCTTTCAAATTTAGATTTGAAACTCCGATATCTAGTGCTTCCACTTGGTTAGATAGATTTTATTGAATATTTTTTCTTTAATCAAGTTTTGAAGTCAAACCAATTACAATTCAGACATAGCACAACCATATAACGCTTAACTTTTTTTTGTATATATCGAAATTAAATTTTATTTTTTGTTGGATCAAGGACTTCAATATCTGGTGCACTCATATTTTAATTTTTTGTTTTGATAATCTGCTATTTTTCTACATGTGCAGAACAAAGACCTTCATTTTCAATGAAAAATTATGTTTAATAAAACTAAAAAAAACAAATACATAATAAAACCAAAACATATTAAAATTATATTCATTGGATAGCTCGTTCCAAGGACTACCTAATTCTAGTTGGGTTTGTGAGGACTCCTCCATTTTCATCCTCAACTCGAGCTTCGAAGCGTAAAAATTTAGGTTTTTTTTTGTGTTTCAGGGGGAGAATGAGGAATAAGGAATCCCTAGGGGTTCGAGCGAACCACCCTTCAATAAGCATTCCTTTTGTTTTTTGGGGTGGGAAATGTGGTCCCAGTAATTAATGGGTTCGTTTGAACCCTAGTTCAGGGGAACCCCTTTTGGGTTCGGTTGAACTTGTAGGTTCATTTGAACCCCTAAAACTAATTTTTTTGCCATGGGGTCATTTTTTCTCGGTTTTCCTTCCTCCATCAAATTGTGAACCACTATTGTGGCTTCACCCAGATAGTGTTAATTTGTTATGTAAATTATAGTTAGCTATATTTTTAGTATATTGTTATTGCAATAGATTTTTATTTTTGGAACGTAAAACAAAAATTAAAGGAGTATATGTAGTTATAGGTATGGGAAGGGATAATACAATTCCAATGTGAGACAAGTTTCTATGTGAAAGTTGTTAGAAAACTTAGCTATCGACTAAAAATGAATATTAAATTTTATTTGTATATATATATATAGTGACATTAGAAATGTCATTAAAAGAAACAAAATTATTTTAAAGTCAACAATGTACTTTTATTAAAGCCAAAATTCATTTTCATATTAATTTACCCTAATGGCTCACAATAGAAAATGAATATTATGACATATATAATAGTGTTTATGTCATTCAAGCCATTGATAAAGTTGAAATTTGATTCAATGAATTAAATGCATTAGACATGTAATTTACAGAAAAGATAAATACAAATTTGATTTTTACAATGACTATTTCCAACATGAACCAATAGATGAAAAATATAAATGATATTTTTACAATTACTTAAAATAGAAAATTAATTGTACACTATAAGATTGTTGATGATTTTTTTTAATTCTATATGCTCATTGAGTAAACCAATAAAATAAATTGAATGCAACAATTACATTAATATTCCTATCCTTATAAAGACTAATAACAATCTAAAACAAAGATAAAAAAAAAATGGCATATAAAACCTAAACTTCATCAAACTCATTCTTTTTAAATGTAAACTAGCAATCACACCTTAGTGTGCAATGGGTATGCAGAAGAGGTGTGGAAGGTCAATTAGGGAAAAAGTTGGTTTATTTTTTGCGTATATTTGTGTAGTACATGAGGTGAATTGGTAGGACCTATGAATTAGGAAGATAATGAGGCTCCATTATCAAAAATATCATGTTATGTTTGCAATAGGGAGAGATGGAGAGAGAGTAAGAGATAGGGGTAGAAAGAGGCAGAGATAGAGGGAAAAGAGAAAAAGAAGAGGGGGATAAGGAGATAGAGATAGGGGAAAGAGATAGAGAGGAAGATAGAGATGGAGATGGATATGGAGATGAAGAAGGAGATGGATATGGAGAGGAGAGGGGGAGATAAAGAGAGAGGAGAGAGGGATAGATAGAGATGGAAGAGATAACTATATAGAGGAGAGAGTGAGAGTGATGGATGGGTAGAGAGAGGGAGAAAATTTCTAGATATAGAGGGGAAGAGAGGAAGATAGAGGTAGAGATGAAGATAAAAGGAGAGAGGAAGAGGGAGAGTTAGATAGAGAGATAGGAGGTAGGGGATAGATAAATATATATAGAGAGAGAGAGAGATAAAGAGAAAGAGAGGGAGAGATGGTTAGATATGGAGGAAAAGGGACAGGGAGAGAAGAGGGGAGAGAGAGGAAGAGAGATAAATAGAGGAGGGACAAAGAGAAGAGGAAGAAGAGATAGAGATGAATAGGTAGAGGATGGAGAGAGAGAGATGGAGAGATTTAGGTAGAGAGGGAGATAGAGATGAAAGAGGTGAGAGAGGGATATATAACTTAATATGTAGAGATGAAGATGGAGAGGGAGAGAGGGGGAGATATAAATAGAGGGAAATATAGAGAGATAGAGAGGGATAGGGAAAGAGATAGGGAGAGAGGGAGAGAGATGGATAGATAGATATATGGAGACATGTCTAGAGATATAGGGGGAGAGGAAGATAGAGGTAGATATGAATATAGGAGAGAGGAAAAGGGAGATAAATAGATATGGAGATAAAGATAGGTAGAGGGAAATAAAAAGATAAAGAGAGATAAGGAGATTGAGAGGGAGAGAGAAAGAGATATATAGGAAGAGGGGGTAGAGGGAGAGAGATAAGTAGAGGAGGGAGAGAGAATATGAGGGAGAGAGGGAGATAAATAGGTAGAGGAACAAGAGAGAGATATGTAGAGAAGGAGAGAGGGAGATATAGCTCAATATATAAACATGGAGAGGGAGAGGGAGAGGGAGAGGGAGAGATATAGATAGAGGGTGATATAGAGAGATAAAGAGGGATAGGAATAGAGATAGGGAGATAGAGGTAGACAAATATATGGATATAAAGAGGTAAAGAGAGGAGTGAGATCAATTTGCAGGCCATTTAACAAATGATGTTGTTTGTGCAACAAAGGTCTCAATGGAGAAGTGATAGCTTTAAGATGCAAGGATCCAAACATGACTAAAACACAACCTCTGAATAAGGAATATAAGCAGGCTCCATTAACAACAAGCTCATGTTGTTGAACAGATAGAAAGGGGGTGAGAAGTGATATAGATAGAGGGATATAGAGAGAGATAGAGAGGGATGTGGAGAGAGATAGAGAGATAGGGAGATAGAGGTAGAGATATATGGATAGGAATAAATAGAGAGAGGAGAGAGAGATAAAGAGATATATAGAGCATGAGGGATGGAGTGAATAAAAGAGAGGTAGAGATAAGGATATATAGAAAGTGAGAGTGATAGGGAGATACCGAGAGGGGGAGATAAGGATAGAAAGAGGTGGGGAGATAAATAGAGAGATAAAAATAGGGAGTGATAGTGAGAGAGAGAGAGGGAGAGATAGGGATAGAAATGAGGTGAGAGAGAGAGAGAAATAAAGAGATAGAGGTATAGAGTAGTAGAGATGGAGTAAACAAGAGAGAGAGGTAGATATATGATATATAAAATTTTGGAAAAAACTATTACTTTCACCATAAGTATTTATAGATTATTTGTTTGTACAAGCCTTGACATTATCATTGTCATATTGATTATTATTATTACTACTACTACTATTATATTATTAATTTTATTTTATATTAACATACATATAGTTTTCTTTTTCCTAACCTATCCAAAATCAATTAAACTATGAGATTTTTTAATAAATTAATTTAATTTGATCTATATAGAAATACAATATTTATAAATATAATTATATTGTATTTATTTTGTATTATATAAAATATATAATATATTAATTATATTTTATATTAAATTTGAATATAATAATTATTAATTAGTAATTATAAAAAATGTTATATAGTTTTGTTAAAAAATATAATATATAATAATAATAATAATAAATAATATAATTATTTCTTTATTATATAAAATTTACATTATTTATTACTTATGTTAAAATATAATTAACTATGTAGGGTAAAGGATGGCATACTGTTAAAACCTAAATGTGCTCATTATTAGGATCTTGACCTTGGCTGTAATTTTCATTTTAATAAACATACTCTAAAACCCTCGCCGAAACCATAGCTCGCCAAATTGGAGGAATGAAAGGTCAATACCAGCGAGGACGAGTTTGGAGGAGCGAAAATCGATAGTGACAGGAAAGCAGTAAAAAGCGGCGAAAAACAACGAAAAAAATGGTGGAAAATTATGAACGGTTGAGATTCATTTAACTAACTTGCTAGAGTTGTCAGGGCTTTTCAACCCTTGGGAGACTTTTTTTGCTCGACTCTCTCAAATAAAGAGACGCCTTTGGCATAATAATGTGGCGCTCAAACTTATAAATTTTGCATACAAATTTTAACTCCCAAAACTAACACTCAATGTGAAGTATAAATTTCAAATTTGTTCCATCCCTTACAATATTATAAATTTAATATATCTTTGTTAGTCGATTAAAGACACTAACCAAAAGTCTGAAATTATTAAAATATATAAATTAAATATTTTATCCATTAAAATAATAAAGTCAAATTACCAAATTTTACGGATGGAGACATGGCTTTAGACGATCGTGATTTACACTTTAGTTTTACATATGTAGAGATATCTTCAGCTACATATTATAAAAACAATAAATTTTGAAAAGACAGTATGATGTTATATAGAGTGTTGGTAATATAATAATGCACTGAAGTTATCTCCATTAAGTTTTCCTCATTTTAAAAATTAAACTTGTTGAAAAGGTAATGTATATTAATTTAAAAACGTGATCTTTTTTGAATTAATAATAAAATTAGATTTGGATTTGAAGCAAATCTTTTTATTATTAATCCCTATTTTATAGGCAGGAGATTAATATTTTCGGCCGAATGCTGCCTATTAAAATGGTGCCTCGAAAGTGTGCCTTTAAAAATTTTGTTTCATTATGCTGATGTTTCGGGGATAAATTTATTAAAAGAAATTATTGATTTTTTTGCAATTTTCTCATTGGTTGCTCATATTTTCTTTGTGGTTTTGTCATTTTGTAATTTATTTATTTGATTATTGTAGCAAACTTTGGTATTGGAAATATTTGATGAGTTTTTGGGTATAGTCGTCTCTTCTTTCTGGCAATGGGTGGCGTTTGAAGCAGTACATTTGCATTTACTGTTTGTGAATTTTGATTTCGGCAAAATGTTGCTTGTTAAAATGGTGCATTGTATATTATGCGGGTTAAATATATATATCGCTATGCTGATGTTTTGAAGATTAATTTATTAAAAGCTAATTTTTTTTTTTTTTTGCAATTTTTTGATTGGATGCTAGTATTTTCATCGTGGTTTTATCATTTTGTAATTTATTTAATTTAATTATTGTAACGAGCTTAGCTATTGGAAATATTTCATGAGTTTTTTTGGTGTAGTTGTGTCTTCGCACCTACTTTTCTCGCGACCCGTGGCATTTGAAGCAGTACATTTGCATTTATTATTGTGAATTTTTTGTTTCAGCGGAATGTTGTCTATTAAAACAGTGCATGGGAAATCGTGATGGTGAAATATATATATTGGTATGCTAATGTTTTGGGGATTAATTTATTAATAGAAAATTATTGATTTTTTTTTGCAATTTTCTCATTGACTGTTGGTATTTTCGTCGTGGTTTTGTCATTTTGTAATTATTTAATTATTATAATGAACTTTGCTATTGGAAATATTTCATGAATTTCTTGGTATAGTCGTGTCTTGGCACTGACTATTTCTGGCGGCACATGGCATTTTAGGCAGTACATTTGCATTTACTATTTGCGAATTTTCATTTATTGTGAGTAGATTGAAGTGTAGGCATCATTAGTGGCTTATGGTGTGAAGTTTTAAGTCTATCGAGCAAAGTATTATTTGCATTGTTTGTTCATTTGCTCAGGTTGTTTGATGAGGCTGAAATTTGCGTCTGTTGAGAGGATTTACATCTACCATGTTGGAGATGACAGAGGTGGCGTTTGTAAGTTCCTATTTCTTTTACACTTTCATTTTCCATTTGCTGGGATTTTTGGATGAGGGTGAAATCGATGCCTTCTAAAAGGGTTTATGTGTAGCATTTTGGAATTGAAAATGAGGCGCTTGTAAGTTCTTATATCTTTTATAGTGTCGTTTTGTAGCTTTTTGCATGTATGCATTTTATGGGTTAATGTGTATTGTTCACTATTTTTGAGTGCATATATGGGTTAATTTTTGTTGTTGAGTCAAAGACTTGACACCATAATTCATTAGTGTTGACTTTTGTGTTGGTCATGATTAAGAATGGAACTAATATTTTCTCTAGACGCATGCATGAGAAGTGCACTTGAATTTATTAAATGAAAATGAAAATCAAATCTAAGTGGAAAATGTTTGGGTGTATTTTTATTTTATGGGTTAATGTCTATTGTTTGTTGTTGTGTGCATTTTATGTGTTAAGGTCTATTCTTCGCTATCCTTGACTGGTTTTATGGATTAGTGTTTGTTATTGAGTTAAAGACCTAACATCGTAATTCATTAATGTTGATTTGTCTATTGGTCATGGTTAAGAATGGAAGGAATAATTTATTCGCATGCATGCATGTCAATTGCACTTGAATCTATTGGATGAAATTGAGAATTAAGTCTATTGAGCAAAGTATTATTTGCGTTGTTTGTTCATTTGCTCAGGTTGTTTGTGTTTGTTTGTGTTGTTTACTCGTTTGGTTGGATTGTTTGAAGAGAGTGAAATTTGTGTGTGTTGAGAGAGTTTATGTGTATCGTGTTGGAAGCAAGAAACGAGGCATTTGTAAGTTCGTATATGTTTTAGAGTGTCATTTTATAGTTTTTAACATCTTTGCATTTTGTGGGTTAATGTCTATTGTTTGTTCTCTGTATTTTATGGGTTAATGTCTGCTCTTCCCTATTTTTGACTAGCTTTATGGTTTGGTCTCTGTTGTTGAGATAAAGACTTAACATTATAGTTCATTGGTGTTGACTTAAAGAGAGAACTAAATTAATCAAATTGATAGTTGCACTTGTCCATTTAACTCAACTCAAATTAAGACAATATACTGGAAGCGAATTTGTTTTAACCTATCAATAAAAATTCTATACATAGAATTTAGATTCTATATCTGAAAAGAAATTTTAGTTTATCCAACTAAATCTTATGTGCCTTGTATGTTGCACTTCTTCATTTCTATTCCTTTTTTTATCTACCATATATCGCTACCTATGTGACATCCTTAATGTCATTTATTTCCTTAATTCTATCACGTGACTTTCTACATTTTATTTGTAACCTTTCTTTGCCTTTAGCATGATCAATATGCAAACATTTGTCTCTTCTCTTGGTTGACTATCTCTTTAATGGCATCTTCCTTCTACTCTTTGTAAAATGATTGATTTTATTTGCAACCCAATCGCCATAGATAGTGTGCACTGGTTTTTTTTATTCTTTCAATTTCCCGCTAGTTCAGAAGCATGTAATTTTACCTCTTTTCACCTCTTTTTTGTAGTCTCCTCTCTCCATGGTAAAATTTGTATTTGAAGGAAGATTGGAAATTTTGTTTGTTGCGTCCAATTCTTTGTCTTCATTAAATTTTTCTTAGGGAATTTTGTGTGCAGATTATCTTTTTCCATCTATTGTTTCAAATTTTTAAATGGTTCAATATGGGTGTTGGTAGCAATAGAATATGAATGGTCTCTCTTTTCCAATTGAAATGACTCCCCTTGCTACCGGAAAATGAAAAAACATAGGCTTTTCAAAATACACAATAATTGAATAATCATATTTTCCAACTGAGTTGAGACCCAATATAATGCAGTGGATAAAAATGAGTGAAATCTATTATTTAATTTGTCAATGAAAATAGTTATCAAGTTGGTCCCACGTATTTTGTCTTGGAAAGATATTGACTATAATTAGAAAATATGAATCATGCATCCAGCTGCCCCATTCATGGTTTTTTTATTTTGGTTTGATTCTATAACTCTCAAATGAACTGATAAATTCTTTTGGTCACCCATTCCATCATTGAGCTTTCCTGTTGTATCTCTTCATTTTTTTTTGATACGCAAGATTAGATTTATATTATAATAGAAATGAAAGTTTCAACTACATAAAACTGCCATCGTAGGAAAATATACTAGTATCAACCATCAGGCAATAATTGCCAAAAAACCATTACTAACCAGAAGCTTCTACCAACCAGCCCAACCAAAAACCTACATTCATACTAACACCAAAATGACCAACATGCCATCGCCATAACTAGAGCAAAGACTAGGTAATTAAAGCGAAGAACCCTAACCTATGATGCCAAAACCCGACCAAACTAGACTTACATGAAATGATTCATTTCTGCAAATTCTTGAAAGTCTTTCTTCCACTCCATACCTCTAGCTGCCAACAACCCAAAGAACTTCTTTAAGAACTCCACTGCCACCGCTGCAACCATCCTATGCTTCATGAGACCAGGCCCGCTCAAATCAAGAAGAAACAGGTACAATTTTATGGCCTTGTTCGAGTCTAACAGGTGCTCCAAGTCGCAAGGACATGGGACACCTCTCCCAACCACCACTGCCCACAGAACAACATCGACCCCTTCTATCAAACCCTCCCTAAACATCTTTTCAAGCAATAATTTTGCCTCGGCTTTATCAACTTGGATATCCATGAGAGAAGCCAAAAACTGAGACAAAATGTGCAGATTATCTCTACCATACTCCTTGTTCATCAAATGCCCAACACCCAAGATCATTTTAGTCACCACTACCACCAAAGGGTCATTATTTAGAAGAATATGTTTTAGACGTTGGTCCGTTATTTCTCTGAATGAAGCTTGTCAAGCCGATGGCTGCAAAGAAATTGGGGTGTCTACCCCAAATTTCACCACCCCATCCACCGACACCTCTATCACGAACCTTGAGCTCTTGGCCATCGATACCCAAGCGCAGAGCTCACTTCACCCAGAAGGAGAAGGGTAGAAGCACAAAGTTGTGTCATACTTTATAAAGGAAATGACCAACATTGATCCAACTTTTAAACTTGAATCACTAAAAAGTGGCATATATGTTTTGAATTTTGAAATGATGTAAACTAGTAAAATATGTATTTCTTAGTATATTTTATGTTTGTATTTTAAAAAAAAAATATAATATATATTTTAAACTAGTTTTTAATAAATTAACACTATAATTTAGTTGTTGATAAAATGCTGAAAAATGAAGTTGAATGAGACATCAAACTTTTTATAGTAAATTTTTTTTTTTCTTTCAATTTTTTGTGTATTTATAACTTGAAACTTTAGTGGATGGATTTTCTTTTTTTCTAATTTTGATAAATATATATTTTTAAATAAATATTAAAATGTGTGTGAATCAAAAAATAGGTGTTTCCATTGGACACCAACTTTCATATTAAATATTTATCTAAAATGGAAAACAAATATATACTATCTTGAAATAGATTCTTTTATCTAGTTCATCATAATTTTGTTTAATAAGTTTTAGTATTTTTCCTTGGCATGGCAATCAACCTAATATTTTGTGTTGACAACCTACTTTTAGTAAAAATAAAAAATAAAATATAAATAATAGTTAAACTATTAAAATAAATATATTTTTGAAAACTACACTTATGGATCTACAAAAACATATTTTTATATTTTTAAAAAAATGTTATTTACATTAGTAGGAGTTATTGAAACTTCAAATTTTTCAAATAATTTTATTTTTTTGGTAAATTGGACTCAAAGTGGTGCTCCATATATTTTTAGCCAACAATTTTAGTTGAAAAAGTTGTGGAAGTATCTAACTTAGCTAGAATGAATCTTAATAGACCATATGTTTGACCAAAATTGATTTTTAATTAGAAATACTCAATTTCAATTGTGCTGATAAGTTGGCTGAAAGTGTGACACAACTTTGTGCTTTTACCCAGAAAGCACACCATCCACAGCCAAAGACATAAAAATGAAATGAAAAACACACCTTCCATAGCCTAAAATCCAACCTAACTTGGATTAATTCCAAGTACAAATCGGCTGGCACCTCCCCAAATAAGGAACCTCCAAACGTGTCAAAGCCAGCCTAAAGGATTGGCACCATAAGGCAATTGCACTCTAGTTGTCATTTGGACAAACAAACTCACCTTGCCATCATTGCAGATGTTAAGGACATGACATCTCCAACCACCATCAACTCTAGGTATATCGCCCACCTCAGCCAATAGACCCTGCTTTGCCAGACAACGTGGCAATAATGCCACGTCCCCTCCTCCTTGATGGAGGGGTGCCTGCCCTACCACCCATTGTTGTATCTCTTCATTTTTAAGATGGTGTTGCATCAATCAATATCCATGATTTACCATCAATGTTGACATCAATGCCACACCATTTTTAGTTTGCATTTGATAGTTCAACTTCAAGCACCTTGCTCTCAAGAATACAAGCTACTTTTCCAATAAATTTGTCTATTAAATGAACGTGAAAATTAAATCTACATAAGTGCAAAATGTCATGGTATGAAATCATTTCATCAAATTCATGATGTGGATTATTTGCGTTGTTTATTTATTTTCTCCCATTGTTTATTAATTTACGTTGTTTACAATCTCATTTTATAGTTTTTAATACCTTGGCATTTTATGGGTTAATGTCTATTGTTTGTTGTTCTCTGCATTCTAAATGCTTTTATGGGTTAGTTTCTATTTTTGAGTTAAAGACTTGACACCATGATTTATTGACGTTGACTTTTGTGTTGGTCATGATTAAGAATGGAACTAATTTTTTCTACACACACAAGCATGGCAACTACATTTCAATCTATTAAATGGAAATGAGAATTAGGCCTAAATAGGTGCAAAATGTCTTGGTATAAAATCAGTTTGTCGATTGCTAATGTTTTGTTCCTATTGGAAATATTGCATGGGTTTTTAATGTTCTTTGAAATACTAAGTGTTTTTATCGACACGTGCGTTTCTATTGAAGGCATTTAGCATTTGTTAATGCTTAATTTTTATTGATTGATAGGTTTTGGTGTCCATTTTTAAGGTTGTCAAGAGGCACATATTTGACCCTCATCAATCGATTTGTCAAAAAGGACACATTTGGAAGTTCCTATATCTTTTACAATGTCATTTCATATTATTTTTATGTCCCTCTAATGGGTTAATCTCTGTTGTTTCTACAGACAAAGATTTGATCCTCATCAAAGAATATGTTAAAGAAGAACGTGTTTAAAAGTTCCTATATGCTTTACACTGTCATTTCATATTTTTTATGTCCCTCTAATGGATTAATCTTTGTTGATCCTTATCATTGAATGCTTTAATAGGTTCACGTTTGTCGTTCAGTAAAAGACTTATGGCATTTGACGTTGTTTGCAATGTGTTTAGTCTACGCAAAGTGATAACATTTCACACCATGGTTTTTTAATACCTCAGTGTATGTCATCTATTTGCAAAATAAAAATGGTCAACGTTGATAAATGTGCACTTGTCAAGGCTTGTGAGGATATGTTCATCACTTCTTCTTCCTTCATCCGTCCACATTACTAACTATTCCTTACTTGTCACTAAACTTTTCTTCTAGCAAATTTTTGTTTGATTCATTCTATTGTAATCAATTAATCTTGTCCATATTCGATATTGATCGAATTACTTGTTTTTCCATTCTCACTAATATTGTCTTGGAGCTAATATTTCTTTTATGTAGATGCATTAGATCATCTTGTTGATAAATTTGTGTCAATTTTTCACCGAATTTCTTGAGGGCGCATCATAATCCTGTTTCTGCAGGGGCAAGATTTGATTAAATTTTTTCTTAATTTTTGTTTGAGACAATTTCCTCTTTACTTAACTTTTTTATTTTCTATTTTCTTTTTCGGTTAACTCTTGAATTTATTTATTTCCTTTTTCACTTGACTGACCCTTTCTTTCACTTGATTGTCTCTTTGTTTCAGTTAAGTCTTCTACTTTCTACTGTTCTCTTCACTGATCTTTTACATATTTCTATTTTCTCATTCACTTTTATTTTCCATCTTTCTTACATTTTCCATTTTTCGAATGAGCAAATTTCCTTTGCACGTTATCTCACTCAATCTCATTTTTCAATCTTCTATTCAATCTCATCAAACTGTCTTGCGAACTTTGTCTCTTAAGTATAAGTGCAAAACTTGGTGTACATTCTATGGTTGTTGGGAGGGTTTAGAACTATCCTTTTGGTATGCATGTTGTAACAAATGTGTTTGCATTATTGGTACTTGCCTTATAGGTGGGAGACTAATGTTTTCGGCTGAATGTTTCCTATTAAATTGGTGTCTCAGGAAGTGTGCCGCTAAATTTTTTGTATCGCTATGCTGATGTTTCGGGGATAAATTTATTAAAAGTAAATTATTGTTTTTTTTGCAATTTTCTCATTGGTTGCTCGTATTTTCTTCGTGGTTTTGTCATTTTGTAATTTATTTGTTTGATTATTGTAGTGAACTTTGGTATTGGAAATATTTGATGAGTTATTGGGTATAGTCGTGTCTTCGCAGTCACTATTTCTGGAAACTTGTGGCGTTTGCATGGTGCAGATACATAAAAACATGCATGGTAAATCAGATATATCTTGAACAAATAGACATGTTTCAATGTCTATTACTATTTCATGAATAGATAATTAATTTGGATTGGAAAAATACAAAACCATGACCAAAATATAAACAGCCAATGAGGAAATTGCAAAAACGCATATATAAAAAGTATACATATATATAAGTATATATATTAGTATATGTGCATATATACATGTGTATATGCATATATATGTATTTATCTATTCATATATATGTATATGTATGTATATTTATCTATATGTACATATAAATATGTGTATATATGTATAAATGTCTTTTCTACATTTTGTATTTATCTAGATTTGATTTTCATTTATTATGAATAGATTCAAGTGTAGTTGCCATCAATGGATTAGGGTGTTGGGTTTTGAGCCTGTCAAGAAAAGGATTATTTATGTTGTTTGGTATATAGACATATGTATATATATATATGTGTATATGTATAAACATATGAGCATATATACATATATACATACATACATACATACATACATACATACATATATATGTATGTATATATATTTATATATAGATATGTATATATATATATATATATGTATGTATGTATGTGTGCATATGTATTAATATATATGTATATGTATATGTATGTATGTCTGTATGTATGTATGTATGTATGTATGTATGTATGTATGTTACTATTTGCTAATTTTCATTTATTATGAGTAGAATGAAGTGCAGCCATCGTTAATGGTTTATGGTGTGAAATTTTAAGCTTTTTGGATTGTTCATTTTCTCAGATTGTTTTATGAGGGTGAAATCCCTATCTGTTGAGAGTGTTTGTATCTATTGTGTTGGGAGTGACAAAAGAGGCGCTTGTAAGTTGCTATATCTTTTACACTGTGATTTCACATTTTTTTACATTTCTACAATGATTTGATCTTTGGTGTTCCTTATTGATGAGAGTTTTTATCAGTTGAACCCTATTTTTTCACTTTCCTTATTCACTTTTAAAGTTGCAGTGATGGTTTGATGTAGCGTGGATGTTTTGATGCTAGAAGTCTTGCAATGAAGGTTACACTATTTTTTTGCAATTTGTATTTTTTGAATACAAATTAATTATGTGTACATGAAACAGTGGTAGACATTGAAAGATCTTTATCTATTCGCACTATATTTGATCTACCATTGATGTTTGAATCCATGTATGTCATGCATATTTTGTAGAGATAAGACTTCTATCTAATATGTCTATTTGGAACTATTAAAATAAAGTTTATGTTTTTTTTTTCCCTATAATTTTGTCACTGGCTATTGTTGTTTTGTTTGCTAGTGTTGTATTTTCACAATTGCAATTTATTGTTGGGAGCAATGGAAGAAAAAAAATCATCATTTTGTAATGATTTCTTGATTTGTCGTTGCTACAAATGTTTCAATGGACATGTATGATCACATTTTGCATTTATTTTGACCTAATTTTTACTTATAGTAAATAGATTCAAGTGTAGTTACCAATAATGGATTATGGTGTTAATTTTTATGGTCGACAAGAAAAAAGGATCTTGTGCATATATATATGTATGTGTATATATATAACTATGTATACATACATATATGTATGTATTTATATGGATGTATATATATGTGTGTGTGTATACAGATACATATACATATGTGTATATAAGTATAATTATGTATACATACATAAATATTTGTATATGTACATATATATATATATATGTCTATGTGCATATATATATGTGTGTGTGTGTGTGTGTGTGTGTGTGTGTTTATATATATATACATGTAGATATTTTTGTGTTTTACATTTTGCATTTATTAAGATATGATTTTCATTTATTGTCAATAGATTCAAGTGCAGTTGCCATTAATGGATTATAGTGTTGAGCTTTGAGCCTATCAAGCAAAAGATTATTTGTGTTACATATCTATATATGCATATAACATTTACATAAGTATGCATATGTATGTATGTATATATGTATACATATGTATGTATTTATGTATGTATGTATGTATGTCTGTATGTATGTATGTGTATCTATATATATATATATCTATGTGTATGTACATGTATGCATATATGTGTACATATGTATATATATGTGTGTGTGTGTGTGTATGTGTATATATGGGCAAAGGAATCAACCTATTATTTATGCATATGTGCATGAAACAAATACTAAATAGTGTTGGTTGTCGAAACAAAAAAAAAACTATCTAGCAATGAGTTTGAAAAGTTGTAAGATAGAATTGCTACAGAATGTATGTTGTCTATAACGACATGTTAGATTTATGCGTAATGTTCACTCTTTTATTTAGAAACATGGCACAGTGTGTTTTCCAATTGTCATCGATTTTGCAGGAATCTATGCCAAGTGTTCATTGTTTAGCATCTTGCCTCTGTTATAGAAATCAATATACTGCTACAACAATGTGGAGAGGTATGCTCTAAACTAGATTATGCATTTGTGAATACTATGGCATGAGATGTGTAAGAGAGAGAACAAAATATTTATTACACAATGACTGTTCTAATAGCTTTAACAATTGCATCAACACTAAGTATCTAGAGTATTTCATTTCAAAATTTTCAAGTCAATTGTATATGCTTGAAGCCTAGATTTTTCTATAGCGGTGTTCGCTTCATACATTTTTGGAATGGTGCTACACATTTCTTTTCCCCATATATGACACATTGCATTTGCATAGCCTAAGTTGTTTTCTCTTTGGTTTATGTTTTGTTTTGGTTCTAGACTTGCTGAAGTACCAAATGCACTGTCAATCGAATGGATTGGTTTTTAATTTTGTCTAATAATAAATCAAAAACTCCCATGGCTTTAGAATTTGTTAATTTTAGGATAAAAAATAAGTATTGACAGTTAAATATATTGATTAAATATCTAGCTATTATTTTCAATGTGTGCTTGATAGGCATGATAAGTTGTTGTCCAAGTAAATTGCAATGTCATTTCCTTTTGTAGGTTTAACACTTATACTTAATGCATTGTGGTATATGTTTATGGTCTTGTCTTTGAACCAGTTTTGAAGTTGATCATAGATAGAGAAACTGAAATTGCACAGGAATTTGCACCTATGACAATGTTCGTTGATGAGGAAATAGAGATAAGCATTGAAAAGTTCAAGTAACATGTGAGTAACATTTTAATTATTGTCTTATATATTAATTTTTAATGTTCCCTAAATCATGTGAAGTATGGACATTAAGATTAAAACTACAATGAACAATGTAGTGTCTTTTTCCATTTTCGCTCATTTAGTCTTCTTTTACTTTTTACAAGACTATGGATATAGTATTACAAATCTATAGTCTATCTAATAAGGCTTTGTACCTTTCTCGAATGCATGGATTTAGTATTCGATTACAATTGAGCTTTATTTGTGATCATATGTCATGATTTGAACATAATTCATATTTATTATGTGTTATGGACATGTCCTTGTTAGATGTTCTCTAATAAATTTGATGTCGTTGATTTTGCAATCATAGTTATAACAGTGCTATATGCTATGGAACATATTTCCCCTACTTACATGAATCTGGACATTGATGTTGCTTCTTCAAATGTTGGAAAATTGTGTCTTAAACAGGTAGCTAGAATCACAAGCATCAAAATCCTATTTGCTTCAAGTGATTTTTGAGTTTGCTAGCTGCATTTGTTGATTGCCTTATATCCGCAAGCTATTGCTTCTATTATTGAAAGGCACCTATCAATCTTAATAGTAAATAAAATCTACATAAGCATGTATTCCAATTTCTAATCAGACATATCAACTACTATCAACAATGCAACTTACCCTTGAAAGATATCCACAGTGGTTTCTTGAACATGTACATAATGTCCATGCATCAAGAAATAGATAGAGCATTAGGTATATCTTGAATAGGTAGACATCTTTCAATGACTTTTCTTGTTTGATGGACATACGATTAATTTGGATTGAATGAAAAATTTGCAAAAAATCATACACTATAATATGACACTCTAAAAGATATAGGAACTTACAAATGCCTCGTTTCTCGCTTCCAAGACGATGAACGTAAACCCTCTCAATAGGCACAAATTTCACCCTCTTCAAACAATAAAAGAAAATGAATAAACAATGCAAATATACACAAACAACTTAAGGAAGTGAACAAACAATGCAAATAATACTTTGCTCGACAGACTTAAAACTTCCATAGCAATTAATACGAACAATTTTCATTTTCATCCAATGATTCAAGTGTAACTAGCATGCATGCGTGCAAAGAAATGATTACTTTGATTCTTACCAATGCCAACTTTTTTGACATATTTCATTGTCATTAAATTATTAGTGGAAATGATTAGATGATGCAAATAATCCTTTGCTCAACAGTCTGAAAACTTGACAGTAGAATCCATTAATGCTAACTGCACTTCAATCCACTGATAATAAATAGAAATTAATGACTAGGAAATGCTAAATTTTCTTGTTAAAATACCACACATTGAGATGAACATTTGATGCTAGGACAGGACTATATCAGAGAACATTTTGCACTTATGCAGACTTAATTGATGAAATGATTTTATACCAAGAAATTTTACACTTATGCAGACTTAATTTTCACTTTCATTTAATAGACTCAAGTGCAGGTGGCATGCATACATGTAGACAAAACATTACCTCTATTCTTAATTGTGACCAACATGCAAGTCAACACCAATGAATTATAGTGTCAAGTCCTTATCCCAACAACAGAGACCAAACCATAAAACTACTCATGAATAGCGAAGAGCAGTCGTTAACTCATAAAATGTAGAGAACAACAAATGATAGAAATATGTAAAAAATGAGTAAACAACACAAACAACTTGAGCAAATGAACAAACAACACAAATAATACTTTGCTCGACAGACTTAAAACTTCCATGGAAAATAATACATTGAAGTTCACCTAGCATGCATGCATGCAAACAAACGATTACTTCCATTATTAATCATGGCCAACAGACAAATCGACATTAGTGAATTATGCTATTAAGTCTTTAACACAACAATGTACACTAACCCATAAAAACAATCAAACATGGCAAATAATAGACCTTAACACATAAAATGCAGACAACAACAAACAATAGACATTAACACATAAAATGCAAAAATGTAAAAAACGATAAAACGACACTGTAAAACTCGTACGAACTTACAAATGCCTCATTTTTCACTCTCAATATGATATACATAAACCCTCTCCACAAACATAGATTTAACAATTTTGTACCCAGACATTTTCTGCTTACTTAGACCTATTTTTCATTTTCATTTAATAAATTCAAGTGCAGTTGACATGCATGCGTATAGAGAAGTCAACACTAATGAATTATGGTGTTAAATATTTAACTCAAAAAGAGAGACTAACCCATATATGCACTCAAAAATAGTGAACAGTACGCATTAACCCATAAAATGCAGACATGCAAAAAACTATAAAATGGCACTGTAAAAGATATAGAAACTTAAAAGTGCCTCATTTTTCAATTCCAAAATGCTAGACATAAACCCTCTCAAAAGGCATCGATTTCACCCTCATCGAACAATCCAAGCAAATGAAAAATGAAAGTGTAAAAGACACAGGAACTTACAAACACCACCTATATCGTTTCCAACATGGTAGATGTAAACTCTCTCAACAGACGCAAATTTCAGCCTCATTAAACAACCTAAGCAAATGAACAAAAAACACAAATAATACTTTGCTCGAAAGACTTAAAACTTCACACCATAAGCGAGTAAAGATCCTTGCACTTCAGTCTACTCATAATAAATGAAAATTCACAAATAGTAAATGCAAATGTACTGCTTAAAATGCCATGAGCCACTAGAAACAATCGGTGCCAAGACACGACTATACCAAAAAACTCGTGAAATATTTCCAATAGCAAAGTTCGTTACAATAATTAAATAAATTACAAAATGACAAAACCACCATGAAAATACCACCAGCCAATGATAAAATTGCAATTCGCTTCCAATACGATAGACATAAACCTTTTCAACAGACACATATTTCACCCTCTAAATCATTTTTTACACTTTTGCAATGGTTTAATCTCTGTTATTCCTTATCGGTCACTATTCTTATGGATTAATATTTTTTTTTGCAATTTTTTCATCGACTTTTGATATTTTGGTCATTTTTTTTGTATTTTTTAAATCCAAATTAATTGTGTATTCATGAAAGAGTGATAGAGATTGAGTGATGTCAACCTGTTCAAGATACATCTAATTTACCATGGATGTTTTGATGCATGTGCATTATGCATTCACTAATGATGCTTGCACTTCAGTCTACTCACAATAAATAAAAATCCACAAATAGTAAATACAACTGTGCTGGTTAAAATGCCATGTGGCACCAGAAACAGTGGGTGCAAAGGCACGACTATACCAAAAAGCTCATGAAATATTTCCAATAGCAAAGTTCGTTACAATAATTAAATAACTAAATTACAAAGTGGCAAAACCACGATGAAAATATTAGCAACCAATGAGAAAATTGCAAAATAAATTAACTTCCAAGACATCGGTATAGCGATATATATATTTTACCACCCCGATTCTCGACACAACATTCTAATAAGCAACATTCAACTAAAAACATTGGTGCACACACTAATAGGCATTGCAAAAACCAGATTGTTGCATAGCGAAATGCAATAGGCTTATGCATTGCTAATGTTTTGTGGCTATGCACATGTTTGCATTTCAAATTTTTTTGTGGATAAGTGACATTATTCATAGTATTTCACATGCCTTCTCTAAATCTGGTGCTAAAGTTGAGCATTGAAAGTTGGAATGCATTGTTATACAGATTTTCTATTTATTATTAAGATTGATAGGTGCCTTGTTCTTTTCAGGTGGCGGTTGTTACTCAGTCCATTTGCTACGTGCATGAGTGCATAGTAGATCAAGTTTATAATGTGCTATGGTCTAAATTTGTAAGTTCATTTTGTTTTTTATTCCTATTTTACATAATCATAGCCTATTCTTATTACAAGAAAATTATTCTGGTTAAATATAGAAAATCTACTAGATTACAGTTATAGTCATTGTCATGTTTTGTGCTCTATCCATTATTGTTATGTTCTGCTTCTATATTATTATAATGTCATTCGAGAAAGATATTTTCTACAGCTAGTAATTGCATATTTCAATGAATATTTCACTTATATTTGTAGTTATACATAAAAGAACTTGATCACTTGCTTCCAATTGTTTGTAATGGACCCTGTTACGTTACAAGAATCAAATGTGATAAAGAAGAAACCTTTGGCAACATGGCATTCATAGTAAGAAAATAGAGACTATAGATATTGGTCAGCTTCACAAATTTGGAAAAATCTGTGGTTATCTAGGAATTGATGTTGGTCACAGCTATTCTATTCGAGTTACTAGTAATCAGTCACCAAAGTCTGTATTAGGCTGTTATGCTTATGTTTTAAATCATATCAAGGAAAACTATTATTTTGTAAATACAATTTTAATGCAATAATTTGGTAAGGCATAGTTTCCATGGACCTTGAAACATTGTTTGTAATTAGATGTTAAGATAATGGAATTGAATCGGATAGAGCAAGGTTGTTGCACATTGTTTGTTGGTTTTTTGGACCAAATAAATAAAGCATAATATCCTTCTATATGGCAATTTTTTTGCTCTTTATAGATTGATAATGCAAATTTTGCTTAGAAATTCCAAGGTTGCAACTACATTAGTACATATATGTATATATATGCATATGTGTATGTATATGTATGTACGTGTCTATGTATATATATATATGCATATGTCTGTGTGTATGCATATATGTATCTAGATTCAGACCACACATGGAGTTGAAAAATATAACAAGATTACTAACAAAAATGATCGATTTATTTGTGTGTGCTCAATTCTCTTGCTTTTGTTGAATTCATTTGCCATCGCTCAATTAATTTGGTTTCTTTTTTGCAGATTGTGCATTACATAGGATTTCCAAATTCATCATATTATGTTGCATTTTGCATTGTTGTTGATCAATGCGAGTAATACATAATCATGCTTGTTTCTCCTTTTGCTTATTAGTCCTAAGAAAAGTTTCATTTTAGTCACATGAATTGATATTGAGAATTTGCTATTGTATTTTAGCCTTTGTAATGCACAATAGTCAGCCAAAGGCTATAGTTAGGAATCTTGCATTTCTATTGATTGCGGTGAGTAATTGACTCTTCAACTCTTTTTTGTATGTATTCAATACTTCAAGTTTCACACATTGTTTTATAGTAATTACTGTACTAGGTAGTGTTAATACAATTTGTATCTTTTGTCCTTTGACATGAAATATGCCAATATGGTTACAAAAAATTGTGTTAAAATAAAAAAAAGCTATCACAACATCTAATTGTAGTAGAAACCTACAAACCAAGTGCAAATGCACCTTTTACATCTATTGATGAAGCATTGCACTATGCACATTGTTTCTGAATTGACTCATTCAATTACAAAGTTGGCGATTTCCTATTTGACACAATACATGTTTTGCTTCATTATTGTTATACATCAAAACAGCTATGCAATGGTTTCATGGATCATCTCTTAAATTTCCTTCACAATTGTTGTCCTATAGCATTAAGGTCCTATGATACTAACTTGCATTCAACAATGCTAATGAATTTGCATAATGTGCACGACAAAAACACGTATCTACAAGGAATGAAGCTTTGAACAACATAAATCAATAATAGTGGTGAAAGTGGACTTTGGGGTGACACATTCTGTCTAAAATGGCTAGCATATTGGCTAAACATACCAATATGCATTTGGTTTTTAACATACAAAAAAATCTACTTACATTTCAACAAGAATGTATGCAATCCTGTAGTATCAATTCTTTTACACGATACAATTCCTGCTACTAGCCACTTTGGGCCTATGTTCTCAAGGCTAAATACATACATTTGCACTAAAAATATCCAACCACAATTGCAAATCACATACTACAATTTGGAAAAAATTTGGCATACAATAGAAAATACATTTGAAACACTTAGACTTTGTAGAGTGACTACATTTGCTAGTACATGTGGTGAAAGCATGTTTGTTGCTATAGCTTTTTTGCTTCTTAAACAATTTGATCTAATTGCTTTGTGATTATTTATGGCACAATCACTGGTGAATGCATTGGAAGTTGAAAAAAAATATGTAATTGCTTGTTTTGACACTTTTCATCAATCTAGCATACAAAGCAACAATCGTCTATTTCATTTACAATCATTGGTTACCAAAATTGGGATGTCACATGTACAAACTGGCCTTGAAGGATTTGAATTTTGTGCATAATGGCTCTCTCATATGTTTGATGCAATAATACACATATGGAAACCATCTCCATTTCCTAGGGCCAAAACATACTCTAACTGCATGAGTCCAAGAAGAATTTTGAACTTAGTTTGCTTTCCAAGTAGCTCAGGCCATTATCATTATGAACCACTTCAACAAAAAGAACAATTGAATTAGAATATTCACACGAAGGATCCAATTTCTGTTCAACATATGTCAAGCACTTTCAAATCAGAAACAACAAACAATACGAGTAGTTCTGATAAAAAACAAACAATTTCAACAATAGATACACTAGCTAAAGCAAAGCTAAGATCGCATGAGACATTACACTCCCTAAAAGAAAAAATCTAGAATGCAAAAACATCCCATACTAGTGTTCCACAAACAAAATCTAGTTTTTTCCTACCTACTATGAATGTCACAAGAATAATTCAATCTTACCCACTTTGTAAAATTCAATTCTACATGATTCTAGCCAAAATTCAATGCAACAACAATCATTAGGTTCTTTGAAGAGACAAATATGAAATGGACAAAAGGGCTATGCTTTACATTTGACAAAATTGAAACGTAGACCATATAGATATTCTATACTTCAGAAGACAAACAACACTTATCAACAAGCAAAAACAAAGGGCACTTGTAGAAAAAATGACACAGTCCAAAAATCTATTCTTGTACCTGCAAATGATAAATGATGCACCCACACAATCATGCTATGTTTGTGACATGCTCCATTTCCACCACAACATTTGTAAAGTTGATAATGCACTTGCAAAATCTTTTTCTTTTCTATTTACTCAGACATATGAAAAACAAATAGCAATAGGATAGCCCATTTGCAAACAATGTATAAAAGCCACACTAGACAGTAAGATTCCATATTTTGCTGCACCTACAAGAATAAGACGAAATGCATTAATAGATGTCGTTGATTCTTTGATTGCTCTAGAGGAAAGGCTTGTGTCTTTGCGCATAGCTTTTGCATAGATCAGACAATTGGGATATAAACGAGCATAGTATGGCTTGGTCGAGATAATTATCAATGTTCTTGTAGATTTTTGCAAAGTGCAACAAGCATTGCCTAGGAAAGTAGATGAAACCACAATAGTGGTAAATAGATTGAAGCGAAAGCTAGAATATGATAATACATATGCATAAGGAAATGTTAGACCTACCATAGTCATGGATGCTTTAACTACATTATCCAAAACACCATTGTACATAAAAGAGAACATCTCTATAAATAGAGACTGGCATGATTTATTGGAAAAAAAGATAAGACAAAAGAAAATAGATTTTTAAATAGATCCAGCTATGCAAGATGACACATCTAAAGATGATGAGGAGCCAATAACTGAATCATTTATACATTGGTTTAATGAAACACAATCAATCAAAGACCTTGACACAACAATCATTGGAATTGCACCATAAGAAGGGTTTAAACCTCTTGGAATTTTGACATTTATGGAGAGGAGATGAACTTCCCCACTTTCTTCTATGGTTCAACATGTTCATTTTTTGCTATGGATAAAAGCACCTGTATATGGCAATTGCTCAAATACTGAAATAGAAAGCTTTGTGGAAAAGTATATTTCATGTGACTCATTGCTACTTGATAAAAATCTTGCCAAAATGAAAACACATCATCATACAAAGACTTGCAAGAAATACAAAAACTCAAGTTGCAGATTTAGTTTCCCCTTGCCTTCGATGAGCAAGATAGTAGTTTTAGAACCGCTTCCAACACCTGATGTTGCCATAAAGGAATTTTTTTTTTTCAAGCAACTGACAAATAAACATTACACAGGAATTTTCCTTTAAAATTTTCTTGCATGAATTCAACATGAATGAAAATGACTACATTACAATGCTTCGATCAACATTCTCACTTAAAATTGTCATGCTCAAAAGAGAACCATCTGACATTTGGATAAATTCATTTGCAAAGAAAGTGCCCAAACTATGGTATGCAAATACAAACACACAATTTATTTTAGATGCATATGCTGCAACATCCTATTGTAGCTCATATATGAAAAAACAAGATGAAACATTGTCCCTAGCATTTCAAAAATTGTGACATGAATGCACCATTGCTTATGATGGAAAAGTGCAATTTATAAGAAATATTGGCAATGCATTGCTTAACTATCAACAAATGTCTAGTCGTCAAGCTGTTCATATCATTCTCTCATTTCCATTGCATAAATGTTCAAAGAGAACTATTTTTATCAATACTACACCATTGGAAAATAGAGTGTACATGTTAAAAAGTCTTAAGCTATTAGAAAAAGAGAAAGATGATTATGAAAACATCATGTGTGCATCTGTAATAGAAAAATACATGCAATGGCCAAAAGCTCTTGACAATTTTCCATTGGATGAATACACTGCTTTTTACTTTGGCGACCCCAAAAAACTACAAAGAAGAGCAATTCCACAAATCATACACTATGTAAGATTCAATCCGCACATTGACCCTAAGAATTACTATAAAGAAAAACTTATGATGTATGTGCCTTTTAGATCTAGTGAACAAACCTTGTTAACTAGATATGAAACATGGAGTGCAACATTCAATGCAAACAAAGCACAAATTGCAAATGTCAAAAAGTTATATACTACAAAAATTGTTCCTAAATAGGGTGACATTGATGAAGCCTCCACAAAAGTTGAAAATGATAACTGTCCAGTTATAAACATTGCAAATTAAATCGGTACAAGCAAATCAGAAAATGGTGTGGAGAAGTATGACATCATAAGTAACTTGAACCATATGAAGACTATGAAGCTCAAGGATTCTATCTACAAATAACTATTCTTGGAAATTGCACATTCATTTCTATTAAGAAACGAAGAATACTACAAACTACGAAGACAATTGAACAATGAACAACAATCAATAGTAAAGGACATACTAATGGCGAAAAGAATTGCTCTGAAAAAAGCATTGTACTTGTTCTTGACAGGTGGGGCAGACACAGAGAAGACCTTCACAACAAAAATACTTTTCGAGGTAATGATTCGACTCTATGATAAACAACTAGATAGTGATCTGCTCAAGCCTAAAGGCATTATTGTTGCTTCAACATGAAAAGTTGCATTCAATGTAGATGGTATTACTACACATTCAATCTTCCAATTTCCATGCAACTCTTCAAAAATGTTGCCTCTAGATTCAAACACAATTGATGTCCTGAGCAAAAAATTAGACCAAATGCAAATTCTTCTTATGGATGAAGTCTCATTGATTGGTTCAAAAATGCTTTACAACATTGACAGAAGACTTCGTCAAATCAAGTACACACCAACAACACCTTTTGGAAACATAGATATCATTTTTGTGGAAATTTCTACCAAGAACAGCTTGTCTTTCATACTTGGATATTCGAAGAACCAATAATAGATAAGGAGAAAATACCATACACCTTTTGGACTGATAATGTCAAGTGCTTTAAACTACATAGCATCGTTAGACAAACCAATCAACATTTCATTTTGATACTTAATCATGCTAGGATTGGTCAACAAACTAATGAAGACATTGGCTATTTGAATGCAATCTATTATAAGACACCTCCAAATGATCCACGATTTCCATACTTGTTCCATAGAAATATAGTAGTTGACATACACAACAAAAAAATACTAGACAACATATCAACAAAGCTTTATGTATTATATGCAATTGATAAACATGACACAACAATTGATAAAATTCAATATCAACCTCTGAAATCATTATTGCTTAGCACAATTCTGCTGAAGCAAAACATTTTGGTTGAATTGATCACTTGCAACATTGATACAGAAGATGGATTAGTCAACGGTGTAGATGGCATCTTCAAATTGCATACAACCAAGCAAGAAGACATCGTCTGGATAGAATTCAATGATTCCACTATTGACAAATTATGTTGACAAAGAATTCAAAATCTATACACAAATTCTATTATGCCTTCTTGGACACCCATAACGAGAATCATTAGAAAAGTCAAAATAGGTACAAAAATAGTCACTAGAGCACAATTTCCTTTGCAACTTGCATGTGCACGAACCATTCATAGAGCACAAGGTCTAACAATGGACACAATTTTTTTTGACCCATGTAAGGTCCACCAACATGGCCTTGTGTACACCACTTTATCAAATGTAAGAAACATTAAGTCATTGTATCTCATGCATAAGTTGCAAAAACAAAACTTTAGAGTGTCAAAAAAAGTGAATAGTGAAATGCAACACCTTATGGCCTCAGCACAATGGAAAATAGAACACAACCTTTTGTTTGTCCTCCCAAATCATTTTATCATATGCTCTTTGAATACACATAGCTTTGCATTGCATGTACAAGAAATAGCCCATGACCATGACTTGCTCCAAGTAACTGTCCTTTGCTTCTAAGAAACCAAACATAATTTGCTCAAGCACATTGGCTTCCTTGACAGAACATGCAATTGCTATACTGCAGCAGGCCTTCATGGCCTATTAACATGCTACAGGAAAATAGAACTATAGTGCAAAAATTTTAGTATTTTTCAACAAAATATCTAGAAACTATAACCATTGACCTATTGCACATGCATATTACTATGCACATCATTAATTTGTACTTGACACTGAATGAACCTATTTGTGATATTTTTAGTTTTATACAAACTGCTGCTACCTCATTGCCACCTAGTTCGAAATTGATTATTGTTGGAGACTTTAACATTGACATGTTACAATCCACAAGACCAAAAGTACTCCACCTTGAATTTATGGAACAACACAAATTGTCACTAGTTGTTGACAAGCCAACAACACATGCAGCCAATCTATTGGATCACTTTTGGATACATAACATGGAAATTGCTACTGTCAAATTCAGAGTATTGGATACGTATTGGTTAGACCACTTTGCAATATCCCGTTAGTTCTAGTCATCACTAGATAGTATACAGTTTTGCAACTGTAATGGTTTACTATCAACATTCTCTCAGTAGTGTGCTATTATCATTGTTGCTTCCTGCTGCAGAAAACCACCTTCAAATTTCTATAAGTATAAAACAATTGTTCTTGATACTATTCATGCCTCTAATCAGAATACTTACTCTTCCAACATTTTGCTTATGTAGATCTGGACTTTGGTATTGTTTTTTGTCAAGACTACCAGGCATGCTCTTCTCAATCTCTGACATGATTATGCAACTGGTAGTCACTATATATCTGTTCTGAAAGAGTTATGCTATCATACACAATATTGCTAAGCCTTCAAGTATATTATATGTTTCTTCATTAGAAAGAAATTACAAACCTAAATTTGTTATAGATTACACAACTACCTTGAAGCATATCCAGTTAATGTTTAATTCATAGATAAGAACTTTTTAAATTGATTCCATAGCTTTTGCTAAGTCCTATTCAATTTTTTGTTTATACTATTTAGCGTAATTGTTGTGGACTTGTTGTGTCACTGTTTCTATTTTCTACTCATGCAAGTTTCAAGTCTTCCTATTGTTCCATAATTTCTTTTGTACACAAATCACGTTTCTAAATTGACAATTTCAAGTTGTAGATCTTTTGCTACTTCCTAGAACATATATCTTAACATTTCCCAGCTTGAATCGTATTATCTAGAGCATCTACAAATAGGTAAATACTTGAAATTTTTCATCAATAAACTTCAAAATCATATCAGGGCTCATTAATGTTTTATTTTCAATTTGTTTTGATACATGCTTCACACAAATATCTCATTACAGATGCTTGCAAAAACATTTGGAAAGAAGAAACCACATTTCCTACGTAGCAAAAAATGGATCGGTCGATTGACACACAAGTTGAAAAGAGGCAAGTAGTATATACCATTTTTGTCATATATAAGTTGAATCTTTATATGTTTAATTATCAATTTAGTTTTTGTCATTGCTAAAATCACAATGTACAGATTGAAAGGAGAAACTGCAGAGCCATCAAGCATCCTTGACATATGCACAAAACAATCGGCTTTAGCATTTGAGGGCAATATTTTAGCCATTTATGGCCTCGGTATTATCACAAATACTGGAACACCACCAAAAGTAGCAATAATGCATGTTGATTTAGTTGATAGTCATGGTCAAATCACAATCACTGTAAACATCAACAACAAACTAATTGATACATTTTTGCCATTGTTATCACCTGATACAAGTGTTTGATTCACAAATTTTGTCATTAGGAAAAAACACAATATGAAAGAGGGGATGTTGATTATGCCCTTGCTTTAACTCCTAGAAGCACCATTGAACCCATTGAAAAAGTTTGTAAAGAACACAGACTGATTCCTGACACAACCATCTGACAACTCATCCAATCAAATGACAACTACTCTATTGGAACAATTGGCGTTGTTGTTACTAGTCATCATCAAGTGCCAATGCAATATGAGCAGAAAATTAAAGATGGAGAGAACCAAGATGACTTCACCACTATAAGATGTTCTGCACAGTTCATGTCCACACCATAGAATTTGAGCACTCTCCTTTTTGCACTTTACCAAGGAATTTTTACAATTTGTTTTCCATACAACAAACTTGTTTAGAAAATGTTTTTTTCTATTTACATCAATTGCATTTGAATAGTCTTTATTTGATTAGATTAACATATGCATATTTTAGCATGCAGTTCTTATTCTAATTCGATACCATTCAATTCTTAAACTTATTTCCTGTGGAATTTTCTATCTCAACAATTGTGTATTTTACAGCTTATAGTCCCCATCAATCATACAAAGCTCTATGTGACATTCTAGCTGATCTTGGCATCAGCTAAAACCCTTTTCATATTGTTCAAAAATATTATTCGCTCTGGGACAAAAGGAACTAGTTTGATGAAAACAACATAGTCCAACTTCATTGATGAACTCAATAATGCATCTACAAAGGCCTCCCTACAACCACTAAAGTCCTCAAACATGGAATTAAACACATCAATCATTTACATTTTACATAATAGTATAGATTTTTCATACAAAGCGCTTGTCATGTGTGCCTTGCTATTGTGAATTTCCTAGACAGTGCGTTGTAATTTTTTGTTGATTTCATTTGCATTACCATTGTAGGTGACAGGAACACTAAGACCTAAAAATGTCACTTGCCCCCATATGTACCAATTTGTATTTCATGTAAACAAAGAGGTTTTTTTACACAAACGACAAACAATGACATTGCACAATGCACAACATGGGGCACTGACACAGGATTTGAATATGTGCATTTACTACAATGCATTGTTCAAACAATAGATGGACCTGTGGATTGTTATTTGCACAAACAACAATTGTGAAACAACTTCCCCCAACTGGCTGCAATTCCATTTCAAAATTACATGAAAGACATGTCCGTAGTGATGTTCTTGTTGCAAAAGTTTCAACTCTAAGGAACATTCACGATTGTAGTTGATAATTGCATCATACGAATTGTCAGTGAAAGAAGCAACAAAGCATCTACACCAACTTGAAAAAACATTTGTAGTTTAACACAAGTGCTTACCCTACACTATTCCAATTTATATTCTTATTCCTTGGCAGCATATCATACCAACTGCATTGTGAAGAATGTAATGCTCATTGATTGTGAAGCAGGATCCAAGTAGTGCAACGTTCCAACAAAGAACAATATGAATGAACAAAATGTCTAAGATCCTACATAGCATAGCTATTGTTGACAATGTCAATGACAAAACAATTGTGTTAATGCTTTTATCAAGACTAGTCTTATACTTTATTTTGACCTCTTATATGCACCACATAGCTTGACAATTATGTTTTCATTTCTTCCAAACATACATATTGTACATGTGAACAACTTTGTTTGCAATTTCATAAATAGTTATAAGTTATGTTTTAGTTTATTTTGACTTCTAATATGCACCACACAACTTCACAGTTGTTTATTCATCTTTTTGAAACATATATACTATAGATGTAAATAACTTTGTTTCTAATTTCACAAACAGTTATAAGTAATGTTCCATGTGTAATGCTCTTTACTTGCCGCGAATCATAGCAATACATGTTTGTGGTCAAACGAAATATGTAGTGATTCAATATTGCTTTTATGTGAAATATAAATTTTCTGATAAAATGCATCGCTTTGATGCATCTGCGTCATATTTTTCACATTATAATAATATAAAGGAAAAAAACACTTGTCTCTTTCATTGGCTAAACAATAATCTAAAAAAAATCATGTTGAGAATTCATATCTGGAGGTCCTAATTTGACAATCAATATTTGAAGATAGAAAATTATACATACTAAATATATGATATAATCATGAAATTCTGATAGACAATCAAAATTTTTTGCTATCAAGTGGTTTAGTCTTCTGCTATCTGTGTACCTTCCTATATTCTTCACAATGTTATTTTACAGTTTACATGCATTTGCAATTCATCAATGGCTTATGGTGTGAAGTCTTTATTCTGTCCACCAAAACATTGTTTGCATTTCTTGTTCATTTGCTCTCATTCTTTGATGAGAGTTAATTCAGTCTCCATTGAAAGAGTTTATATCTATTGTGTTAGACACAAACAATGAAACATTTGTAAGTTGCTATATCTACAATGTTGTCATTTTCTTGCATTGTCTACTCATTTGCTCACATTTTTTGTCAACGGTCAAATTTGTTAATTAACATGTCTTTTCTCTCCAACGACGTTATGCTCCTATTCGGATCTAGATTTCATTCATTGCAAATCTATAGCAAACAAGGCATGTATACCTTCATACATCCTTGACAATGTTATTTTATAGTTTATATGTGTTTGTAATTCATTAATGACTTATACTGTCAAGCAAAGGAGTGTTTATGTTTCTTGTTCATTTGCTCAGATTGTTTGATTAAAATAAGATCAGTCTTCTATTGAAAGAATTTATATCTATTGCGTTGGACGCAAAGAGCAAGGCATTTGTAAGTTACCATATCTACTACAGTGTCATTTTTTGCGTTGTCTACTCATTTACTCACATTGTTTTACAAGGGTGAAATTTGTGTCTGCTCACATGGTTTATGTCTATTGTATTGGAAACAAACCATGAGGCATATGAAAGTTCCTAGATCATTTGCATTGCCATTTGATAGTTTTTTACATACGTACAATTATAATGTGCCCTGTTTTGTTCCAAACTTTTCCCGTCGTGATAAAGTGGAAGTTCTTGCCTATGCGTTGCATTTTAACAAAGTCATTATGCTTATATAGTCCCTTACTTCCATTTATTATGAATAGACTGAAATACAAGTGTCATTAATGGCTTATGCCATGAAGCATTTAGTCTATTGAGAATTCTTTGCATCGTTTATTAATTTTCCCAATTATTATTCAGAGAGTTTACATCTATCACATTCGAAGCAAAAAGGAAGCATTTGTGAGAGCCTATATATTTTACACTGTCATTTTCCCTTTGTTTATTCATTTGCTCAGATTGTTTGTTGAGCATTGAATCTGTCCCTATTGATAGGATTTATATCTATCATGTTAGAAGCAAAAAATGAGCCAGTTGTAAGTAACTATATCTTTTACAGTCTCCTTTTATGGTTTTTGACATCTTTGCATTATATAAGTCGATTTGCTATTAGAAACATTTCATCAATAAAAAATGTTTTCCCCTAACCACCCAAACATTTTACAAAAAAAAAAAGTATTCTCTCATTGGCTATTGGTATTTTTCATGTGCTTTTGTATTTTCTCAATTGCAACTTATTTCCCACACAAGAAATGGAAAAATATAATCAATTTCTAATCTTTTCTTGTTATTGGAAATACTTCATGGATTTTTGATGTTCTTTGATACAGTCTTGTCTTTGCACCCATTGTTTTTGTTTGCACATGAAATTTTTACAAGGGCATTATGCATTTATTTATAACTAATTTTCATTTACTGTGAATAGACTCAAATGCATTTCATTAATGGCTTATGTTGTGAAGTTTTCATTCTGTTCGACAAAGACTTTCATTTGCTCAGATTCTTTGATGAGAGTGAAATATGTGTATACTAACACTGTTTAAATTCATCACACTTGAAACAAAAAACAAGGCATTTGTAACTTACTATATCTTTTGCATTGCCTTTTTTTGCATACATTGTTCACTTCCTCCGACTATTTGATGACACTGAGCTCTATCCTTGTTGATAGGATTTATCTCTACTATCTTGCAAATGAAATTACAAAGTAAAAGACCTATTCCCTTCAAATTCAAAATGGGCGGAATTGGAAAGAAGTTGAACTGGTTTACATGATTTCTTGAACACGTTCTTAACAACCATGAGGAGCTATGATGGTGATAAATGCTATCCAGATGCATGGAAGTTACAATAGACACATTTTGTATCTTTAGAGCTCCATTGACAAGGTTTATATCTATTATATGGGTAATATGGTCTATCCACAAGATCTATGGATAATTTGACGAGGGAAAAATTTGTTTCTAATGAAAGGCTTTATATCTATCCTATTCAAGACAAAAGAGCATGCCTTTGTAAGTTACCCTATCTTTTACACTGTCATTTTTTGAATCATTTATTGATTTTCTCACATTATAGTGTTGCTTTATAGTTTTTTACATCTCTCCATCTGCAACGGGCCTTGTTTTATTGCAAACTATTTTTTGGTAGTAGAAAAAGACAAATTTACACAATACCTAATGCTTCATTGTTATTGGAAATTTTACATGCCTTTCAATTGTTCTTTGATCTAGCACTGTCTTCCCACCCTCTATTTCTACTCATGCATCGCACTTTAGTGACGACATTATGCATATATAGATGCTACTTTTCATTTGCATTGTTTATTCATTTGTGTTGATTGTTTAATGAAGGTGAAATCTATGTCTACTGAGACAGTTAATATCAATTGTATTGGCAACAAAAAACCAGTCATTTGTAAGTTCCTATATCTTTTACACTGTTAGTTTTTGCATTGTTTATTTGCTTACTCAGACTATTTCATAAGAGTGGAATTTGTGCCTCTTAACACAATTTATGTCTATCATGTTAGCAACGAAAAACAAGACAATTGTAAGTTACTATATCTTTTATAGCATTGTTTTAGCGTTGCTTGCAACTCTACATTTTATTGATTAATGTCTATTGTTTTTTGTTCTCTACATTCACTAGTGCCCGACTTTCACTTGTTGCAAATAACCTGACTTGCAGATGTCACTAATGGCTTATGGCCTCAAGTTTTAAATATGTCGACCAAAGGATAGTTTGCATTGTTTATTCATTGGCTTCGACTGTTTGAAAATGGGAAAATTTTTGTCTCTTGAAAAAGTTTATCTATGCAAAAGAGTAAGCATTTGTAAGTTCCTGTATCTTTTACACTCTCATTTTTTGCATTATTTATTCATTTTCTTAGATTATTTGACGGAATTAGAATTTGTGTCTATTGCCAGGGTTTATCTCTATCATACTTGAAGCGAACAACAAGGCACTTGTAAGTTCCTCTATCCTTCACACTGTTGTTTTATACTTTTTTACATCTCTACATTTTATGAGTTCCTACTTAGTGTTTCTTGTTGTTTGCATTTTATGGCTTACTATCTATTCCTCCCTCTCTTTGAATGATTTTGAGTGGGTTTTTGTTGTTGAATTAAACACTTAACACCATGATTCATTAATGTCAACTTCTCTATTGCCCACAACTAAGAATTGAACTAATGCTTTCTCTCTACCCATCCATGCCAACTGCACTTGAATCTGTCAAACTTATTTCATCAACTGATAATGCTTTGTTGTTGTTGCAAACATTTCATGGCTTTGTAATGTTCTTTGATATAGTCATCTCCTTTCATCGACTACTTCTGTCAATGCTTCGCATTCTAACCATGATATTTACCATTTTTTACTGCTTGGTTTTCATTTACTGTCATTGTGCTCAACTGCAGTCATCACTATTGAATATTGGTGTCAAGTTTTAAAACTGTCAAGCAAAGGATTAGTTGCTATAACAAACAATTCATCAATATACTGAGTCTTTGACTCAACAAGAGAATCTAACCCATAATTGTACTAAAAAATAGTGAACAATAGGCATTAACTCATAAAATGCAGAAATGCAAAAAACTATAGAACGATAGTGTAAAAGATATAAGAAGTTACAAATGCCTTGTTTTCCAATTCTGAAATGCTATACACAAACCTTCTCAAAAGGCACCTATTTTACCCTCATCAAACAATCCGACTAGATTAGTAGACAATACAAAAATGAAAATGTAAAAGATATATAGGAACTTACAAACACCAAATTTGTCACTTCCAACATGCTAGATGCAAACCCTCTCAACAGACACTAATTTCAGCCTCACTGATCAACCTAAGAAAATGAACAAACAACACAAATAGTACTTTTCTCAATAGACTTAAAACTTTACACCATAAGCCACTAATGACACCTGCAATTTAGTCCATCCACAATAAATGAAAAATTGCAAATAGTAAATGCAAATTGACTGCTTAAAACACCACACGCCATCATAAATAGTTGGTGCCAAGAATCGACTATACCAAAAAACCCATGAAATATTCCCAATAGCAATGTTCATTACAATAACTAAATAAATTACAAAATGAAAAGACAAAGACGAGAACACCACCAACCATTGAGAAAATTGCAAAAAAAAAGAACTTGCTTTTAAAAAATTAATCCCTGAAACATCAATATAGAGATATCCATATTTTCCAGACACAATTTCCAATGCATCGTTCTAATGGGAAACATTCTGCTAAAATGAAAATTCTCAAATAGTGATTGCAAATGTACTGCTTTATATTGAAAATATTTCATGCCTTGCTAATGTTCTTTGATATAGTTATGTTGTCACACCCACTATTGTTGTGCATGAATAACATTCTGATAACGACATTATGCATATATAGTCTGTCATTTTCATTTATTGTTAGTGGATTGTAATACAATTGTCATTAATAGCTTATGGTCTACTCATTTGCTCAGATTGGCTCACAAGGATGAGATATGTGTCTACTCACATAGTCTATATTTGTTGTACTTCAGAATGGGGGGAATTGGAAAGAAATTGATCTGCTTTACTTTCCTTCCCAGATAGGTTTTCAAGTAGCATAAAGACCTTTGATGGGGAAAAATTATTTCATAGAGAACATTTCCGCAAATCAACAGCTACCATGTTTCTTGTTGTAACTCAATCCTTGCATGGAAAAGCAACTATTATCACCCAATTGTCAATGTCTCTTCTCCCCCTACTTTGTCATTCAAATTTAGTCCAAATCGTTCCCTTCACATGTAATAACTACGTTCTCCATTCAATTTCCCATTTTCTTATACTAATAGATGCACAATAAATGATTCACTTCAGTTTACATCTATCATATTCAAAACAAAAAATTAGAGGTTTGTAAGTTCCTATAGCTTTTACACTATCAATTTTTTTGTTGTTTATTCACTTGCTTCGATTGTTTGACAAGACAGAAATTTGTGTCTCTTGATAGGGTTTATGTCTATCATATTCCAAGCAACGAAAGAGCTGATTTTAATTTCCCATGTCTATGAAATCCGTATTTGTTTAGACAACTTATATCTATGAAATTGCAAGCCAAAAAGAAGGCATTTGTAAGTTCCTACATCTTTTACATACTCATTTTTCGTATTATTTACTCATTTGCTCATAAATATTGACAAGGATGAAATCTATCTCTATTAGCAACCATTATTTGTATCGCATTGGAAACAACAAACAAGAAATTTGTAAGTTCTTGTATCTTTTGCATTGTCATTTTGTAGTTTTTTCCATCTCTGCATTTTGTCAGTTAACATCTATTGTTTGTTGTTAGATCTACATTTTATGGTTTAATATCTGTTGTTTATTGTCCTCTACATTTTATGTGTTCATGTCTATTCTTCCTTGTCTGTTGATAGGGTTTTAATTATGAATGATTGTCACATCGGCTCTGATAATATGGAAGGTACTAATGTGCTTTACTAGAAGTGAATCACGAATTGTGTTTGTTCTTTCTACAAAAATAAAACCTGGATTTAAAAGAGTGAGTTTTAAATCTAAAAAGTCTCAAATGGACATTTGGTCCATTAACATCTATTGTCTATTGTTCTCTACATTTTATGCTTTAATCTCTACTGTTTATTGTCCTCTACATTTTATGTGTTCATGTCTATTGTTTATTGTCCATTGTTTTTAACTATTTCTTGCATGAACTAATTACTACTTTCAATTTCTTGATGTAGTTACCCAAAGCAATGAAATTTGAAAAGACAACTCACTTGCTGCTCATTGATATCCATGCTACTATGCTCACATTAAAAGTACCATTTTTGCATGCATTAGATTGACTATTTGAATGTACATAAAACTATTTCAAATTCTATAAATTACATATTTCATAATTCATTGTAATGTATCAAACACCACATTTTTGATTTGAAGAACTCAATCAAGGATATTTATCCTGGTTTAAACTTATTGAAAAATACTTATCTCATCACGTATATGTTCAAACATTTTTTAATATGGCTATTCATACAATGTTTATTTGACTTTCATCTTATTGTAGTATGGATTTTTGAATGTATATATGGGTTAGTTTATGTCGTTAAAGACCATGCTAAGTGCACTTGAATTCATTAAATGAAAATGGAAAATCAAGTCTAAGTAAGTACAAAATGTCTGGGTATATTTGCATTTTCTGGGTTAATGTCAATTGTTTGTTGTTATGTGCATTTTATGTGTTAAGGTCTATTCTTCGCTATCCTTCACTGCTTTTATGCATTAGTCTCTGTTGTTGAGTTAAATACTTTACACCATAATTCATTACTATCCATTTCTCTGCTGGCCATAGTTAACAATGGAAGTAATCGTTTGTCTCTACACATGCATATCAACTACACTTGAATCTATTGGATCAAAATGAGAATTATTTGTATTATTTGCTATGGAATTTTTGAGCATGTCGAGAAAACTATTATTTGTGTTCTTTCTTCATTTTCTCATGTATCTTGTCCATCTACACTCTCTATACATTACATGCTTATTGAATATATGATCAATGACACTAAAAAATATTAACAATCAAGTTTTTCTCTTTGCAACAAAAAACACCACCAAAAACACCCAACCTTGTATCGATCAAACTAAAAAACTACATCAATATAATATACTTATCATTTTGTTTAATGAACATGTAATTAAACGATAAAGAATAATGACATGATGTAGAAGTCAACATAACTTTAAATCTACATTTCATGGCTTTACAACACATATATCAAAGCCAAAGTTTTCTAAAACACCATTTTGCACCAAACACAAACAAAAGGAAATGTTCTCAACTCATTTGTTCGTCATCAAGCTTTGTTTATTGATATCAAAACATTAAAAAATGTAAACTAACATTCATACAATTGTCTAGATAATGTTTTCCATAATACATTTCAACATGTTTTAAATCAACCCCTACCACTATTTAGACAATGATTTTTGATAGCAAATTTTAGTCAACATTAAAATTTGAAAATTGGTCTTCAAGCAAATAACTTTGGATGCTCGAATCAAATTATTGATTTAAAGAAAAAAAATTACAAAAATAAAATTGTCATTATGTATATATCTATATACTATCTATATGGGTGATCCCACAATAGTGGTTTACAATTTTTGGCCAAACTGGACACTGATATTTTTTTTTTAACACAATCTCCACATTCGGGCACCTATAGCGATTAAACCGTAAGAAATTTGAAGATGATGCAAACTAGAGTCTTGTCACATTTTGTCTGTAGCTTCTAAAAATATTTTTTTCAATTTTTTTGGAATCAGATTGCACTTCTTTTTCCATCTCCCACAAAATTGGTTTTTTTCAAAAAACAACATTTTTAAAAAGTGATGCACACCGTATAATGTATAACTTTTTTTCCATGAAGGATAAAATTCCAATTCTTTCAAATTTAGATTTCTAACTCCGTTATCTAGTGCTTCCACTTAGTTAGATAGTTTTTTATTGAATATTTTTTTTCTTTAATCAAGTTTCAAAGTTAATCAAATGACAATTCAGACCTAATGGACCATTATAAAGCATAACTTTTACTGTATGTATCAAAATTATTCTCTTTTTTTTTTGTTGGATCAAGGACTTCAATATTTGGTGCACTCATATTTTTAAATTTTTTTTATAATCTTCTATTTTCCCACTTGTGCAGAATAGAGATTTTTTGTTTTCGATGAAAAACCTATATTTAATCAAACTTAAAAATAGATAGATAATAAAACCAAAACATACTAAAATTATATTCATTGGATAGCTCGTTAAGAAGGCTACTCGATTCAAAGTTTGGTTCCTAAATATTCCTCCATTTTCATCTAGCAGACTTAGAAAGCGTAAAATTTTAGGTTTGTGTGAACAAATTAAAAAATTAGGGAAAAAGGGGGTTAGCTAGACAGGAGTTCTTGAACCGGGGTTCATTAGACCCCACTAATACATTTTTCCTTTGTTTTTGAAGAAATGTGGGCCCAATAGTTAATGGGTTAGCAGAACCCTAGTTCGGTTGAACCTTTATGGTTCAGTCGAACATGTAGGTTCATCTGAACCCCTAAAACCAATTTTTTTGCCATGGGGTCATTTTTCTCAATTTTCCTTCCTCCATCAAATTGTAAACCGCTATTATGGCTTCACCCATATATACATGTATATGCATGTCTATTATATATATATGTGTGTGTGTGTGTGTGTGTGTGTGTGTGTGTGTGTGTGTGTGTGTGTGTGTGTGTGTGTGTTATGGCTTCACCCATATATACATGTATATGCATGTCTATTATATATATGTGTGTGTGTGTGTGTGTGTGTGTGTGTGTGTATACATGCATATATGCACTCCATGGGAGTATTTAATTCAAAATATGTTCTATAACCACTCCAAGTATTTCAAAGAATACATAATGTACACATCTCATGATGTTTAAAGATCATAAATTGTTTGTCATCCACATAGTTAAATATAAGTAATCAAGACATAAACTAAGACTCTCCCACTTAACATTCACATTGTAAAAACAAATTGAAAATGATCAATCAACCTCTACAAAACAACACCAAAAAAACTTATATCTAATCATTTGCTTATGTCTACATGTATACATATGTACATATATACATACATACATACATACATACATATATATATTTATAAATATATGTATGTATATATAAAGTTATACACATGTGTATGCTATTACACATCCAAACTATATACACACACACACAGACATATATATATACATATATATATACACACACATATATATATACATATATATATATATACATTTATATATATGTATATATATACATATATATATACATATATATATACACATATATATATATATTTATATATACATATATATACATAGAGGACGATGCAACACTACAGAAGCACAACTAATTTTTTAAAAAAGAAAAGAAAAACAAGACGAGTAAAGTATCCTACTCTAACCACATACATCCTCTAGACTACACAACACGTCTACATGTGAACACCATTAATTATAAAATTTAAACCAACCATAACATATGAATATTAAACTCAAGATACAACATACAACAAAGCATTAAACCATTGCAAGATAAATTTAACACATAGAAATGTATTGAACATATTTCCACAGATACAACACCACATAACATCCAATACACCATTAAATCCAATAATGAATAGATCATAAATATTATTACAATTACATCACAAAGGTTCACCTCGATATAAATGAAGTACTACAATTATACATAATGATCCATAGTTACAATGAAGAAAGAGAAGAACAACTCCAGAGGACCACACGAGCTCCTTGAACAAGAAGATCCCGCCATCACGAACAGGAAGAGAAACTCAACAATGTAAGGTGCACGCCACCTAGCCATATGGTACCCGTAGGGCCAACCCCCGTGCTAGGAGATAGTAACAGGTAACCAAGACAAACCTATTACCTCTAGACACAGGCAATATACAAAATAATCATAGTACAAGTAACAAGGACAATGGTAACATTGCTTCCAGACTCACTGAATCAATTACAAACACAATACAAATAAACCGACTGTTGTCATAGGAGGAGTGTCATCACAAAGGTTGCATTGGTTGTCCAAAGGAGATCTTCCTAGGTCTCGGCCCCCCTCTAGGGTTATCATGGTAACCTCTCACGATTCCGGCCCCACATGCACACTAATGCATAATTGGTTATCTTTCGAGAAGACAAGATAACGATCTAGCCATTCTAGGCCTTCCGACTCATCTCAAGTCTCATACAAGCCCTTGAGACAATGAGCGAGGCTAATTATCTTGTTAAATGTGTTAAGCTAATAGATTATTTAATTCCCACTTGATTATACTGACTTCCACATGAGTTGTCCTAGGACCACTTTGTGTCCCGACCCTCGCTAAAAGCCACTCCCCTATCGACAACACATAACTCAAATTACATGCCAAGGGTAGACAGTGCACTAAAACTGACAACAATAACCAATACACCTCAAAAGGTAACACATCTCTATGGATGTCCAATTCTGAATCTAAATACGTGCACTACCCAAGAAAACTCAAAGGGAGAGCTAAAGTTACAACAACCCCTTTTCACAAATTACAACTCTGGAAGACTTAGATTCTTGTAATAACAATTACTTCCCTCCTAGGACACAATTACAGAAACACGTGCTTTTATAAATACAACTTCTAGCAATTAAAAAAATGCTATTATTCGGATTTCCCAAATCCATTACAATCAATTTCGCATATTTAAAATACACCTTTAAATATAATTCCAACTTACAATTTCAATAGCGAACAAAACTAATTGTTCATCTTCTAGTTTCCACAAGTGCTCATAAAATTAACTCAACTTTCCTCAACAAAATAAATTGATCATATTTATTTAGCTAACCATGTTTACAAATATCTATTGTAAAATTCAAACATTAAATAAATATATTTAATATTTATATATATAATAAAATGTAATTATATATATATATACAAATATATTATTTAATTATTAAAAACAATTATAAGTTTAAAGAACCCCATTTATTTAATTCTATAAATTTATTTCCTCACAAAATTATTTTTATTGATCATATATGGCAGAATATAAAAAAAAACATAAATATATATTTATATATATATATTACATATAACATATATATATATAAATATATATATATTACATATAACATATATAAATATATATATATATATATATATATTACATATAACATATATAAATATATATATATTACATATAATATATATATTATAAATATAATAGATATATTTTAATTCCCAAATTGCAAAGTACGAAATTCACAGAGGGCATGATTTTAATACCTGCGGATTGTAACCACCGCATATTACACAACCTTCCCCTTACAAGGGAGCGCGGCCATGGCAGGGGCAGTGTCGGCTGCCTCACATTAAGGGGAGTTGGCACTAGGATAGCCAACGCTTCCCCTTCAATATATATACAAAACCTTCATTCAAATGAAATTTCGCGAATTTCACCATACGGCGATTTACAATCCCTTTCAAAATTAAAATTTTCTTTCAAGAAAATCACAGTGTTTAAAAAGAAATATCATATTTATATATATGAATTAACATAAGCATTGGCTCTAATTGGGCAATTAAATTACACAGAAGAAGTTTTCTACGGGAAAGCTCAAAAATTTCATTTTCCTAGATAATTAAAAGAAATAGGGAAACCAAACAGAATAATGATTTTCTACAGAGATCTATAATTCCTTTTGTATCAATCTATTTCGAATTAAACAAATTACACAGAGGATTTTTAATTGTTTTCTATAGAGGTTCAACTTTCATGAAAATCTTTTAAAAGAAAGAAAACAAGAGCTTCTACAGTATAGAAAATCTTTTCCTAAACATTTCCAAATTGCATTACAGTAATAAAAACCACTTTTCAATTCAAAATTCACAAAAACAATAAAGGAACCTGTTCCAGAAGAACTGTTGCCTCAAGAAAAGTTGTCGAGCTTCTCTGTAGCTTCAATTTTCCAATGTAGCCAAAGCTTCCTCCAGTGCAATTGCCTCTTTCCAAAAAACACAACAATACCACAGCCAAGAATTCTACATCAAGACTCTAAAAGAAAAACCTCTAAGAGATCCACAATTTCCTCAGCAAATTTTTCAACAAAACAAAAACTCTTCCCGTGAAACAACTTTCTTCCCTTTTCCAATCCTTTCTTCAAGAATCAATTTACAACCATAAGATAACAAATTTCTAACTCACAGTTACCCCAACAAAATATCTTTTCCCTCAACAACCAAATATATTTTCCAACCACATGCATTTAAATAAAATAAAACAATTTACTAATTGCAACCAATTTAAATACTCTTATTTATTTAATTACCATTTATTTTTAATAATAAAAATTACTCAACAACATAACTAAATTAAATTAATTAATTTATTTATTCTAAAGCCTTCACAACAATAATTCAATTAATTAAATATTTAAATCAACCTCACATTTAATCTATAAAATTAAACTTGCACCATAATAAAATACCCAGAACAACAATGATAAGGCTAAGACCAAAACTCAAACTAACGACACACTGTACTAGGGTAAAGGTATGACTAGGTAGCCCGTTACTATCTCTCAATATTACTGTTGAGTAGTGGACACACTCAGACCTGTGAAACTAGGTGAAGTCGTTGTCCTATACCTGCAAACCTACAACACAAGCAAGAGTCGTACATGTATACAAATAGTAATTCATACACATCGTGAAGAGAGAATAGTGGAAATCACAGGGCACTCACAAGCAAGTGATGCAATACTGTTCTCTTCATCAATACAATGTCACATCAACTGGCGAGATAATAAATCAATTAAACTACAATAAGCATATATAGCAATGTCATCACAACTAAGCATCTATGCAAACATAAAACATATTAACATAATCACCATGCAAATAATGTGTCATCACATCAATATAGTCTATCTTCGCTCCACTGTCAGCGATAGAATAACCATAACATAAAATAAAGTCTAAAAAAGTATCTGAGGTGTCAAGAAAACATAACAAATCGAAGGACAAATCAGAGGGGTGTCATAGGTAAACCCACAAAAGTGGTTTAGAAATTGAGTGAGGAAGGAAAATTGACAAAAAATGACCCCATGCAAAAAAAATAGTTTTAGGGGTTCAAATGAACTTGTAGGTTTGAGCAAACCCATTAAATAATGGCCCCACATTTCCCACCCAAAAAAAAACAAAGAAAATGCAAAAAGAAAGGGGGTTTGCTCGAACCAGGGTTCAAGCGAACCCCCCTTTGCCCTCATTCTCCCCCTCAGGCACTTTGAAAGTCCAAATTTTTACGCTTCGAAGCTCGGGTTGAGGATGAAAATGGAGTAGAATTCACAAACCCAATTGGAATCAGGTAGTCCTTGGAACGAGCTATCCAATGGCTATAATTTTAATATGTTTTGGTTTTATGATGTATTTGTTTTTTTAGTTTTATTAAACATAGGTTTTCACCGAAAATCAAGCTCTTTGTTCTGCACATGTGGAAAAATAACAAATTATCAATTTTTTTTTGAAAAATATGCATGCACTAGATATTGAAGTCCTTGATCCAATAAAAAAAGAATTTCGATACATACAAAAAGTTAATGGTTATACAAATACCTGTATGTTTGAATTATAATGGTTTGACTTCTCAAACTTGATTAAAGAAAAATATTCAATAAAAACTATCTAACCAAGTGGAAGCACTAGATATCAGAGTTACAAATCTAAATTCAAAAGAATTAGAATTTTATCCTTCATGGAAAAAAAATTATGTGTTATATGGTGAGCGTCACTTTTTAAAAATGTTGTTTTGTAAAAAAAATTAGTTTTCAAGGGAGACAGGAAAAGAAGTGCAATCTGATTCCAAAATTTTTGAAAAAAATATATTTAGAATCTACAGACAAAATTTCACGAAACTCTAGTTTGCATCATCTTCAAATTCCTCATGCTTTAGCCGCTATAGGTGCTCAAAAGTGAATATTTAGTTAAAAATTTTTATTTCAGTGTCCAATTTGGCCAAAAATTGAAAACCACTATTGTGGGATCACCTATATATATGTATGTATGTATGTATATATATACATACATACATACATACATACATACATACATACATACATATATTCAAAGGCTTCTGTTTAGGCACATAACTTTGCATGGTCAACTAAAATTATTAATTTAAAAAAAACTATATTAATTACAAAAGAAAAATTAATTATGTATATATCTATATATTATCTATATATGCATCTATACACAAAATAAATAGATCTATACACTCCATGGGAGTATTTAATTCAAACAATGTTCTATAGCTATTGCAACTATTCCAAAGAATAGATAATGTCCACATCTCACAATGTTCAAAGAACATAAATTGTTTCTGATCTACATGCTTAAACATGAGTAATCAAGACATAAAACTTACAAGACGAATCATACAACTAATTCTAAGACTCTCCCACTTAACACACATATTGCAAAGACAAATTGAAAATGATCAATCCAGCTCTACAAAATGAAAAAATGCCTAGCCTAGATCTACACCAACAAAATTTATGTTTCACTAGTGGCTTATGTTATGATTGAAATGACAATAAACATCTTATTCCTACCACCATGATAGATTAAGTTATGTGTCTTTCTTTGCTCCTTGCTTTCCCATTCAAATTTTGATTCAAATGTTCACAATATTTTGTATTCGCACTAATATGCCCAACTATCTCTCACACAATTTCTCTATTATAATCTATTTGTTTCAAATCCACCAATGTCTTTTCTTTCTAATATGCAAACAACTATCTATGTATATATGTACATATATATGTCTGTACTTACATATGTATTTATGTATATTTCTATATATATGTATGTATATATATAAATTTATACACATACTAGTATATGTTTATATACATAAAAATACATATATATACACATATACCATGATCTTGATTTCCTGACTTTATTTCCTCCTTGCAAGGACTCTAGCTCCTTCAGAGCTCTTGTTTTTATATAAAACTCATAAATTATTTTTTATTTATTTAAAATTACATTTGAAAATCATGTTTATATTAAAAGCAATTTTGTAAGATGGTTTAAGTTTACTTATTTAAATATCACATTTTTTAAAAGTTAAATAATCAATAGTAATTTAACATTTCATCTCTATTAAAAGATGGTAAATAATTGTCTTTTTTTATTGATCAAAATTTATCTTTGACCATTGAACTAGGTGATGTTTAAGAATAACCATCCAAACTCATTCAAATCTTACCAAAACAATTTTTCATATTCAATTACCAACTAAAGGTATTTGGAAAAGAACAAACTGCCTCTTTACTATTGAATCCATTCTATATAATGAAGATAATAAAACCAATTACAAAGACATAAAAATATCTATTTATCAATTAAATAATATTTTTTTTAGTGAGGATGGTAACAACCCGCAACTCATTGTTTTGCTTCTCTCCTAGTATTGGGTGGTGGGATTGGTGGCTATGGAAAGTTCCTTTGGTTGATTCTTGCTATTTCTCTTGTTCAAGTTGCTATTGAAGATCAACGAGATAATGATAAAGATGGTAATGATAGTTCAAACCCTTTATGGACATTTTGAACTTCACTGTTGTATGGAGTAAATAAGATGATTGAGACCCACCTCTTCCAATTTTTGCTATTGCTTTCACTACTTAACAACTACCTTTCATGATTGCGTTGTTTTATGTTTTGAACTATAACCCTGAACTTTCAAAATGCAACTACTTCCACCTACTATTGTTTATAAATATACGTAACATTATTTTTAAATTAATAACATATGTACTATTCAAAAAAAATTTGATTAATAATTTACTATAGCTTAACACTTAAAGATTGTGGCCCATCATTGTGTCCTAAGTGTTGATTTGAAACATTTGGTTTTCTTAAATTTACATATAGAGATTCCAAGGCTTATAACCTTTTATATTTTCACCATAACCAACAAAGCTATATTTCTATTCTTTTTGATCCAATTTAGATCATTTTCTCTTAGACACACGAATATAAGAATTACAACCATTTATACCTTTAAATGTGAAATTGAAGGTATCTTATATATCCATGCTCTATAAGGAGTTTATTGATACAAGCTAAATATATAGATTAATTAAGTAATGAGCAGTACTTCCAATCTTTGCCAAAAAGCACCAATATATGTGTGTACCACTTAGCATACTTTTAGCTCTTTCTAACAAGGTTCTTTTTATTCTCTCTATCATTATATTATGTTGAGGTATGTATGGTGTAGTTTTATATAGAAAAATACCTATATATTCAGATAACTCATCAAATTCCTTGGAATGGTGTTCACTTTCATTGTCAGATTTCAACACCTTTGTATTATAATTTGTCTATTTTTCAACCATAACTTTAAATTCCTTAAACACAGTGAAAAATTAAGATTTATAATGTATAAAATAAATTTAGGTGTATTTAGAGGTATCATCAATGAATGTAACAAAATAACAACATTTTTCGATAGATTTAACATCCACTAGACCAAACACATCTAAATGAGTAATCTCTAACAATTTCTAAAAATTGTAACTACTTGAAGGAAAATATGCTCTATTTTATTTTCTGCACACACAATGTTAATAAAAATCAAAGTACAAATTAAAGTAAGAAAAATTGTCAACCAAATTTTTATTAATCAAGATCCTAAGCCCTTTTTATGAATGTGGCTTAAATATTGGTGCCACAACATACATGTATTTTTAGTGCCAATTACATTAGTATCTAGCTATAAAACTAGAATCACTCAACTTGAAAAAAGTCCCAATACAAGATCCTCTTGCAACCATCAAATTCCCTCACACCAAATTGCAACCAACTTTATTAAACACCACACTGTGCATCCCTTAATCATTCAACTTGGAAACACAAATAAAATTTTTAGTAGAATATGTAAATAATAGTAAAGGGTTTCATCCTTCCATCATTAAAACACAATAATACCTTCACACAACCAACAATCTATTGTGATTTTTTCTCACCCAAATACACTTCTCCTCCATCATATGCATGATAGGAAGATAACCACCCCTTATGAGGAATCATATGATATGAACAATTTGAGTCAATCATCCATGATTTATCAGAAATAGTATTAGTAGAAATAAACAAGGCTTTATCACCTTCATTAGAGGATTTTTCCATGGAGGAGTCACATGTCTTCTTCTTATTGAACCACTTTCCTTCACACACTCCTATTTACCACAATTCCCAAAATTCACTTTGCTTTTACTTAGAGTTTTAGAATGGCCTTGAGTATTGGAATCTTTGTAGGCTTTTTCTAATCTCCCTGAGAACCTTCTTTATCCTTGGGCCTTCTTTCTCCTCATTTCCTCTACAAACAAAGTAGTAACAAAGGTATCCAACTTTGGATTTATCATTGAACAAATCAAAGAAAGGATTATATTTTCTAATGATTTATAGAAAGAGTAAAGTAATGCTATACTCTTATGCTCTTGTCCTATCTTAACATCAATGTATCCTGACCAACTTAGAAGTTAAATATTTTTTTGTAACATACTCCCCACTCTTTTGTTTTGAAGAGTGCAATTTCTTCTTCAAATAATGTTTATTTACTAGACTCTTAGTTTGGTGAATCTCATCAATCCTCTTCCATAGGAGATATGCGATGACCTCCTCAAAAACATTCAACAAGATAAAATCTACAAGACACAATTGAATAATTCCTTTTGTCTTTTCATCTAGATTATTCCAATCATCTTCATATATAAAATCTAGTTTCTTTTTATTTATTTTAGCTCTCCATTGATATCTCTTCAAGGAGATCCGTATCTTTAGCTTCCACAACTTGTAACTGGTTTCATTCAATATCTTAATCTTTAAATAAAAGGCAGAGGCCATCATTTTCAAACATAAATATGCAAAATGAATCAATAATTATTTTCATTGAAATTCTCAATCTTCAAACAAAAGGTAGAGGTCATAGTTTCTAAAGAAAAATACAAAACTACTCAACAAAGAACTCCCACTATAGTAAAATAACCTAAACACTTAAAGAAAGATGTACCCTTCTCAAGAGAACCGAGGCTCTAATACCAAATGTTGTTAATTCAAGGTGAAGTATTGAAAATTTTAATTCTCTAAAGAGTATGAAAATCTATTTTTTAATGATGCAACATTGGATTACTCATTAATATATAATGTGAATGCTTAACCAACAAGTAGAAATCAACAAACCATGATAAATCATCACATGGCATTGTATGTACATGGTGAAATTCTATTAGAAAGAAAACTCTACTATCAAAGAGAGGCATTAATTTACGCTGAAGGTGTGTCCTATTTGAAGAAGACAAAGCTAATTTTGCCCGATCAATGGTTGGTATCAATTTGTTGACCATTAAACAAATCTCAGCCGTTCATCATTTTAAAAGTTTATAATTTTTTTTTTTAAACTAAAAGTTAAAAAGTTTTTTTAAAAAAGTTTAAAAGTCTAAAAGTTTTTTTTTTCTATTGATTTTATTTATCATTAATAATTTTTTAAATTAACTTTTATTTTTTTATATTGATTTTATTTATATCATTAATAATTTTTTAAATTGATTTTATTTACATCACTACTAATTTTTTAAATTATTATATGAAATGTGGATTATATTTTAATTATAAATAATTTAATTATACCTATTATTATATATTATATTTTAAAATAAAACTATTAATTACATAAAATGATTAAAATAGTTTTATATATTACAAAAATATATCTAAATTTATCTTAATTGACTTTCCACACTTCTTTGGCATACCCATTGCACACTAAAGTGCAATTGCTAGTATTTATTAATATTAAAAAACAAAAGTACATATATAGCACACTATCTCCATTGAATTTGAGAGTGTTCTAGCAACACCCATGACCTTGTAAAATAACCCATAAAACCTTTAATCCAATGCATCCAATTTATAGAGGAGAGTCAAGAGGAAACCATAAATTGATTCTTGAAACTATGTAACCATAAATTGATACTTGAAACTATGTACCACTAAAACAATGGTATGAAATAAGTTCAATTGGTTTTTAACCATTCTTATTGTGCTCTCCACCTTCTTCATAGATGCAATTTTTTGTAGTTCCCATGAAAATGTCATTACAATTACATAGAGAAAAAAATATTAGTAAATAATTTTTTCCACACACATACATGTATCCACTTTCATCCTCTCCATATCCTTAAAGTACATATTAAAGCCAACAATGCACTTTTATTAAAGCCAAAATTTATTCACATTAATTTACCCTACCACCTCATAATAGAAAATGACTATTATGACATATATAATAGTGCTCATGTCATTCAAGCCATTAAAAGAGTTGAAATTTGATTCAACCCAATAAATGCCTTAGACATATAATAGAAAAAAAAAGAAATACAAATTTATTTTTTACAACTATTTTCAAAATGAACTAATAAAAAAAAGATAAAATGACATTTTTACAATTATTTAAAATAGAAAATTAATTGTAAACTATATGCTAAAAAAATTCACGCATGGATAAAAAAAATTGAATACAAGAATGCATTGATATTCCTGTCCAACAAAAATTAATAACAATCTAAGAAGACTAAACCTGACCCATTCAAAGTTATAAATTATGCAAACAAATTTTAATTCATTGAATACATAAATTTCAAATTCATTCCATCACCTTTAAAAGTATAAATTTAAGTTCTTTGTGAGTCGATTAAAGACACTCCGAACGTCAACGAAATTATAAATTATTAAAAAATAATATTTTATCCATTAAAATAACAAAGTCAAATTACCAAATTTCACGGATGGAGACATGGCTTTAGAGGATTGTGATATACGCTTCTTTGGTTTGCAACTTATATGCAGATATATCTTTAGTTACGGATTAGAAAAACATGAATTTTTAGAATTTTTTTTTTTTTTGGCCCAATTAAGAAACAGTCTGATGATAGAAAGATAAGAGAGTGTTAGTATATTATGTTTAGTTTGAGCGCACTAAGTTTTTTCCTTCATTTTTAAAATTAAACTTGTCGAAACGGGAATGTATAATAATTTTATTAACGTGAACAATAATAAAATTAGATTTGGATTTGGAGCGAATCTTTTTATTATTTTTATATAAAAAATGACAAATAATTTTTTATTTAAAAACTGCATTTGAGAATCATGTTTATATTAAAAATAATTTTGTAGGAATATATTATAAGTTTTTCTTTTTAAAAATTATGTTTTTTAAGGGTCAAATAATTAATAGTAATTTTACACCTCACCTTTATCAAAAGGTGGTAAATTTTTTTTTTATTTGGTCAAAAGTTATCTTTGACCATTGAATTAGGTGATGCTTAAAAATAACCTTCCAAACTTATTCAAATCTTACCAAATAAATTTGTCATATTGAATTACTAACTAAAGATATTGGAAAAGAACCAACCACCCTTCCACAATTGAACCCACTCTATATAATAAAACCAATTACAAATACACAAAAATCATCTATCTATCAATTAAATAATTAAAAATTTAAAGCAAAAAACTTCTAGAGTTTTGACTATGTGAATGTTTTTTCCTCAATGTTTCAGATCAAACTTCATGATCTATCATTAGGAGAACAAGGCAAGAGAAGAGAATTGTGAAATTGTTAGCAGACTTGGAGGAGGAGGAAGGGGAAGAAAGGGAACTAAAACCAAGAGGGGTTGAAAAGACTAATTTTTTTTAAAAAAAAATGTGATGTTACTTAACTCCTTTATTTCTAAATTAAAAATTTAGTGAGGATGGTCACAACCCACAATTCATTGTTTTGCTTTTCCTAACTTCTGGTGGTGGGCTTGTTGATTGACAAACTTTGACAAGTTCCTTTGGTTGGCTCTTCCTATTTCTCTTGTTCCAGTTGTTATTGAAGATCAATGAGATGATAATAAAAGATAGTAATGATAGTTGAGACTCTTTATGGACATGTTGAACTACACAGTTGAATGGAGCAAATCAATGATTGGGACCCACTTCTTCTCCTCTCTACTATTGTTCTTACTACTTAATAACTACCTTTCATTATCGTACTGTTTTATATTTCAAATTATAACATTGAACTCTCGAAATGCAACCACTTCCACCTACTATTATTTATAAATATGCATAACATTATTTTTAAATTAATAACAAATGTACTATGCAAAAAAAAGTTTGATGAATAATTTAATCTATCCAAACATAAATAGGCCTAAATAAATAATTAAAAGAAATCCACCAAGGGCCAACCTTAATCAGGGAAGAATTCAACCGTCTTAAAATATGAGACAAAGACGGTTTATCTCATTAGAAAACTTTCTTGATGAATTGGAGCTTTGGCGGAGGTTGAAGAAATGGATGCTCCTGGCCACCTCAAATTGGACTCATTTATGGACGGAACGTCGCCAAACTCACACAACACGTCAATGTTAACGATAATGACACCAACCAACTGTAAACCATTGCGATGGATAAATTGGCCGAGTTGTTGACGTGGAAAGACCATAGTAGCTGATGATAACGACTTCAGGTGTCTTTTCTCAATCGAAAAAGTAAAATCTGCTGACGTGGCCATAGTTCCATTTTGCTAACGTGTCAGCGCCTGACACTGACCACGTGCCAGGCCACTGACAATTTCCTCTACGCTGACCTGGGCAACCGAATAGACCCCCTCCCAACAAACCCTGTCTAGAAAGCCTCAAATTCCTGCAAGTTTTCTTCCGCTCCGGGGGTCACGACGCTCGCAACATTCCCAAATAAATATAAACGCCAATAGGCCTATCTTTTTTAAAAAATTATATGAACACACAACGACAAACGACAGACAGTTTAACAGAGCACGCCCACCCTGTGAACTTCAAGGCGCACCAGAAGAAACCGAAACCCTAGATCAAAGAAAGAAAAGGACATAGCAAACGAACATGGATGCTTGGTGCAGAGAATAAGTAAAATGAGTGTGTATGGCTCTGTACAGGCAAGGGAGCGGGTCTGTGCAGGTGGATAAGGAGAGGTCTGCTTCTGCATTTAGGGCCAACGCAAATGGAGGAAATCATAACAACAATAATAATAGTAATGTTAACAGTAATAACAATACGCTGAGGCATAAGCTAAATCATCGTGGCAGGAAGCTCAGCCGCTTTGGCCCGCCGCGGATTTCGCAGTGCTCCATTGGTGTTTTTCTGGTCATAATTTGCACTCTCGTTTTCATCACGCTTCTCGGAGGAAATTATCCGTCTGGTGACCGAGGTTCGAATCCCTTTCACTCTACGGCATTTTCCTTTTAATTTTTTGTTTGTTTATTTTTACTTAATTATTAAGCAATGTTAATCAAACGCTTCAAACTTCCACGGTCAATAGGATTATCTAAAATCAAGGTTGCAGCCCAAATAAGTCAGAAAGCGAATCGCTCAAGCTTTCACAGTCCATATATTTTTCTTGAACTGAGGTTGCGGCTCATCATTGCATCATAAAGTGTGATTCAAAATGCTTAAGCTTCCACAGTCCATATAATTTTTCGTCAACCAAGGTTGCAGCCTATCATTAAGTCCCAAGGTGTGATCCGAAATGTTCGAGCTTCCACGGTCCATAAGTTTTATTTAAACCAAGGTTGTGGCCCATCATTGTGTCATAAGTGTTGATCTGAAACATTTGGTTTTCTAAAATTTACATATAGAGATTTTATTTTCTGAAGTGTTTTAAGTGTTAAGTAAATACCAATTAAGGACTTTAAGCTTCAACGGTTCATAAAGTTTTCTTAAATCAAGGTTCCTTCACATCATTACCTCACAATTTGTGATCCAAAGTGTAGATGTTTTTAAATCTTCTTATATTCAGTTTTTATTTTTAAGTGTTTTCCATAAATTAAGTGTTAAGTAATGCTCATCAAACACTTCAAGCGTGTAAGTCCATGAAGCATTCTTAAAATCGTGGTTGTGTCTTGTCATTTTACTTTTCTTGTATTTTTAACAGCCAATTTTTGTTTTCTTAAATGGTTTGCACAAATTCCCGACTTCATAGGTTTTCAGGGTTTTAAAGCTGCCCAATGAATCTCATTGATGTGTCACAAAGTGTGATCTCAAACCTTAGATTTTATAATTTTTTTTATAGTCAGCTTCAATTTTCTTTAGTGTTTTCCAAAAATCATTGTGTTATAAGGTTTCAGGGTGTTTTGAATTTTTTGATTGCATTTCCACGGCCCATCACAAAGTTTGATTGGTTCAAAATATTGATATCCTTTAATTTTAAAGTATTTTCTGTAAATTCTTTAGTGTTTTGTTAAGTGATAAGCAATGCTTATCAAACTCTGTAAGCCTCTACAGTTCATAAGACTTTCATAGATCAAGGTTGTTGTCGTGTCATTGCATCACAAAGTGTGATCCAAAATGTTTGTTTTCTTAATTTATTTCTATCCAGCTTTTATTTTCTTAGCTGTTTTGAATTTTTTATAATGTTTCGACAATCTATTGCATCACCGAGTCACCAAGTCTGATTTGAATCTTTGATTTTTTTAAATTTACTTATAGCTAGTTTTTTTTTTGTTAAATGTTTTTCATAAAATCTTATGTTTTTTAGGCTTTCAGGTTGTTTAGAGATTTTTGATTTTTTGATTGGGATTCCGCAGTCCTTAAGACTTAACTTTTAATAGAGGATGCATCTCATTATCATCTCACAAATAGTAATCCAAATTGTTGATTTTCTCGGTTTATATCTAGCCTGTTTTTATTTTGTTAAGAATTAATGAATTTCTTGAACTTTTGATTGTGTTTATGTAGTCCATAAGACTTTTTTGAATCAAGGTCACATTCCATAATTATGTCACAAAATTTGATTTGAAATGTTGATTTTTTCTTAATTTATTTCTAGTTGGTTTTTATTTTCGGAAGATTTTTCCTTGAATTCTTAAGTGTTTTAGGTTTTCAGGGTCTGTTAAAGTGGGCATCTGAGATCGCTGTGTGAGTTTTAACTTTAAGGCATTTAATTTTCTTCAACTTATTATTCCACCATGTGTTGTGGCCCCAAATGTTAAGCTTATTAATTTTTAACTGGATATTACTATCCTTAAATTCTTTAGTGTTCTAGAGTATGTGAATGTATGACTTTGATTTTGTGCTTCTGGAATCACTGTTTAGTTTTCAATTCCCTGAAATTCTTTTGGCACATCATTGTGTCACAAAGTGTGATTTGAAACATTGATTTTCTATTAATTTTTTATTCTTGCTTCGCTTCACTTTCCTCTGAAGAAATTATCTCCTTATTACAGAGGTTTGAATCCCTTTCGCTCTATGTCTTATTTTAATTTTTAATGTCTTAATAAATTTTAAGCCATATAATTGAAGAACTCAAGCTCATGCAGCCTGTAATTGGAACACAAATATTTTACATAAAAGTTGTAAAAGAAGAAAACAGACATTTGGGATCACACTTTGTGACTTAATCCTGAATTTACATTTTGGTCACACTTCAGATTGTTGAACAAAGATGTTTGAATTTCCCCTAAATTAACGGATGCTTTTCTTTTTTTTTTTTTTTTTAAATTTTTAGTTAAATATTAAACAATGCTATCAAAGACTTCAAGCTTCTGCAGTCCATAGATTGCTGAATTAGAATTTTTGGATAAAAATTGCCAAAATGATTTTCTTGAGAGCAAAGTAACCTGGGGATGCATCCCCTATGTTTTCCGATCCTGCTCCCTATGGGGAACATTTTGAGGATGGGTCGAAAATGTTCCCCAAAACATCCTCTGGCCATCCCCGATTTGCATAAATTTTAGGAACATCTGCAGGATGTCCTTTTTTCCAGGAAATGGCTGGGCATGGCTAGCCATCCCCTGTGACACAGTCAACAAAAAAAATAAGGAAAAGGAAGAAAATTTGATGCTAAAATTGTTCTTATTCTCTCATAAGTTCTATGATATTGAGCTGTTTTGATAGAAAATGACGGCATGCTGATGTCTCCACTTAGCTCCTAAACATAGATATTTCAATTGGCTGCTTGGTAGCTACTTATTTTTGAATCTTTGGAGCTAATAACTTCAAAATTTTCACATGATCACTTAATACAGCCAGTGCAATGCTGTATATAAAATCAGAATGCGGTTTTGAATACAACAAGAAGTTATCTGCAATAAGTTCCATCTAGTCTAGTATAGAAGCAGATACTTCCAAGTTCCAATCACACTAATAGGGGTCACATTAGCATATGCCAAAGCATGAAGACTAAGCACTCCAAACTTTTTCATGAAAACAATATACACAGATGGGAAAGGAATAGGTTATTTTTTCTATCAACATAGGATTCTGAATATACACAGATGGGAAAGAAATAGGTTATTTTTTCTATCAACATAGGATTCTGATTTTACACATCTGTTGCAGTTCATCTGTTCAATATAACCAATAATGTGATGAAGCATATCTGCATATGCACCGACAAATGTGATCCGATTTTTGTCCGAGAATTAGAGGACAACCTTTTGTGTAGTAGCAAGTTAATGAAGTTGCGCAAATAGAGATATGTTTACATCTATTTGGTGCTTGTTATGCAAAGATTTATAGGAGAAGCAGGCTATGAGGTGAGAAATCATGCAACTAGCGTGAGAATATGCTATCCTTCATTGCTATAGTGTGAATGTACAAATAATTACAGAGGCTATAGCAGAAAGTAGGTTCTTGTGATCATGCGAGGAAAATATCCTTGTGATTTTCCAAGTGGCTGTAGAGAGGTACAAGACATGTTAATGCTGGTTTTTGTAAGGTTGTAGCGTAGGCCTCTAGTAGAATTTATTCTACATTGTGAGCTGGAAGCCCTTTGACTAAACTATGTATAGAGGTTATATTTACATAGTGGCCATTAGCTAGGCCTACACTACTGTAAAAGTTTGACAAATGTCATGTGCATATGGTGTGCTTCCCATGTGGCTAGGGTTATGCTAGGTGGGTGACTCGTATGGTGTCAATCGGCTGGCATGATTATGTGGAGCAGACGTGGCTAGGTGTTGTATGTATATGGAGCTGAACTGAATGTATTGGTGCAGATGCATGTGCTACCCATGTGCAGTTTGTGCACAATGTAGAGATATTGGAGCAAGATCTGGTAATGTTGATGTCGAAGGTAATGTAGACTCTTGAAATTGTGCGAGGTGACTAAAGAGTGTGTGCATGGGTGTTTTGCACTTGTGCAGAGCTGTTAGAACTATGCTTGTGTAGATGTGTGCAAAGTAATTTTGCTAGAAGCCATCATGCTTTTGTGATGTATCTTGGCACAAAATTTTGTGTGCAAGGGAATATGATAACATGGAAGGTGTTGATGTTGAATTGATGCATATAAGTGCAAGTTTTGTGAAATTGTGCATGAATCATTTTCTTGTTCTTGTAGAGTAGTGGTATCCATTGCATCTAGTGAGTAGATGAAGAACTTAGTTGGATTTGATCGAAAAACCTTCAGCTATGTCAAATTATTGTGCGGTTGTGTCGAGATTCTTTTACCCTTTGTTGTAGAGTGGTGTCCTTATTATGTTGGTGAAAACTAGGAGGTGTTGGTGTAGAGAGGGGGATTGGTTTTATATGGGGCACAACTTGGTGATGTGTATGCGTATTTATGACTTGAAGATGTGAAGCTAACAAGGTTTTATGAAGCCGAGGAATTAGTGAAGATCCAAAGTTTTTGAACTTCTACCTAGAATTTAGTGAAGGTTTGGAATGCATTGACATGGTTGTAGTTTGAATCGCAGTCCTAATTATGCATGCTTGTTGATGTTGAGAGGAGCTTGCCCTTGTACTCCAATGTTAGAAGGAGAGGGCATTGTTAAACCCGTGCATCCTTGTTGAGAGAAGGTCATCTTTGTATGTAAAATATTGAATGTAGATCAGTGCACAGTGTAAATACCTATGATCTAGATTACCATTACCAATTGAAGAAGTGGCTTGTTGGTGCAAAATGTTGAAGTTTGTGTTGAAGTGTTGTTGAGAAGTGCTTTAATGTGGTTGTTTTCTAGTGCATTGTGGGTCCAGTGTAGTCAAACTGATAGCTTAGCCAGTGAAGTGAAGTTGGGAAGGTTTCATGCATTTGTTGTCTCAAAGAGAATTGTATGCTTCCAATTTATGTATGGATGTTCCCTGCTTTGAGTGCAAAGTTGTAGAGGGTAGCCTTCTATAAAGGTGCCCTTGGGAAATAGTTAGATGTTTATATGCAGATTGTTGCGGATGTTGTGGCTAAAGTTTGCATGGATTGAACATTGAAGATGTTGTTTTTGCACCGGTTGGAAAAGCACAAATGTGGCTCTTAATGTTGACTAGTGAGTAGAGAACGAATCCACTCTACTGCGGAGTGCAATGTGGATTGTTGTAAAATTCCTTATGTAGTCGGTGATAGAGGATGTGTGGTTGCAACCAATTTGAGTTGGCTTGATAGTGTTGGTGGCTTGAGTAAGATTTTGTATGTGCATGCTCAAGGGAGAAGAATTTTGGAACTTTTTCCCTTGGCTTTTCCTACAACTATAGAAGCGATCATAAGGAAACATTGCATACGTAGAGAGTTCAATGTAGCTATTGTACGTTGCAAATATTTCGATCCTTGGATATAGTGTAGCCATTGAGGACAAGGTCAACAAACTACAACTTTGTGAGTGAAGTGCATGTCTTGTAGCTACTACTTTTGACATCAAAGAAATTTGATCTTTGAATGTGAATAATTAATTTCTTCTTCTAGGGATGATAGTTGAAGGTTCCCTCCTTGGGGAATGCTCAGCTTTGTGTCTTCTTTCTCTATGTCATGGTTCAAAGGAGAATGAGAGCACAAAAATGCCTTGAACTTGTATTGATGTGTTTGATGACAAGTGGCATGAGATTGAGCCTTTGCACTCTATACCAATGATTTGATTTCAATACAAGAATCAAAGGACAAACTTGTGTGTAGCAACAAGGTTATGAAGTATCCCAAACATAGATAGGTTTATATCCAATTGTTGCTTGTTGTGTGAAGCTTTATAGGAGAAGCATGTCATGAGATGACAAAGCATGCAATTGGTGTGAAGAATATGCTTTCATCTATAGAGGCTATGGTGGGAAATTATGTTTTGATGATCAAGTAGGGAAAACATCCACCTGATTTGCCAAGGTGCTCTAGAGAGGTACAACCCATGTTAATGGTGGCTTTGTACGGCTATAGGTGCAACCTTGTAGCCAAATTCTACATTGTGAGTTGGGAACCTTTGCTTAAACTATGTATAGAGGTTATATATATAGAGTTGTCATCAACTAGGCTTGCAAGTAAAATGTTAATAAATGTCATGTGTGTATGGTGCATTTCCCATGTGGCTAGGGTTATGCTACATGTTAGATTTGCATGGTGCCAATTGGTTGGCATGATCATGTGGAGTAGATGCGGCCAAGTGTTGGATGTGTATGGAGTTGACATGAACATTTTGGTGTAGATGCATGTGTTGCTCATGTGTAGGTTGTGAGCAAGGTAGAGATATTGGAGGAGTTGGCAATGCTGTTGCTGAAGTTGCGTGGCATGACCGAAGAGTGTGCACGTGGTTGTTTTGCGCTTGTTTGTGTAGAGCTGTTAGAATCTATACTTGTGTAGATGTGTGAAGCCATTTTGCTAGAAGCCTTTATATTTGTGTGATGTATCTTGGCACAAGAATGTGTGCACAAGGGAATATTGCAACATGGAGGGTGTTGATGTTGAATTGATACAGAAGTGCAATTTTCGTGAAATAGCACTTTCAAAATGTGTTTTTAGACTTCATTCATCATATTTTGTGTAGACTCAATGTGCAATTAACAATATATAAATTTGATGTTTGACTAGAAATGTTAGCAGATTTTTTTTCGAAGATTTTATATATATATATATTACATAGGCTGTGCTTGAGAAATAACTATAATCCACTTAAATTTGGACTATAGTCGACACTCCCAAGATATTATGACAAAATTCTTGTTCTTTGTGAAATATTTGGCTGTTAATAGTGGTTGTAGCAGATGAATATTAGATGCAGCACCAAATTTCCTATGTTTTGTCATTTTGTAGTATAATTTGTGGCCTTTGGGCTTTTTTTTGGTAATTGTATATTATATATATATATATATGCACATTCCAATGAAAGAAATGAAATTTTGTTAATTTTTGTGTTGACTCCCTTATGAAATCTCCCCCTTATGAAATCTCAATTCAGCTCTAAATGTATGTTTTAAGGTTCTATAATGTATATGATTAATGCCTTATCAATGTTATCATATGACTATTTGAAATTTCCTATATTTTTTAATAGTCATCCCCTTCCAAAAATTCCATCTTAGAAATGTGTTCCCGACCATCCTTGTCTAGGAAACTTAGTGTAACATAGCTTGAGGCCCATAATTGTCCTATCAAGTTTGATTTGAAATGTCAATCACCTTAAAATTTTGATACATAGTTTTTAGCTATAAATTATCAATTGTTTTCCATAAAATTTGAAGTATTTTAGGTTTTTGGGGTGTTTGGATTTATGACAGAGTGCTTTTGGGATCACAATGTATGTGCCTTTAAGTCGATCTATTTTTTTGGGACCCGTTCTCATCATCATTTGGGATCCGAAATGCTCATTTCCTTAAACTTTTAACCTACAAGTTTAACTAGACAACATGCATCAATTTTTTAGGTTTTCATAGTGTTTGAATTTTATAGACTATGCTTTGCGAATCATGTTATGAGATTTTCTTATTTCCATGAATTCATGTTCAATACTTTAAGCCTTTTAGTTTTATTATTTATTTCTCAAGATTTCTTTGATTTCCTATGCTTTAGATCTAGGCTATAATTGTAAATAGCTTTGTAATTTTGTCTATCACTATAGAACATCAACAAGTTGAAAGAAAATGCACCTTGTCATTTACTTCATTTGGCTTACACAACTTAGAGATTCTCTATGGCCTTTCTGTTTTTATGTTGCTATAATTTTTTTTTGTCAAGCTTTGATTTTAGGTTTTTGTTGTAACTGCATATATGGTGTAGTTGTGCCTAGTTGTCACTGTTTATTGTCAGCAAATTAAAAGAAAATATGATTAATCTTTTACTTCAGTTGAACACCTTAAAATATTTTATTTTTGGTTTCCCAAATTTTTGTTTAAATGTTGATACAGTATTATGTATTTATTCTTCAGTCTTTGTTTGGTTGTTTTGATTCAAGATTTAGGTTATAATTGCAAATATCTGTGTAATCTTTCCTACCATCACTATAGAACATTGACAAGTGAAAAGAAGATACACTTTATCCTTTAATTTATTTGGATTATACACCTTGGAGATTTTTTGTTTCCAAGGTACCTTTGGTTTCATTTAATGTTTTGTTTGTCATGCATTGTACTTGTTTGCCTATCTTGATATAAGACATAGGTTATAATTGCAAATATCAGTGGAAATGTGTTTAATTTTACCATGTAGTGTGAGCAATTTGAAGAAGATATGTTTCCTCTGATTAATTTGGGTTCACATTCACACCCCTACAGATTCTTCATTTTAAGGAGTTCTATTGTTTCATCTATGATCTAGCTGTCTACAAGTGTTTTTAATGAGTTATAACTGTGCCTAATATCACTATATATTGCGAAAAATTACAAGAAAATGTGTTCTTTTCCTCTACACCAACTAGGCTAAATGCTTTAGACATCCTTTATATCAAATGTGTCTTTATGTTTAAATTATGGTATAATTGTCTGTTAGTTTGTTTTTCTATGTTGTAACTGTGATTTGAAGCTCATTAATTGCAATTTTTTGAAATTAGTTGATTTGCAAATATCTGCATGTAATTCTGTGTTATATCACCATTTAGTGTGCACAAGTTGAAAGAAAATATTATTTATCTTCTTTGCCAATTAGGCTACACACCTTACAGATTCATTGTTCTGAAGGTGTCTTTCTGAATCATCTATGGTCTAATTGATTGTGAATGATTTTGATGATTTGATTCTAAAGGTAATGTTTTAAAAAAAATCTATAAATTCTCAAATTCAAATCTTTATATTTTGAGAGTCTAGATGCTAAATGGGAGGCTTATTGCTCACAACACAGCTCACCATCTCCAGTGTGTACCACTGTAATGGTTGCATCTAGAATGAATGCGATCCCACCTACTAGGGAATACACCAATCCCAGACAAGCACTGGGGGTTTTATACTAAAATTATTGCATCTTCCAGTCGATGAACAGATAAACCCCAATTTCATTGGCTCTGTATACCAAACTAAAGGGTTTGCCCTATGCAGTCTATACCATAGCTGTTAACTAAGATTGACATGGTTAAGACAAGAAGACATAAGCCAATAAAATCAGGCAATATGAGAGACCAAAACTGACCAAACAAGTGCCTTATACTTTCATACAGAAGCCATAATATCCAGTTGTATTGTGAAACTTAGAATACTAGAGAGAAAAGGACTGTCTAAAACAAAATTTGCTTTCAAGGCTGAAGCTAAAGCTCCCAAGATGATCAACTTAGAATTAATGATGATACATGTATTCAAACTTCAAATACACTACATCAGATCCATAATCAACATTGGCTGAGCGTCCTTCCAAGTTCCAGGAGTTTGAATGATCCAAATTTCTCCTTAGAAGAACTCGGAAAATTATTGGTAATGCCAGTGGCATATTATGGGATTGTCCTGTGTCATCATTCCTATTAATGTGTTTATCGAAATGAAAAATATGAACCTTATTGTTATCCTGCATCAGCTTCTGTAGTTTGAATGACTTATTTCATCAAAAACCAGAAGTATTAACAGAATCCTTTGGGTCATTCACCTGAGGGTGGTCTGATCTTGTCAGTCTTGTCACAGCTTTTAGCTACTGATTTTTCATCATTACATTTATCCAACTCAAATACTGCTTCTTTTGATTCTGTGATCCAGCTGTGGATTCTAGTATGCTTCAACCTCTCTTTCAGACATGAACAGAATTATTATTCCAGGGCTTTGATTATCACCTTCTTTTTCTTCAACTGTGAGGTTTCTTTTTTCTTGCTGCCCCAAGACATACATGTTGCCATGCCATTTCTGGGGTTTTCTCCTGGGTTCATGCCCTGAGTTTCAACATCATATACCAATCTATTTATTTGGTATTCTAATTATCAGTTTTATGCCTTTCTGATGAGCTGTGTTGGCATAATCTACAGGTGAGCAGCATGCTTCTGAAAGTGGAGACCTTTATTACCAGGTACTTCAAAAATATGCCTAATTATCTCTTTTGAGGTTTCAGCTTTGTAGGCCTGTAGTTCTTGGATGTACTCAGAGCTATAGAGAATATAATTTCAATGTAGTCACAAGGGAATGGTGTATCAAGTGTATAACTTTGTGATAGCTTTTGAAAGGTGGTTTTCAGAGTATGCAATTATGCATAATTTTCATTGTCTGAGCAGGTTCATTCATCACATTTTTCATTCTGGAATTCAAGAGGACAAGATCGTTCTTTGACATCTACAAATGAGTATAAACTGGGCTCAGGTTAGATTCATTTATCCTTTTCTAAGGGAGTATTAAGATAGGGTATGACCTGTAGTTGATTGGTTTATCACCCTTGAGAACAATTTTCTCTCTATCAACCTCATTAGTTTAACTAAAATTTGAAAATTGTTTAAAGTTTTAGTGGTTTTAGCTGTGTCCTGTGATATGGTTCATAAGTTCATGTTAATTAATGGCACATGATTTTTTACAATGATTCCACTGAAGAAATATATCTGGCTTTATGACAGGAAGCAATGAGATTCCTGAGCAGAAGGGGGCAGCAAAACATAAGGAAGATACAGTTGATAGTGACAACAATAAAAATCCCCTAATTCTTCACTTTGGTCAGGGCTCTGCTGGTTCAGGCCGGGACTCCAGATACTGGGATAGAGATGATAGGAGAAGGGATGAAGAGTACAATGAAGAGGATTCTGATTTCTCAAATACAGATTCTAATACTTCTCGAAAAGAAATTAGTCAGGACAAAGAGAGGAACGGCATAGGTTATGGCAGAAAAGATAAACAAGAAAATGATAAGATAGAAGCAAAGCATTTAATGCATCAGGAGGAAAATGCCAAGTCTACTAGAATGCCAATTAATCAAGATTTTCGAGATGGAGGACTATACAATGAAAAAGGGCGAAATGAACTCAAATTGTATGAAGAAAAATATGAGGCAGCACTGAAGCATGAGCTTGATCTTGATAGGACAGAAAAAGAAAAAAATGCAGATGGCTTAAACAAGGAGCTTGGCAAAGTCGTAACTGCCAATGGAGGGAAAGACAGAAAGGACCTATCAGCTGATGACAGGCATAGTGGGAATACAAATAGGAAGGGCGATTCAAACCAAGAACAAGTTGATTTAGATGATGAGTATGATGATGGATTTGATGATGATGATATGCGTGCTGAAGAAACTGAGTTTCTCAGCAATGAACAAGATATTCAAAAGATTGCAGACAAGCTGAGTGAGAAGGCAAGGCATTATGATCAGAAGGATTCAATTGAGAATGATAAGAACACAGATGGAAATAAGACCTTAAAAGATCCTGAAGATGGGCTACAAAGAGTTCTTGACAATCATTTTGAAAAGGAATCTACTCTATTGTTACGTGGTTTTCATCAAGACAAAGTGAAAGGAACCTTAGTAATTAATCCTCAATTGGAGGATTCTTCTAGGAAAGCTCATAGTGATAAAAAGAAGTCAAGCCTGAAAAGACGAGCTAAAAATCATAAGCATCCAAGTAAGTGTTTTTTGTTAAAATGCTTTTCATGTTTTTGATGTAGTTTTTTTAGTTAAAATGCTTTTCATGTGTTTGAAGTTTGCAAAAGATTATATCTCCTTTTGAGTCTTTGATTGTATCTGGTTGATGGTCTCCAGAAATTTCGATCTGTGTTTCACTACTAGATAATTTCTTAATTTTTCTATATTTTGTCTAATGCACTCTCTGCATTGGTCAATGAAATTAGCATGGGCCTCTTGTTGGCCTTCCTTTTCTTTTGCAAATGAAATTATTGTGGGCATCTTGTTGGCCTTGTTCTTTTTCATATTAGTAAATAAGGAAGATGTAGGTCATAGCTACATATTTTACATTAATAGTCTTTGGTTTTCATGTTCATTTAATTTGAAAATGACAGATCTCCTCTTGTATGTTATGTCTGTAGTATTTATGAATCCTTGAGATAGTGACAATGTTATCAACTTATCTGGTTCAAGCAAAATGTATTGCGTAATAAAATTGTTACCTAAGGTTCTTATGTTTTTATCTTGCATTTTTCTGTTTTTTGGGAGAAATAATTTATTAGAATTCAATAATGCTGCAACATCACCTTAATTGGTGACAATGGTAACAACTGAATAGTCTTAAAAAGGCCTGAAATTCTCACAACTGAGATTAGCCCCCTTTGCTAGCATTTTTGGATAAAATTGCTTTTTATAATGCTGAATTGTAGCAAATATTGAAATATTATTCACTTTGTGTGAGATGGACTGCCAATATTCAGCAACATTATTATCATTGAAAGGAAAGCTCTTAATGAATTTTTCTTCAGTGGATTTCTTGGGTAAAAAAATTTCACATGATGAGTTCAGTTTAAGTGAAAAGAGTCTGCAATACAGCAAACACATACTGTGCAAGGCATTATCTCATGCAATTTCTGTATCACATCTGAGGAACACAACCATGTTCCTTATTTTTGCAGATTACTGCCAATCTCTCAAAGGCAACTTTGATTTATACGCCATTTCAAATCTGCCATCACTGTTGAAGCAGTGAATTCATTTTCTCATGAATGCTGTGACCAACACCACTGGTTCAACCTTCTACCAATTGCTTCTCATCCATGATCATTCTCTCCATAAACACAGGCAAAAGTGGTTCGTAGCCACTTTATGTTGTCTGAGCCTGGTTTACATTATGTTTTCATCTGTAATTTTTACATATCTAAAGCCACGGGACTTTCCTTTTACCCTGTGATTCAGCCTCAGCAAACCCACCAACAAAGAATGGATACTAAATATGAGGAGTATATTTTCCATTGGATACTGCTAAGTTTCTAATGGAATCATCTTTGGTGTACCTCTAAATTTGTTGGAACTTTAAATGGCAACTTTGAGGAGGCTTCTTGTTGTTTAGATATATTTATTTTTGTAGAATATTTCATGTGTGGATGAGGTTTTAATACTCAAGTCATCATTTCAATGATTATTTTCCATAATTGGCCATTTCTCTGTGACCTTTAAGTCAGCTACATTGGGGAATATTCATGAGACAAGGGGACTCACAAAGTATACAATCACCCCTAAGCAATTATTAGCATGCGAGAGGAATAGCAATTTTAGAAAATATATCATTCTTGGTTTTTCACCCTTTAGCCTCTATATTGATTGGCAAAACTTTTACTGAGTATATTCCATACAAGCTTTGTCTGACAATTATTGTTAATGTGGGATTATGACACAATATTTTTTTAATTTGGGAACAGTATATGCTTTTTGAAATAGGTGCAAGCATAACCCCAACTGTCTTATGTTTATCATTCTCCCGTAGGATACAACACCATGGTACTGCTACTTTTAGGTATTTAAATCTGAAACAGTAACTCTATAGTCGCTGCTGTCAAAAGGTATGATCCCATTGCCATGCTGCAGAATGCGAATCAGAAATATTTTTCAAATTTACAGATCGACTGGAAATGTACAGAATCTAAGAATAAATATTCCACTATAACCAGGTATTTGGATACCATATAGGATCAGAATAAAATATGCATATACATGCACGCAGCAAGCTTCTTATATGTAGGTATAATGAATAGACAGCTCATGGGTAGTTATTCATGTCTCTTCAAAGCTCCATCTCTTACTTCTTCCAATCCTTCCATATGCATTTTGTGTGCCTCATCCAAAAATTATTCAATAAAGTCATTTATAGTCGGACTGCTAGTAGCATGAAACACAATTTGGTTGCTGGTTTAAAAACAGCATAAGACAGTTATCTTACATGCGATACCATAATTGGATTCATCTATAGAATTTTTTTGCAATTTTAAAAAAATGGCACAATATTTTGAGTTTGTATGCAAAATATTATGACCTCTGTAAGCTGCAGGACCTGGTATCAGTGATGGGTTTGGTTTTGACTGAATTCCCATTTACATATTTGACTGGGCCTGAATTCATCTTACAAATTCGAAGAGGGTTGAATACATCTCCGATGGAATAGGACATAGATGATTGGTTCAATTGTAGGTGAACTTGTCCTATATAATACAAAACAACAGAATGGAAAGGTCACTTGGGGACGTAAAATGATTCTCCTTTCTTGAAGTGTGGAAGGCATTACTTTTTGCCTAAGTTGAACTCATCTTCTAGTATAAACTATAAATACACCCTTTTGGGGTATGCACTAGTTCTTTCCTTTGGAGGCATTCTTCCTTGTGAGAGTTAGAGCTCTGTTGAGAGAAGTGTATATTAGTTATGCTAGTCTTGGGGTTATTGACAATAAAAGGTAGAAGTCCATTGCCATGTTTCTTGAAGGTTTTGTGATTGAATGTAGTCACCGGAGTTGAATAAATTAGGTGCAAGTGAGAGAAGATTAGAAGATAGGTGTTCTTAGAAGATAGTTGAAATTATTCCCACAATGGGTTTCTCTAGGGTAAATCTCGAGTTATCTTGTCCTTGTATTTGCTGTTTTTCAATTAGTTGTTTAGGCATTGTGCTATAAGTTTCAACAACTACGACACATTAAGTTTGGATAATGAATGAAGTGAGCAACAAATTAATGAATGTAGGATTTGTATTGGTGATTCCTCCAATGGACTGTTCATGAGGTTGACAGATTAATGCCTCTATTGCTGCTTTACAAATTGAGAAAACTGTTCAAATAATGGTCTGTTATGTAAATGTCACACCTAATAAACTAAAGTATTGTTATACATTATTACTAACAATTTGTTCCCATATGTGATAACCGTTGGTCTTGCACAAGTCACAAAGCCAAAGGTGGTCCATTACATTAAAGGGAACTCAGGTGGTAATCTTCATGTTTCTGCAACATTACCTTCATAGCAAGAAATTCAGTCATTTGAATGTCACCTATGATTTTGAGGTCATCTATTTTACCGATTTAATGATTTCACAAATTATGTATGTATACATTTTTTAAGTGTAGAGGTGTCATGTTTTGATAGCCAAACTTTAGTACTTAAAAGGTTTATTTAATGGACTTGTAATGTGTTTTTCAAAGCTTTCCTTTAAGAGAGACTAATTTATTCCATTTTCACATCTTCACTCAATTTGACATATATATATTGAGAGCAAAATGTTATAAGAAAATGCCATTTGACTGAGACTTTCAGAGGGTAGCATGGAAGCTTTCCTGTTGTACATCTTTTGTAGGCAGCACTTAAATGTCTAAATATGACCCTCTTGTTTTCTCATTTCTAGCAATTTAGTCCCTTACTAAAGCAATTTTGTTTCTTCAGGTGTCTTATGTGACCTAAAATTCTTGAACTCTACACCTCAGCTCGTAGAGCCAGAAGAGAACTCAAAATTTGCGAAGTTTTCTCTACAGTACGTAGAAAATGAAGAGAAACCAGATGGAGTTGAAATTTGGGAGCCAAGATTTGGTGGGCATCAAAGTCTTGATGAGAGGGAAGCCTCGTTTAATGCTTGTGACCAGAAAATTCACTGTGGCTTTGTAAATGGGCCTAAAGGCTCCCCAAGTACTGGATTTGATTTGTCTGAAAAGGATGCACAGTTTTTGAATACTTGCCACATTGCTGTTTCATCCTGCATCTTTGGAAACTCAGATAACTTAAGAACGCCACCTGGTAAAAAGGTTAGATTACCTTTTTGTCATTTTGATACTTGAATAATTCTTTTTTCCTATATGGTTTATTATTAGTATCTAACTTGAAGTTTTTAAAGACTTGTGCTTTACTCTCGATGGTGGGATCTAAAAAATGCTTATAACTTGAAGAATATGGTGTAACAAAATTTCTGGCTCACTACAATCATGATATTGGGTATCGGTTTGCAATTTGATGGATTTTCTTTTTCCAGGTTCAGTACAGTTGGGTATGGCTGTATTTATCTATATCTATACATGTATTTGTATCTGTATCTGTATCTATCTATCTATCTACCTATCTATCTATGTATCTATACATATACATATTTGGTGAACACCAATAAAATATGGTCCCTAGAACATGGATATGCTTTGTAGATTCTCAAAAAAAAAAGTTATTTTCTTCTGTGGCTAAAGTATTTAAAAGGAATATACTTTTAAGTTTTACCAAGCAAGCATTGGTACTTTTCAATTGTGCCCATGAAATATTCCGAGCCAATTTTTTCCCTTTTTTTCAATAACAGTTTACAAACAATATGCACCCGTTAAGGTTAGATTAAAACCAAAACGATGTTGAAGCAACTCTAACCAGAATGTACACCAGGATCCTGATGTGGGCAAGGTGTGAGCATTGGTCAGAGGATCTAAAAGCAGAAACAGAATTGGAAGGAACTCTAACCAAGAATGGCGCCGATGATGGCGAGCATGTGGTTAGAGGATCTTCTACACTACGAATACTGAAAGGAACTCAACACGAAGTATGTGCTACCCAATCTAGAATGGAATTGAGGCGACCATATGGTGGAGTGCTAAGAATTACAATGCTTTGAAGGGAAATAAACTGGAATGTTGAAAGGAACTCGACACCCAGAATGTGCTTTCCAACCCAGAGTGGGAAAGGAGCTACCATAGGGCGGAGATGTAAGCAATTATAGAATGGTAAAGATTGAACATTACAACTTGATAAAGCAAGATTCTGAACTACTGTCAGTACTACTGCCAGCTTACAATATATTAGGAAATGCCTTGCTATCAGTGTGAATCAAGAGATAAATAAAGTTGCAACAATACATATGGAGTTTCCTTCACTGAATGATAAAGCTTAGAACAAAAACTCAATCATTAGAGTCAACCTGACAATCTGATTTTTGACAGTCCTGTATTCCATGTGCACGAGTAGTAGCCCTGAAACTCAAAAATTCATTCACAACTTGCTCCAAACTTAATCAAATCTCATGAGACGAATTGCATAATGACCCTAGTATGATGGCGACCAAATTAGAACATTGAAAGCTGATCAAAAACCCCTATTTAATTTATGCACGAAAATCAATGCAAGGACAAATGGTACGGCCCAGCAAGAAGTTCGACCTCTCTTTAAAAATCCAAAGCTTTACTAAAAATTCCACAAACTGGAGGAAAGGGTCGCCCCTACCAAATAGAGATAAGTAGACAATACCCAGAAGGATCTTTTTGATATTTTTTGACTTATGAATAAAAAGGACAATCTGCTGTACTAAAATGCAATTTCCAGAATTCTCTAACATGTATAAATCTGAACTAGAAAGCTACAAGCTGATTACAATGCACAAATCCCAATGCAAACTCACAACTACGCTATTTCACCACTAGTCGCTATTTTTCAAGCGAGAAACAATGCCAAGCTAGGAGGCATACATTCCTCAAAGCAATCCCAAAGCCAAACCAGCAACATAACATTCCTGTAGACTAAAGATGATGAAATGAGAACCAAAGGCTTCCTTTTATAATTTGCCGTTGACCTTCTCAAAACCCTAACCTTCTTTTCAGAGTCAAAACCCTAATCCCCCAACGATGGCGTCCCTTTCTTCAAAGCTTCAATTTGACTTCTTTTTAATTAAATTCATCACTTAAATAAAGGCGTCCCACTTAAGGCTTAATTTGACCTTAATAATTATAAAATAATCTTCAATGAAGGCGCCACCCTCAAAAGACCACTTTTCAAAACAACATGAAGTCAATAGACTAGGCCAAGGGGTAATATAACATTAAAATATAATGTTATTTAAGTGAAATGAACTTATCTTTCTGAAACTAAGCCAAAATCTAAATAAACCAATTGAGACAACTGAAGAGGAAAGTCAACTGTGCTGAGACCAACAGGCTCACTGCTAGAAATATAATTTACTAAAAATAGTAAATTCCTGAAGATGCTCAGAATGCCAAGAAGAACATACCACTGCGAAGCTCTCTGAAAACCCAAAAAGAATCCGCCACTAAAACAACCAACCTCGAGCAAGAGCATCCTTCAAAATAGGAAACCCTAAATTTACCTTCCGACTAGCCTATGGGTCTCCGGAATAGGCCAACGGTCACTGGAAAGATCAAGCTCGAGAAGGGGACATTACAGCCCAGTACTCTTTGTTGGGCAGCCATGTAATCTTTGTATATTTAATTAAACAAGTCTTGATGTAAATTTGTTTTTAATAAGTCTCTCCTTTTGAGGCAAGCAAGCATGCTAATGGCACAGAATCCATTTTACTTTATTTGGTTAAACATCATTCTTGCATTAATGCTCTTTCAATATCAGTGAAATTAACAGTTTTTCCCTAATACTACTATTTGACGAAAGAGATTGGCAGAGGCAGGTTCAGCAGCATTCACTGTTCAATTTTTGGCCTGTAATTTCATATGCAAAGCAGATCCACATGACTTCCTTGGCAGAGGGTGCCTCTGCAATGAGATTGCCATAATGAAATATGTGGGTGGTCATCATAGAATTGTTAAACTCCACGACCTCATGAAAATGAGGAGTGTGTGTTGCGCTTGATGGAGCTCTATTTTGGCGGAGATCCGTTTGACAAGAATATTAAGAAGAAAGCATTTGGGGAAAAAGAGGTGGTCATAGTGATGAAAAGGTTGATGGTGAATCAATTTTTAATGCTGATTCCCTGTGGGTCTGCCCAGAATCTGACCCAGGGGACCCAGGGTGCCCAGACTGGATACTGGGTGAACCTAGGGCTGTCCTGGACCTGTATCAGAACCAGAACTGCATTTTTGCAATCAGATGGATCCACTAGGGGCCCAAGGTGCCCAGGCCAGACGCTTGACAAACCCAAGGCTGTCTTGGACCCATACCAGAACCAAAACCGTATTGGTGCAATATGAAGGGATAGGTAGAAGAACCCAGGAACATAGGTTTTGTGATAATTTTTTTTGGCATTAAGAAGTAAACCATGCATTATTTGATTTATGATCTCTTTTGATGCTGAATTGTTTTTCTTGTGAGATGTCCAATTCTTTTGAGTAACCTTGAATTATATACTCCATGTATTTGGACATGAGTGTATAATGAAAATTGTTGAACTGATTGCATTAAATGACTACTCTGCTAGTCATATGCTTCTTGAATATTGTTGCACAATTTTATGATTTATCAATTTCTTGGGGTTGGTTGATTTTTTGCAGCTAAGTTATGAGAAATGCCACATTTTTTGGAGCCCTGGGTACAGTTTTTTGGGGAAATGTTTGTACAAAAAACAGAAGAAGTATAAAGAAAAGTAAAAATAATATAAATGCTGTGCATAAGCAGCATTGAAGTAGAGAAGAATCAACAAAAGCTACTTAATTCAAAATATCATAGTTTTATAATTCATATAGGTAACTGGTAAGTATTTTTTTTCACTCTTTTAGCCAATCCTTGCTGTGGGTAATCCAAGAAATGGCCTGGAATGCCTGGGTCTCCTAAGAAGTAGCTTCGATTGCTGTCATCATTCCCAGAAAATTTCTAGGATGGACCTTATGAGTCTGAGGAGCCTCCAACATTTCTTAGGAATACTGGAACTTGATTATGAAGAGCCTGGGATATTTCTGAGGAAAACTGGGACCGGAAAGAGTACTAGAATTGTTTTGATTTTGGGGAGTCCAATAATATTGTCTAGAAGCAACTTTTGTGAATCTATTGTAAATTTGTAAGGGTTTCTTGTATGCATTTCTTTCCCGAATTTAAATAAATGTTGTTTATTCCCCCCCTGATCATCCTAAACAGTTAGATTATATTTGCATCAGATGTAAAAATGTAAAGAAAGCCCAGTCTATCCATCAAAGAGCTACTAAGCTTTTTTGTATAAGGTAATCTTTTACTTTTTCAAATTAATAATCACAATAATATCAATCACACAATATAAAAAATTAAGAACATAAGATTTACATGGAAACCCTTTTGGGAGAAAACCACAGAGAAAAGGACAGCTCGGATCTATTGTCCAAATCCAGTCACAAAAAAATACTCTTACAAATTTTGTAGCAACCAACCCATCGGAGACACCAATCCCCACTGCTAAGCACCAACTCAGCAAGAGACACCAATCTCTTCTAATGAGAGGCACCAACCTCCAATTTTCTTCTAATGAGAGGTACCGATCTCCAAATAAACAAAATGTTTTCCTTCTTAAATATAGCTGCTTCAATGGATGAATATCATTCAAATCTCCTTAGACAAAATCTGCTTAAATATCCTTCATAGATCTGCTCAAATCTGCCTCATAAATCTGCTCAAATATCCTTCATAGATCTGCTCAAATATGCCTCATAAATCTGCTCAAAATATGCTTCATAAGAGCGACTCTGCTCAAATATGCTTCATAAATCTGCTTGTATGGGAAAGGTATTGCATTAAATTCTTTCCTTCTAACTTCCATTCAATCTTCTTTTTATACCTTACCAATGTGCGTCTTCACCCAAGAGGGGCAACTCCTCTAAGAGAGGCGGCTTTCTCCAAAGTGATGTCTCTTCTTCCAAAGTGGAGCTAAACAAGGCACGGGTCGGACATAAAAATGACAATAATTTGCTTTAATTTAAGTGCTGCCTTGATGGGGTTGGCCATACAAAGTGATCATAAACTTTACCTTTTGATCATCATTAAATCTTACTTTAATTGCCTTGACATGGTGCGACCTTGATCTAAATATTCCAATCTGTTTTTGGTAAACAATAATAATTGTGGTTAGTGACCTTTGGCCTTTGGCAGTGATTTCTTGGACATTGATTATGCTTTGACATCAATAACAATTAATCCAACAATGTGAAGGGTATGATGGGAGGCAAGAAGGGAAGGAGAGAGGAAGCAGGGGGTGAGTTTATAATTTCATGACTCTTTTTGGGTGATTCAGTTGAGTCTGAAAGGGTATGGCCAGTGAATAAACAGAGAAGGAGCAAGGGCGTGGGTATTTTGCAATAGAGAATAAGGAGCAACAAAGGTAAGCCACCTTTCTTTTACTACCATTCACCCCAGCAAAAATCCTTATTCGTTGCATCTTTCTTGTCTTTGCATTATTTTCTATTGTGGTGGAATCCAACAAATTCCGTGTAAGAAATGTTAATGATTAATAACTATTTTGGATTAACTACTGGTAGTCTTGTATCCTTTAGTGATAATAATTAATGACTGCTGATTTTAATATGTAATATATCTTTATGTGGTAAAGGCCATAAAGTATTTTCTCTTTCTTTTATTAGAAAAGCCATAGGAGATGAGGAGATTCACTTGCTTATTCCACACTGATAAAAGAGTATAAATATATGGTTTAGGTGGCATCTTTTGATTTCCTGACAGTTTATGTATTCTCCCTGTTAACCTTGTGTGGTGTGTTGTGAGTGGGTTGCATTGGCTTTGTTCCCAAAAAAAGTTTTCATAACATGGCCTTTACCTATTTTAAGCCCTTATTCCTTTCTTTCTCCACTTCCCATAGTAGTACATAACATTTGGAACTTTGTACTCATCTCGTTTTTAGATAAATAATGTCTCAGCCAACAACAAAGGACCTACAAATCAGATGTTTAATTTTGGCTCTGGAATACAAATAAAGAGAATAAAATGGATGGTATCTCGTTGGGGTCGATGCCAACTCCCTCTTAAGGACCAGTCATTCCATTGTATGGTGTCAAATTATTTTGTTTGCTCTAGCTCTTGCTGCCTAGAATACTGAACGTAGCTTCATTTAACCAAATGATCTGCTGCATGGTGTTGCCAATGATTTGCACATATTAATATAATTTCTATCCTTTTTCCCTTATCTATTAGAGACTTTCTTGTCTTTACATAGAATTAGGGAGCCTGGCATCCTTGTGTGGAGCATTAAGCTGAATGCAAGATATCTCTTTGATAAAATCCTTGCTTTACAAGATACTTAATATTTGTTGTTGTAACACTTAAAGATAGAACAATTGCTAACTCTTTGACATAATGATTTTGTACAAAATGCATCACATTTGTTCACATAATGCTTGCATTATTGAAAGTTGAATGTATGCTATCTATTAGTTAATAGCAGGGAACGGGAACCTGGGGACGTGTCCCCCCCCTAAAATGCCCTGTCCCTGTCCCCGGGACGTCCTGGGTACAGGGGACGGCAGGGGACTGTCCCCTTTTTTGCAAAAAAATAGGAAACCGTCCCCGAAATGGGGGGACGCCATTGACCGGATGGGGGATGGCTGAGCCGTCCCTCGATCGTCCTGGGGACGGCCAGCCGTCCCCCACGTTTAAACAGCTTTTAAAGTAAAAATAAATAAATCAAATTACAGATCACCTGCAACTAAAGATCGATGGGATGACAATGCTGAGTGCATAGTTCATTGTATTTGAACTTAATTTTTACATTGCAGAAAGACTGTATAACTGAGATGTCCAAAACCCATATCAACATTTATTACATTAACCATCAAGACATAAACACAATTGGACATATATTAACACTGTTCAGATTCATGCGGTGACATTCAAACCAAATGTCTTGGATACATCCCTGCTTCTTCAATGTATGCAAACTGTTCATATTCTTACAGGTTCAACTGGCACTCCTCCAAATAGCCACACTAATGGAATGAAGTTGATAAAAATATGGATATATACAGATTGAAAGGGCAAATGCATGATGGAATTGTAAATTAAAAGTGCATATTCATCTACTTATTTAGTGTTGCTGATCATGACTCAGAAAATTTAACGAACAAATCTAAAGAATACTTAATAAACATTCTACAAAAGTATAGAAAACTGAAGAATTAAAACTATATGTCAGCAATGTAGCCTTTGGGCAATTTGATATAATTTTATAAATTATAACTTGGAGGTTGTTTCATGATTCATGTATGTTAATTTTGAATGCGTATTGAGTATTGGCATAATGTTGAACAAAAATGTTATATGTTAAGGTTCTATAATGTATATTATGCATGCCTTATCCATGTTATCATATGAATATTTAAAATTTCCCTATATTTTTATATAGCCGTCCCCTATCATACCCAAATTTGGCCTCAAAAATCGGAAACTTGGGGACTCGTCCCGCCGTCCCCTGCCGTCCTCGTCCCAGAAACTTGGGGTAACACTGGTTAATAGGCTTGCTTTACTGAATATTTGCTATATGTTCAGAGAACGTTGTCAGCATTGTGGTGAGTTATTGAATTTTGGAACTTGCTGCACTTACTTTGTCATGTTGGCAAATTGGCAATTTGGCAAACTTTATAACCTTGGCAGTGAAGTGGCAATTTGACTAACTTTATAACCTTGGTGGTGAAGCAAAAGGTTAGTGAACTTTAGAACTTGCCGCCAAGAATAACATTCTGCCTTGTTTCCATTACTTTCTTAGGAGTTGTGGGATTTTAGTGTTAGTTTTAGATCAGAAATGTAAGCAATAAATAATGCAACACATAAGACAAATGAACACAGCAGTTTACCCTGGGAAAACCCTCCTCCTTGAGGGAGAAAAAGCCAACAAAATATCTCTTATATATAGGAGGAATAAGAGCAGAAATCTGCTTTACAAATCAGACCCTTCTCAAGGGCAAACTTGACAAAGTAAATGATGAGAATCTCTCTTTGATATAATCTAATATTAATCTCCTTGAAGTCGAACTGCTGCTACAAAAATTATGATCTGCTGCTAGGGTGCGAACTTCTCCTTGAGAGTGCGAATTGAATGAAGAACAAATTGATGATTTGATGAATCAACTTCACCTTGTATATATACAAACCAAGGTGTCTCTTCATTTAGGTCGGCTTTTTTTAAGGAATAAAAATATAAAATGTAATTTATAATTAAGGCCGACTTGCCTTATTAATTATTTATTATTTAAATCTTCAGAGAAAGATATCTCCCGCCGCTATAACATCAACACTCCCTCTTAGCTAGGGAGGTATCTTTCTAGATATCCATGTCATGGAGTCTCTCAACATGACACCCACAATGGCTACACCCATTTGTGGAAAAGAGTTCATCACAAAGTCTCTCAATGTGATATCATCATGGAGTCTCTCAACATGATGTCTCATCTCAGTCTCAGAGATGAACAAGGGCTCGCACCTCATATTTCTATGTCTCAGAGAAATATACACTACAAGGGCTCTCACCTCATATTTCTCTGTCTTAGAGAAATATACGCTACAAGGGCTTTCACCTCATATTTCTCCGTCTCAGAGAAATATACGCTACAAGGGCTTTCACCTCATATTTCTGCATCTCAAAGAAATATATGCTACAAGGGCTTTTACCTCATATTTCTCCCTCAAAGAAATATACACTACAACAAGTCTTCATGATGATGTGACTCCCTTTGAAGCTCCATGTACGACATCAACCTCCTGACCTCCTCGTCCAATGTTGCCTTCGTTGGTTTGTTAGACTCCCTCTGAATGTTAATTTCTCCTCTTGATCAACTTTAGAATAAGAAACCTTCTGAATTGACTTTAGAGCTTGGCTCCTTTTGAGTTGTCCCTTTGTCAATTTCCGTAGAAGAAACATGTTGTGTAGACCTTAATTTGCAATCTCGAGCAAAGTGACCGTACTTGTCACACTTGAAACATTGAATATGAGAGAGATCCTTCTTCTTCGGTTTTGGGGCAGAATCTAATTCTCTGTCTCTATTCCTCTTTCTTCCTTTGCTTCTTTCTTTAGAAGTATGTGTAGCAAGAACTTGATTTTCTACATCATGATAGTTTTGCCCAATTCCTCTTGTTGACAACCTGGACTCTTCTTGAATACAATCAGCTCGAAGATGATCAAACTTGGGCAACTTGGATCTCCCATTGATGGTCTGAATAAAGGGTTCCCAAGATTGAGGAAGACCATTTAGTGCCAGCATAGCAAGATCTCTGTCTGCAATTATATCCCCAACAACGCTCAATTGATCTCTCAAATCAGCAATCTTCATAAAGAATGAGATGACTGAATCATCTTTAGCCATTTTTACATGGTGAAGTTGTTGTCTCAAAGCAAGGGCTCTGCTAGTGTTGTTGATCTCATACAATCCTTTTAGAGTATCAAACATTTCTTTAGCTGTCTTCAACTTGGAGATGATTGGTACTAGGTAATTTATCACAGAGTCTATCATGATCTTTCTAGCCTTCGTGCCATTTTTCTTCCACTGGATTTTCTCAATATCATCGGAAGGCTCGGGCATATCACTTTCCATGAAATCAAGAAGATCATTCTCCTCTAATGCAATGAGTACCCTGGGTTTCCAAGAGTTGAAGTTTGAAGCTCCATCAAGCCTATCTTCTACCTTGACACTGCTCACCATCTTCTTTTTCCACACAAATTCACCTTCAAAGATCTGCCCTTAGGTCTGTAATAATTTGCAACCTCAGAACTGCAATACTTCAAGATCTGCCCTAGATGAAAAGTTGACTTGACTGCTTAAGCAAATCTGATTAGATCTTTTCTTAGACCCGCTCTGATACCATGTTAGTTTTAGATCAGAAATGTAAGCAATAAATAATGCAACACGTAAGACAAATGAACACAACAGTTTACCTTGGGAAAACCCTCCTCCTCGAGGGAGAAAAACCGAACAAAATATATCTCTTATATATAGGACGAATAAGAGCACAAATCTGCTTTACAAATTGGACCCTTCTCAAGGGCAAACTTGACAAAATAAATGATGAGAATCTCTCCTTGATACAATCTAATATTAACCTCCTTGAAGTCGAACTGCTGCTACAAAAATTATGATCTGCTGCTAGGGTGCAAACTTCTCGTTGAGAGTGCGAATTGAATGAAGAATGAATTGACGATTTGATGAATCAACTTCACCTTGTATATATACAAACCAAGGCGTCTCTTCATTTAGGTCGGCTTCTTTTAAGGATTAAAAATATAAAATGTAATTTATAATTAAGGCTGACTTGCCTTATTAATTATTTATTATTTAAATCTTGAGAGAAAGATATCTCTCGCTGCTATAACATCAACATTTAGAGGTTACGGTTAGATGAACTCTAGAACCTCCATCCACTTGATTGGTAGCATGGTAGGTAGTTAGAGAACTTTGTAACTTGTTGTCACATCCTTTAGAAGCCTAAAACATAGTTTAGTGTGAAGTGTTGGAGTTGGGGAGTTGGGGATACACCATGGTTCATGCTCAAAGAGAAGCCTTAACAAGGATGGCTGAAACTCTGATCCCAAAAGATGCATAAGGATAAGACGTCAGGGATTGGGGATCAAGAGTAAATCACGCTTCATGCCTGGAGGGAGACAAATAGGGACATCTTTGCATCTCTAACTCTGAAAGAATATATAAGGAAAAGTGTTGGGAATTAGGGATCGGGGATATGTCATAACTCTTACCTCAATATATGCGAATAAAGGTAAGTTCTAACTCATGATCTTGAAAAGGAGGATATAGTGTAAAATGTTAGGGATCAAGAGTTGGGGATACTGAGAATCTCATAACACAAGGCATATTGGAAAGAGGATGGCTGCAACTCCAATTCCAAAAGATGGCATAGTAGAAATGATCGGGAAAAACTCTTAACATCTACCTAAATGGAAGGTGGGAAATGAAATTCCACAAGTCTAACTTTGAAAGGATAGACAAGGAAAAATGCCGAGAGTTGGTGATCGGAGAAAGGCTATACCTCATGCCCAAAAGTAACAAGTTAGAGGTATGCTTGCATCTCCTACAAAATGTTGGAAGTTGGGGATAGGAGGAAAAACATACTAGGATGAAAAAGCCTCAAAACCTGACAAAACAAAGGTGCAAAGGTAGGGGTTGGAGGAAAGTTATGCTTGGATGGAAAACTCCAAAACCTTGAAAAGATACCCACACTTCAAAAAATGACCAAAAATACCCAGGGCATATAACTTTTGGGATTTTTACAATTCCCAACATGGGTGAACAGGAAATGATGGGGAACAACACTTAGGAAAATTTGGACATAGTGAAATGAGGTGCCAACAGTTAACACTGATCAATATGCTTTTGGAAGTACTGGAATAGAACCACTACAAGCTGTGATTTCCCTCGTGTGCATCTATACTTCCAACCTCCACATAACCTGGGGGTGAATCCAAAAGTTAAATATTATTATTAACATCTCTTGCTCAACATGTACATCCTACATTATGCAAAAACACTTAATTGCTCTGGTTATGACCAGAAAGAATTGGTAACCAGCTGCTGCTCCAACCATTCTTGACAGAACCAGGTTATCTAAAAGATAATCGTATGTCAAGTGTGTGGAACAGGCAGTATAAGTGTAATTTCTCTTTCACACAACAGTCCATATCCAGCCAAACAATAGTCAAGATTCTAGTTGCCTTCAAACTAGTAGATTTCACAACTGTGGGTTGTTTGCCAACCCCAGCAAGGCTGCAATATCTTTTCCCACTAACTTTGCATCAATTTTGAAAATAATCCTCATGTTTCAAAATATAATTAAAACCAACAACAATTATGCAATAAATCAATAATATACCCTACTTGTTTGGGGGAGGAATCCTTGTCTCTTCTTTTGCATGTTAAAACTTTATAATGCCAATTATGCATCTGGTTGGAGTCATATGCAGTCCTTAACAAATTTGAAGACTTTTACTAGTACACAAAAAATTCCTTAGAGGGGAATAGTCAACAATGTACAGCCTCTTATTTTCCTTAGTGAGGCAGCCATCCTCACTACTGAAACAATGGAAAAATTATGGCAATGGTCAATCAATACATCTTTTGTACTCCAAATGTACGTTGGATAGCTCATTTTCAAATTTCAACTGACTGCAATGCACAAATGCCTATGAGAGGTCTTACAGTAATATGGTGGTTTACATTTTTAGACATAACATCATAACATGTCCTCTTAGATGTCACCCACATTACCAGTTTGCTCAGAAGATGATAAAGATCTAGGTGCAGTATCTACCTGGTCCAGGTCCCCCCAGGTCGCTTGTGGATACCAATAGTGTCTTGCAAATTAGAAAGTGTGTATCTGGATGAACTTGGGTGCACTCTGGACTTGGAGTACCTTGGGCAAACTTGGGTAGAACCAGTGCCCTTGGGTTTTCTTTTTTTCAACCACTAGAATTGATTGTTCAACTTAAAAAAGCAATTGTAAACCCTAAGTTTGACTTAAAAACAACTTGAAACACAAAAACAAGCACATTTACCTTATTTTGAAAATGAAGCATACAAACCAAATATATTGCTGAGCTTTCATTCTTGCTTGTCATTGCACAAATAGAGCTGAATATTGATCATTGAAAATTTCAAAGAGATTGGATTCTTATTTTTTTTGAAGCGTCATCTTAAACCATGTGATAGCTTTGGCTTTTGATCTTCTATTGAGTTGGAGAGCACAAACACATGCAGTACCTCAACCATTTCAAAATAGAGTCTGTATATCCAGTATTTTAATTTCCCTTTGGGAAACAACATTTTGTGAGATACATATGGAGAGCCAAGACAAATGAGCATGAGAAACCAATAATGACAACCAGGATGCAGAGAAATATAAATAATTTTCACTGATATGCTCATAGTTTACTAAGAAACAGGTTTGGAGTGGGTACACCAGTTTTTTTAATTTGGCAAAATGCCAAAATATTAATACATGCAAGCACACATGCACACAAGTGCACACACGTATAGTACAAATTTTGTAAACGAAATTAAAAAATTTCAGATAATTTATAAATATTTAGCATTATAATCACAATACATACTGATATTCAGATACACTACATAGAAGGCCAGCAAATGTCAGAAAGCAAGATTAGATGATGAAGCATATTATATGTATGGAAATTTCTAAACTAATTGCTACTTATACACTTCATCCTATGTGACAAGTCTCAATCTACCTGTATTGTCAAAAATAGTTGAATAATTTGAAATGCCTCTTGGCAGAAGCTCATGGCTATAGGAAACTGCTACATCTTGTATTTTCAATAGTTGTAAGAAAATTGCAAATACATATTAGGCAATAGAGTTTTCTTTTTTCCACTTCAATCAACTAGTAATCTTCTATACATGCAGACATTTTAACCCTTTTTATTGTTGGTCCATCTTACTAGCACCATTTTGAGCTTTGATAAGAAAATTCTGTTTCGCAAAGCATGTCACAAATTTTCATGCAATAATCAGCAACAACTGCCTATTAGTTATAATATACAGTTTTTTTGGCTTTCTTCTTTCAGTTATTGGCACTAGAGTTGAAAATCCAGTAATTTCTTTCACATATTTAAGGAAATTTTATTGTAAGTTTACTGATTTTTGATGGATATTTCATGGAGGAACACATTTCCAAAGTGGGAGATAAGGTCAGGGTACAAGTTTCCATGTAACTATGGCTACCTTGTGTTGTTGCATTTATTAATAATTCAAAGAGAACCTTCATTTTAACTTATTTTAAGACCTCCCATTCAACACTTGTGTTCCATGGCCAATGTGTGTTCAACCATGAGTTGAGATGACACATTATTTAGCCCTCCAAACAACACATTAGCTGTGTGATTTCATGTCAATACAAGTCCATATTTATTGTGTTTCTGTTTGATTTGTCATATTGAACTTGTCAGTTTAATTCCCTGCATTTGGGAGCTGTCTAACTTATTAAATCCTGCTGGTAGGATTTAAAAATAAAATAAAAATCCTGCTGGTAGGTGAGATTTGAAAAGGTGCTACTGCTGTTGATTATGGAAATTTGCACCACATATGCTAAATTTTTCAAGCAAGATAGTGAATTTGTTCCCTAAAAAGGATATTTAAGGGGAATATCCTGGGCTCCCATTTTAGGGAAATTCATCCCCAAAAATAGTGCTTTCTCCCATGCAAAGGGAATCCAACAACATCTATAAAACAAGTATTTATATTTATTAATATCTGTCTACCTTGCAAAGGGAGTCCAACAACATCTACTATAAAACAAATATTTGTGAAGGCAAAGGAAAATTTTGTTTTTTAGGTCAAGGCTAAGCAACTCCAATTTGGTGTGCAAAACTCCCTTTGTGGAAGCCTGAAAGGGGATTGTGTTTTGGTTTTCCAATTTGGTGTACAACCCTTCCTCCCTCCAGATTCAAACTTGTACCCTCCTTATGGAGCACAGATGCCTTCACTGTTTGGCCCATTCAGGCTATATTGAGACACCAATTTGGTGTATGAAACCCTTCTGTTGAGTTCCATGATGGAATTGTTTTTCCATTCCTTGAGCCAATCCAAAAGCCTAATAAAGTTTGAAATAGTAAAACAATAATTAAATGCTAATAATAAACCTTAATATGTTTGAAAGATAAAATGCTATAATTATTTTTATATATAACGTCAAATTTTAGAACATGTTACCTGAGAAGCTGAATCGGTCTACTGATGCTATAAAAAAAACTGACTTAACTCTAGGAATGTGGAGAAGTTGGATGAAGTTCAGAGTGATTTGCGTTAAAACTATAGGAAGACTAAAAGTATTTAAGCTGAACTGATCTCTACTTATAGCTACATCCTCTCTATCAAGAGAAACTAGCTCACCTCTAGGAGAGCAAAGAACTTGATTGGAGTTTATATTGCAATTGTAGACAATGCTCTAGATTTGTAAAAGACATATTACATTTGTGGACTAGATTCTTGTTTAATATATACCATAGTTACTTGGAAAATCCTAACCCTTGGTACTTGCATTTCGTATCAGAAACACGTCATTGTCTTACTGACATGTGTGGGAATGTCTCCAGATGTTAGCAGACTACAAATGAAGTTCCTTTACATCTCTATATATATCTTGGGGCCCTTGAAAATTGGGAAACTTTCTCTAGAAGTTATTATATATATCATATAAATTACATTGGCTATTTTCCTTAAGTGCTGATATTTGGCTGACAAAGCTAAATGGATTTAAGAAAAAACTAGGACTTGTAGTTCTCTATTTTTTGCTTCAAAATGTACGAGATTTTTTCCATCAGAAAACTTTCTTACCAAAACCCAACAAGATACTCGTAAGAAGAGAAACAATAAAAAGGATAAAGATGTTTATGTGCACTGAATTTTTATCATTTGATTGAATATATAGCTATCTCCAAGTGACCCTGTACTGTGTTTTCAGATAATGGCATTCCCATTCTGGTTCCAATATGCTGCCTCTAGGTGATAATGGTTTAAAATTTAACTCTTTATGCCATGATAGCGACTATCAAACATCAATACAATTAATTTTCACTTTCATTGTCATTTATTTCAGTACTTAAAAACGTTAGTTTTTAATTTCAAGCATTTTATATTTTTTTGAGGTTTTATAGCCATTGTGTACTTTAAAAATACAAGATATACATCCTTTTTAAAAAAAAAAATATTTGTTATCTCCAAGTGCCCATTTCCCATTTTTTTGAATTATGGCACATTGGTACCCCCTTCTTGTCTCTTGGTAACTATGATCTATACCAATTGTTGTGCCATACAAGTAACTAAACACTAGTGCTATTGTTGTACAAAATATATTGTGTATTCACATGGCATCTATTGCTTTAGATTAAATTAGAGGTGATTTATGCTTTCATTTTATTAATAATTTCCACTTTTCCTCTCGCACCTTCAATACAAGGCTTTACTGAATGACCATGGTGAACATGAGACTGGGTGATGATAAAATATGTTTTCCTTACATAACTCGATGCAATAAGACTTCCACAGATAACTTTCATGCACTCAACTTTCAGTCTTGGAGCAAAATCAACCACATTGTACCTTGTGGTCATAACTATCTTTTGGTTAGATTTCCTGATACATATATCAACTGTTGACACTAGTTCACAGTTATCACAATAAGCACATGTGCACTTGTAGCCATGTTGTAGATCATAAGTCATTCACTGGAGAATAATTGGTATTTTCTCTGAAAAAGTAGTAACATGTAGGCCAAATGTTTAGTTTCCTACATCCAACTATGTAATAAACACAAATTTGAGATTTTTCTGTGGTCCCACTTTTGCCAAATGATTGGCTTTTCATCTTGTACTCACATTTAATTATTTATGTTTGCATTGATACAGGTTACAAAGTCATCAAAGAAGAATGTGTGTTTTGTAATGTTTATTGATGAAAGAACATTGAATACAATGACCACAGAAGGTCGAAATCCTGATGACAAAGGGTACATAGGCTTATGGAAGATTGTTGTCGTTAGAAATTTGCCATATACAGATATGCGTCGAAGTGGGAAGGTGCCAAAGTTCTTGACTCATCGTCTTTTTCCATCTGCCAGGTAACATTGAAAGAAGACATATTTCTATACAAGACAATACTGATGACTAGCTTGCAGTGTTTGTGTGCTCTCTTGGTGAACTAAAGGCTTTTCCACAGCATAAAATGATTGTTCTCTATTTTCAGTATCTTTTTTAACTTTCATGAGCTAGCTAGCTAGCAAGAAAATTATCCTACTTGAAAAGGACATTATAAGCAAATATGTCAATTAATTTGTTTTTGAGTGTTTTTATATGGAATTTAACACCTTGGCAAATGTGCATCTTTTTTAAGAGAGATCCAATTATTCAAAGCTTTTGAAATAATTTGCAAATAAATATCCGGTACAAATGTAATTTTTTTTCTGCACTGAAGTATGCATTGATTGAGAATATAGTAAGGTAGCTGCTGAAGACAATGTGCAAATGATTCTTTTGATTGTGTTATCTATTCCTAAGGCGAGCCTATTGGAGACATGCCCTGCTTTCCCTAATTGGAATTTTTCTTATTATTTGATACTTCATGATTACATCATACTGCATACCGAGAAAATAATGCATTCAAGATGAGAGATCAGTATGAGATGGATTTATCTCATATGCATGTTTCTTTTGACAAAGCTTTAAGTATAGAATAATATATGATTTGTTTATGTTATCTACTTAGCCTACTTGAAAGTTGTATGTTTGATATATTTGAATAAGGAAATAAATAATTGCAAAATATATGTAGTCTGATTGTCTTTGTGTGACTATTATCAATGGCTGGTTGGTTATTCAGGATTAATAGTTGGGTCCAATATGAGTAGTTTTGGCTGTTTTCTAACCAACACATCTTAGGATCTATCTACTTGAGTTCAGGCACATATTGAGGGAGCTTTCTTCTGTGTATTCTCCTTGGTACTATTATTGTCCTATCTGGCAAATCAATCTAATTGTATTAGCTATGTTTTATGAGTAAAGTTCAAAATGTGTTTATTCTATTTTCTATGTCTTCTGAATTTTATTTTTGGTCTGATTGTTCATATTTGCTTCTTTTAAGTATCATTCCATACAACAATAATCATCATCTCATAACTGTTGACATTTCATGCAACCTTTTATGACCCATCAGTAAAAACCGATCTGAGAGATCTTATATGGGTCATCATGCATGAACTAAGCCTTAGAAACCCAAAAATGGCTAAGTGTTAAAGTTTCAGACATTTGGGCTTTCGGTTGTTTGCCTGCTTGCATACCTTCTCTATCGCTCTTGGGTTCCTACCTCTTTAACCCATTCTTTCCATCGCTTGCCCAAGTATAAATGTTCCGGGTTTCAGTCATCAACCTTAACCCTTAGCTTTTATCGCTTTTCTTCCTAAGCCATAAGTCCTCCCCCTAATCACCAAAGTTCCAATGAAATCCTTCAAAGCATAACATGTCTTAAGGTTTCAAGCTTCGGGGATTGACCATCCTTCTTAACTCTTACCATTTCATCTTAAGCCTTAAGTCTTCCTTCTGATCCATGGTCCTTGATGTCATATCTTCGGCTTTCGACGATTGGGTCATCCCTCTATCTTTTTTGTCTTGTATTTGCGATAAGACATAAGTCTTCTTTCTGATCCTTGATCCCTGATGTCTTACCTTCGGTCTTTGACAATGGAGTTTTCCTTCTATCTTTTGTCTTAACTTTATGATAAGGTTTAAGTCTTTCATCCAACCGTCGATAGGAGATTTTTATGGTTTTGAAAACCTTGTCGGACTTCGAAGGTGATTTCAAAACCTCATAATGAAGCTGCACAATCAAAGTTTTGTTGGAACTTAAAATATTATGAACAGAATATTTTGTATTGATAAATTTACAAAGAGCCAAAGGCTCATATATACAAAACCAATGTTACAAAAAAATAGCAACTATCTAAAAATAGATTGCATGAGAATCATAGCAGACTGCAAAAGAGTCGCAGTAGGATAGAGCATTAAAAACAGAATCTACCTAATATTAGAAACATTCTAATACCCTCCCATAATGCTCAATTTGTCAATAACACCAATAGCCTCCCTAAATTTTACAAATTTATCAGAATCGAGAGACTTGGTGAAGATATTAACGGACTGCTCTAAGGTAGGGACATACAACAACTGAATAGATTTGTCTTCAACCAGCTGACGAATGTAATGACGATGTGTTTCGACATGCTTGGTTCGTTCATGGAAGACCGAATTCTTGGCCAGTTTGAGCACTCCCTGATTATCACAGAATAGAGGAGTTGGTCCTGATTGAGGAACATGCATATCTGCAAGCATCTGCCGAAGCCAAACTGCCTCACAAGCTACTTTAATTGCTCCTCAATACTCTGCTTCGGTGGACGACAGAGCCACTGCCTATTGTTTCTTACTCCTCCATGTGACAGCACCGGACCCCAAATTGAACACATATCCAGCGGTAGACTTGCGATCATCAACAGAACCGGCCCAATCTGAATCTGTGTAGCCACATAGTGTAGGATCAGAACTCTGAGTGTACAGAAGACCATAATCAGGAGTACCACTAACATAGCGCAGGACACGCTTTGCAGCTGTCCAATGATTAGCCTTGGGCGCTATCATAAAGCGGGATATGTAGCTTACCGCAAAACTAATGTCAGGTCTGGTGGTAGTAAGATAAATGAGGCTGCCCACTAGTTGTCTAAACAAAGATTCATCCACAACAGGTGAATTGGATTGAGCTGATAATTTGAGCCCGGGTTCCATAGGAGTGGGAGTAGGTTTGCAATCCTGCATTCTGAACCTGTCCACAAGACTTTTGGCATACTTGGACTGAGAAAGAAAGATACTGTGCTCAGTCTGCCAAACCTCAACTTCGAGACAATAGTGCAAGAGTCCCAAATCTGTCATATCAAAGGTGCGGCACAAATCCTGTTTGATTTCAGTGATCAAATGTGCTGAACTTCCAGTGATGATCAAATCATCCACATAGACAACTATAAACAATACATCATCACCTACATGTTTGATATACAGATTTGAATCCGATGGACTCCTCTGAAAATCATGATTGGTTAGGTATTTATCGATTTTCATGTACCAAGCCCGAGGGCCTTGTTTCAGACCATAGAGAGCTTTGACAAGTTTACAGACTTTGTGTTCCTGACCAGCAACCTTAAATCCAGAAGGTTGCGTCATGTAGACCTCTTCCTGTAAGTCACCATTCAAAAAAGCACTCTTAACATCCATCTGATGAACTTTCCAACCAAACTGAGCTGCTAAGGCAAGAACAAGGCGTATGGTACTCATTTTAGCTGTAGGAGCAAAAGTCTCCTCATAGTCAATACCTTCCCTTTGTGAGAACCCTCGAGCAACAAGACGAGCCTTATACTTGTCTAAGGTTCCATCAGCTTTGTATTTTACCTTGTACACCCATTTGCAGCTAACGGGCTTCTTCCCTGCAGGAAGATTAGAAAGGGCCCAAGTGTGATTTTTCTGAAGACTCTGAAATTCAGCTTCCATAGCCTATTCCCACTCAGGGATACCTTTAGCCTCGGAATAAGTCTGGGGCTCATAAACACTATGAATGTTAGCCATAAGAGCAAAATTAACTGTAGGTTGCTGTTTGCTCTTATTTCTAGAAACTCTACCTTCGATGAGCTCACCATCCCTGAGATCACTAATAGTTTTAGCCCACCATTTGGGCCGGAGAGTAGAAGAGCCAATCTCTGGAGGAGCTGGAGGAGGTTCAGGAGTAGCAACAGGGGCAGGAAGGGGATCATGTTCGGGGGCCTCAACAGGATCAGCATCAGGTGCCCCAGGGCAAGCATTATCTGTATCATCCCTCCCATCAGGTGTGTGCTAAAGGAAGAGGAACACTGTGAGCGGTTCCTCAGAACACTGTTCAGAAGAAGACAGAAAAGGTCCTCGAGTTTCATCAAAAACAACATCACGACTAAAGATAAGATGATCAGTGTCGATATCTATCAACCTATAGGCCTTATGGTTGTCACTGTACCCTGTCATCATGAGTCTCTGACTCTTGGAATCTAATTTGGAGCGTTTAGCATCAGGAATCCAAACATATGCAAGAGAGCCAAAAATCTTTCAGGTGGCTGATCTTGGGCTTACGACCAGACCACAACTCTTCTGCAGTTTTGTTCTTGACAGCCTAAGTAGGGGAACGATTAAGAAGGTAAACAGCAGTAAACACTGCTTCTGCCCAATATTTATTAGGAACACTCCTGTGTTGTAACATAGAACGAGCCATCTCAACAATCGTACGATTGCGACGCTCAACAACACTGTTTTGCTGAGGAGTGTAGGGTGTGGTGAACTGGCGTTTGATGCCATGTTCAGCACAAAAATCGGAGAATGCAGTAGAACAAAATTCCCCTCCATTATCTGTTCTAAGAGAAATGATACGGCAGCCAGACTCATTTTCAACCAAAGACTTAAAGTTCTGAAATGTACTAAATGCATCTGATTTTTGTTTAAGAAAGTACACCCACATCTTTCTACTAAAATCATCAACAATAAGCAAAAATTATTTGCAACCAGTAACTGAAGATGTATTCATAGGACCACAAATATTAGCATGAAGTAATTGAAGTACCTGAGATGCACGCCAAGAATCTCCATCTTTGAAGGGAGTCTGATGTTGTTTGCCAGCTTGACAAGCGTCACATACTCCAAGATGCTGCGTCTGAATCGGAGGTAGGCCAGAAACAAGTTCCTTCCGGGACAGCTGAGAGAGATACTGGATGTTGAGATGTCCATATCGCTGATGCCACAAAGTACGGAGAGATAAATCACGAGTTGCCATAGCTATTTCAGGAGAATCACCAGTGTCAGTAAGCCGATATAGGCCATGATCCTCTAGACCAGTAGCAACAGTAAGACGATTCTCTCGATCAATAATGGAACATTTGTGGGCACTGAACACCACATCCAAATGAGGAGAATTTCTCATGATCTGACTCATAGAGAGCAGATTGAGAGCCATACCAGGAACGTAGCATACATTGAGAAAGATGAGCTGACACCCACCAGATTGTATCTGAACATTTCCTCTGCCAATAATTTGGAACTCCTCTCCTCCGCCAAACACAACTGAATCATTGTAGGGATAGAAGTCCGTAAACCAGTCACGCCGATGAGAAAAATGACGTGAAGCACCAGAGTCGATATACCAAGCAGACGACCGGGCTAAATCAGAAGGGCTTTTAGCCATAAAAGCATAGAAAACAGACTCCTTTTTCTCAGAATGTTCAGCAACATTTGCCTGTTGATTTGACCCTCCCAGCTTCTTTTGTTCGGAAGCGAGTCGCTGACGGCAATCTTTCTTCATGTGGCCGTACTTATGACAGCAATGACACTGAACACTCTTCTGCTGAGAACTGCCTTGATGTGATGACTGAGAAGGCTGAAATTTAGCTGCAAAGGCTTGTTCTGACGAGGATGAGGAAGCACGGCTACCAAACTGCTGCTTCCAGCGATCCTGCTGTAGAAGTTTGGTGCACAACTCTGGGAATTTCAGATCAACATTAGTTGAGGTAATGTTGAGAGTTTCTATGAAATGCTCATAAGATGTTGGTAGACTTTTCAGGGTAATAACTACCATATCTTCTTCCTCCATCTTCCGACCGATGGCTTCAAGCTGATCACGAATGTCCTTAATCTTTGTGAGATGCTCCTGTAAGGACATACGTTCATCCATCATGATGGAGAACAACTGGTTCTTTAGAAAGAACGCGCGACTCTTGTCGGATGTTTCATGCAGCTCCTTCAAATATTTCCAGATGTCTGCAGCCGACTTGCCAGAGGGAATCTGAGGTAACTGATCATCTGTGACAGATAGCTTGAGAAGCATAACAGCTTCTCGATTTCGATCATCAAACTTATCCTGATCTGTTTGAACGGAGGTCCCACCGGGCGTGCTAGCGGAGGTAGGACGTGATTTTGTGCCTAGAACAAGCGCATCCAGACGTCGGTACTCGAAGATGGTTAGCATTCGCTGCTTCCAGGTGTTGTAATTGCTGCCATTAAACCGCTGACTGTTTTCCAGCATCAGGTTGGTCAAAGATGCCATTTGCACGAATTTCGAGGCAAATTTTAGACTGACCCAGAAAGATCCGACAAGTACCCAGAAGAGTAAATAGAAAACCCAGAAAGAATCTGAAGTCAGAATTCAAATCCGTTGGCTCGAAAATCGAGGCACGGAAAATGAGGTACCCAGAAAATTCTGACGAAGACCCAGATAAGATCTCGAGAAACCCACCACAAATATGTTATCAAAAGAATTTTCGGATCCCGAAAATTAGGGTTTCGAAACAAAAAAAAAAAAGGCTCTGGTGAAGAGAGAACGACGAACAGGAGCCCGAAAGTTGCAAAGAATAGCCGCCTCTGGAGATCTTATTCCAAGAGAGATAGAGAGCCCAGTCACTTGCAGAGCCAAGAGAATACGGGTCGCGCTTGAAGACAAGCAAGCCGCGAACATAGAAGAACAGGTCGCAGACAGAATGTGAACGTAAGAAACTTAGAACACAGGTCACGAACTGCGGATGGAGGTTGCGCCTAGGTCGCGCCGGAAAAGACACAGAGCACAGGTCGTGTAGACACGACAAACAAGTCGCACCCACAAAACGTGAACACAGGGCACAAACAGGTCGCATAGCAAAACGCGACAGCAGCAGATGCATGACAAAAGAGCCGCGAACGAAGAGGGCAAAGAACAAGAACTGTCCCGAAAAAAAACTTTGCGATTTTTGCAGTCTCTCCCAGAGGGAACGATTTCAAAAAAAATTGCACAGATAATTTCAAAAAAGAAATTATAATTTTCTTCGAGAAAGTTTTAACCTCGCTCTGATACCATAAAATATTATGAACAGAATATTTTGTATTGATAAATTTACAAAGAGCCAGAGGCTCATATATACAAAACCAATGTTACAAAAAAATAGCAACTATCTAAAAATAGATTGCATGAGAATCATAGCAGACTGCAAAAGAGTCGCAGCAGGATAGAGCATTAAAAACGGAATCTACCTAATATTAGAAACATTCTAATAGAACTTTGAAAGGTTTTGAGAACTTTGTCAGACTTGAATGTGGTTATGGAAACCTTGTTGGGTCCCGACAAAGGTTCTAAAACTAGGCTTATGTCTTGACGCAAAAAATAAAGAAGAGTTTTGTCAGAACTTTGAAAGGTTTCAAAATTTTTGTCGGACTTCGATGTGGTTGTGTAAACCTTGTCGGGCTTTAACAAAGGTTTTGAAACCAGGCTCATGGACCATCAAATAAAAGATATAGACACTTTGATTTTTTCAAAAGCATGAAAGTTTTGTTGGAACTTTGAAAGGTTTTGAAAACCTTGTCAGGTTTCGACATATTTTTCGAAACCACTTTTAGACCTCAACAAGATTTTCGAAACCATGGAAATCTCTGATTGGGTCTTTCTTCTATCTTTTGTCTTATTTTTATGATAAGACATAAAGCCCTTCTTCTGATCCCCGATCCTCAATGTCATATCTCTAGCCTTTGGTGATTGGGTCTCCCCCTTATCTTTTGTCTTATATTTTGTGATAAGACATAGTTCTTCTTCCCGATCCTCATCATCTTCCTTCCTCCACGCTCTTTCATCTTTCTGCCAACCTTTAGCCTTCGCTTTCTTCCTTCCCTTCTTCCAGCATGCCATAGGCCCGATGTATGATGTCCGACATAAGTGTCTTTTGGGGATTGTGGTTTCAACGACTCTTGATGCCCGACAGGGGTTATTCTCTTCAAGGTTTCTGGATCGTGGATGCTCTTCTCTTTGGCTTCTTTGACAAGCATTTCCTTGCAGGCTTGACACTCAATGTTTGACGAAGGTATCTTTTCGAAGTTGCGAACCATTTAATATTAATCTAATGGTTGTCTCGAGCCCAAAACTTTGGTGATGTTCCAGGGAGATGTGTTTTTAGGCCGTAAATGCCATTAATGCCTAGCGATTCTCCTCAAACATCCAATCTTGGTTCTTAAGGCTACAAAGAGGGCATTTAATGCTTTGCGTATATTTTTGGGAGAGGTTCATGGTGGCCATGCTTCATTTATGATCTGTAGGTGTCCTTTTTGTTGATTTTCCATGCTTAGATCACATTTTTTGTGGGCGATCTCCCCATCCTTCGGCGCGCATATCCAGGAGTCATCAATGCGAAGGCATGGTGGAGGTTAGAAGAGTGTTGGACACTCTTTTTGAGTTTCTCTCTTGTATATAGGGCACTTTTGTGCTCATTGTAAAGGGTTCTTCCTTGGATCTTCCCCAGTTTTCTCTTATAGATACATGTTTACTCAACATTTTTGCAACTGTAACATTGGCCTATGCCTCTTTATCAATACAAATTGCTATCTTAACTTCTCTCACCTTGGATGTGTTTTGCAAAATCTTCTTGCCTCCATATCTGAATGAATGTTCCTTTGTTTTCTAAGGTTGAATGTTGTGTTAAATATGTTAGCAGAATCTAACTGTGGAAAAATATCTTTCCCTCGTAGTGTACGTTAAACCCTAGCCTTCATGCAACTTCTTAGGAACTGTTATAACAAAGATTTTTGTGAATCTATCTGGCGGTTTTGTTGGTTTTCTGTGCAATCACAGGTAGGAAGAAACATCTGTAACTTTGGTCCATCACCATCTTTTCAATTTCCAGCATTCCTTCTCCCCCTTTTCCTCAGTGAGCTGATAGGTTAGGATTAGTGGTAGGATTTCATATGTTGGGTTGGACCAACATATCTGCACCTAGTTTAGAAAAGTAAGCAGGCCTTCTCCGGAGATTTGACCTCATTCTGCAAGGTCCCACACCTTGAGGTCATTTCCATTGTGTCATTGGAATGCTGAGCCTTATGTTCAACAGGGTGCAATTTCATGTGACAACAATAACTTCAATGTAGTACTTGATTTTTTCCCTAAGTAGGTTCTCTTGGATTTTTTGTGTATTTCTCGGATTGACAATGAGTACAATGCATAATGTACTTAGGAATACAAATGTATATAAAATCAACGAAGAAAGGCAACAGATTTAAATTTGTCACACATTTTAAAATTTTTAATATAGAAATTCTGAAATTATATTATGGAGATAGGGCGGATCTTGTATGAGCTTCTTATATCCATACTTTTACATTTACACAAGTTGCTTTTTTCCTTGTATTATAAGATTTTGAAACCATCCTAATAATGAACAAGAGTACTCTCTTAAAAAGGAGTTTAATCACTCTTTTAGTCTTCCAGCTTTTCTCTATAGTTTAGAATCTTTTTTATGTAGGTCACTGGTCCTAAAGTTGCTGAAGATGATGAATGATATAATAAGGAATGCTTCAGAGTATCTTATATACTTGGCCTTTTTCCTTCAATCAATGGTTCTCATGTACATTGTCTGTGTCATCATCTTGGTTATGGTTTGCATCACAGTTCAAAAAATCGGACTTGACAAAAACTTAGCAGAACCAAAATTTTCAAAAACTTGAGACTTGGCAAATTTTCCGAACATGAAAATACACAGAAATTTGTAAAATATTCTTCAAAAACATGCATATTACTGAATTTAGAGAACATATTAATGATAACCTTCATATATAAGTCAAAATTAAAGTTCAATTCACACCATAGATCAAAAAAATGAGTTCAATACATGCCAACTTCAAGGTTGAATGTATATAAAAATTATAAAGTGTACAACTTCAGTATTCATAATGCATAAATTTTTCATATGACTAAAGCTCCTAAATGGCTGTGGGCGTCCTTTAATTGGATGGTAGAGCTGCAGCTCCGTGTTGAGTAACAATATTATCGTGATAGCAGTCTTAGGGCATATGATCATGATGTGAATGTGAAGAAGCTCCCACTGACATCTTGCCTTCTGCCTCCTTATTTGCTGCTACATCCATCGCCATTTTGTTGCTTCCCTTTCCAAATCAACTATATCATCAACACCAAACATGAGATCCACATCCTCAGCAATCCAATTTGAATATGGATTAATGCCATCAAGGTTAAGTGCCATGTGTTTTTTGCCCCTCTACTGTTGCACACAACCAAACTACACAAAGACAAAATTATTCAAGTGCTTTTGAGTCAACCTGTTGTGCTTCTTTCTGTAAATGGCCTCAAAAACACTTAAATTGTGCTCACACCCATAAGTATTATAGGGCTAAGACAAAATGCGGATGTCTAGTATTTGAAGATTAGGTGTTGCACCAAAAGCCTTCCACCACAAATCTGTGAGGACAACATTTATAATTTTCTAAAAGACTTAGTAAACTTAAGGTAAACTAAAATTGAACATTAAAGTTTATTCTTACTAAAATCTTTTATTTATTTATTTATATAATTGTAGAGTTGTTCTCTTGCGAATGCACAGAGGTAAAGAAAACAACCTTCCCTTCATGACCTTATAAGTCCGCAACTCACTTAGGGTGACATCTCTAAGGTTTTCACTGGGGACTATCCCCACCATACATGTGTTGAGGACATCCATGACCTCATCTGCTTTGAATGAATTAGAGAAGAAAAACTTGGGTTCAAGTAGTAGGTAGCAGCATGAATGTTTTGGTGGAGTTGTCGGTTTCTCTCTTGAACAATGGCTAACTCAACTCATTAGACAGTCATGACTCTACCTGCTATGGTTGATATAAGTTTCTTGCCCCCCAAGATCTCCAAACAGCCAAGGGTTTGTGTCCTTGCATGTGAAGATTGAGCACAAGGTTCAATTTTGGAAAGTGAAAATGTCAAATGAAGTCAAGATGCCAAAATGAAGCCAGGCACCACCTTTTTAAACCTCTCCAAAACAGGCCCTTGAATACAAAAATTTTCACCAAAGTATTTAAAAATATATTTTATAATAAAGTGTTTAAAAACACTTTTTTAGTTAATTATAATATTATTAAGTTGTTCCTTAAATATAAAGTTACTGGGCCCATTATTAATTATTTCCCTTCATCCTGTAGCCTAGACAGGAAATGAGGATAGGTTAGAGATCTTCTCCATGGCTCTAATTCAAAAAAGAGGACAAGATAGAAATGAAAAAGCTTGAACTGCTACTGCTTAGAGTTCGAAGTAACCGTATCCATGGCTCAATGCAATATGAAAAGTCCCCCAAATCTCCTTCTGACCCTATAAAACTCATGAGAACTGCCAATGCCTCTGTTGTTGTCTTTTTCTTTGGTTATTCTTTAATCATAAGATGAAAGGAGAGTATTAATCTCTCGCTAAACCTCCATAGAGGTTGCATTACATATTACAATATTTTTGGCTACTGATTTGTGCAAGGTGATATTTGAGGCAATTTATGCCTCCTCTCAAATGCCTTTCACAATAGTTGCATATTAATATTTCTGGCTTTGTACATATTGTACCATGTTTCCAAGTAAGGTCCTTAGGCTTGCTGCCAATTCTCTTGTTTGTGGATGTCATTTTGTTTTTGAAATAATGAAATGAAACCCTAGCAAAATAAAAAAAATAGAAAAATATGAACAAAAACCCTATGTTATGGTTTCTTGCCCTGCCATGCCTAGATTTGGGTCTGGTTTGTACACAGTTTAGATTCTTGGTTGATCTGGCTAGGGAGTCAGCTAGGAGGCATTTTTTGGCCAATGGGTTCATTTTGGAGGAACTTGGGTGAACCCAGACCAAATTTAACAGAAACCCACACATTTTTGATGAATTTTTAAATTTATTAACTTAATTGTTTTGTTTTTACCTACAATGAACCCGAGTGATTGTAAGTTTTTTTTTCTTCTATTTGTTAGCTTTCCATGTTTCATTTTGTTCTGCCTTGCAAAATTTACCTCCCATGAGAAGAAAATGAAAATGTAACTGACAATCAGGATCATGTTGTGTTGTTGGTTTACCATTGATCGGTCTTTTTGCCATTGTATGCGCACTGAAGGTGGTCTCTACATTTCTTTACTATATGGCATCCGAGCTTACTCCTTCATTCCATTGCCCTTCTATCCCTATATATGAGATCTAAGTTTACTGTTCAAAGAATGTTTTATCGGTCAAATTAGAGGACCAATTGAATGAAGTCGAGGGCCCCATAGTTCTCTATAGCTGGTCAATTAATTTAAATGTAATGATATATTCATATATTATTGTATTTTTATATTTCTTATATATATTTCTTATATATATATATATATATATATATATATTATTTAGTATCTACATTTATATAAATGGATATTATATAGGTTTCTTATTTTACTAATATATATCACATTTCAAAATATCATGTTTCTCATGGTTTAATATTTATATTTATCTATTTAAGGAAAAGCCTTTTATGGTTTACCATTTAAATATGGACGCTTTGAGGATATAATGAGAAATACTGAGAATTTGGATCAAATAAAGATGAAGTGTGTGTGTATGATTTTTATACACTTTTGTATGTACGAACCTAAAATGAACCCAATTTTTTTTTTTTTTTTATTGAATCCGTGAACCAAATGCCCAAACCTGAACCTATAACTACCAGGATCGTTAGCTTAGCAAAAACCCTTTCAGCTGCAAGAAGCTAACTGAAAATTAGAAATAAAATACAAGAAATGTAGACCCTAGCAGCTAGAATTTTAGGATGAAGGCAAATAAACAAAAAAGTACAAAAATGTGTTACATACCCCTGCCAAATGCGGCTGATAAGTTCGCTAAACTTGATCCATGCTCATTGTAAATCACACAATATTGGCAGAAAATAAATGCTTAATACTCAAATATGTGTTGAAGAGGTTAAACGTTCGAAAAGATTGATGCAAAATATGACAAATTTGATTGTTTTTTATTGGTGGACTGATTTTTTTTAATACCGGCTGAATTTTTCTCTTGGACTTGTGAGTTAGTGGTGATTTTTTCAGCAGTTGTTTGGTGACTACTTGCAAGGCTTGTTCTACTTGCAAGTACTCACCTGAATTTTTGAACTGTGGTTTGCATTAGGGAAATGACAACTTAAAATAACATTGTTGCTAGCTCTAGAATGGGTAGAGTATAATTAATAATATAATAATAGCCAAAAATGAAGTGTTTTCAGAATGAAAAGCCACAACAATCTTGAGTTAGCAATTTCCCTAATATTTGATCACATTGTGCAAAATTTTGTGTTTTTTCTAGTCTATGTTGTGCAGCCTAGCATAGGATGATCTTTCTGAGAAGAAATATGTTTATAAAGGTATTTGATCTATTCAGTATTGTTGTATATCTTGATCAAGTTTTGAGCAATGTTTCTCATTATTGTGTGGATAGAAAGATGTTATGCATGAAATAGCTGAACAAGAATTTACATAATGTATTAGAATATTAATTTAAAAAAGACAAATAAGGGAATTTGTTTTTGTATTTGACCCCTCAAAATGTTTCATTGCTGGAGAGCATAAATTATAGTTTGTAGTCATGGTAATTGGGTATTGAAGAGATTATACATAACATCTACTTTATATTTGGTGCCTTTTACCATTTCAGGTACTCCATATGGCTTGACAGTAAGTTGCGACTCCAAAGTGATCCACTCCAAATACTGGAATACTTTCTATGGCGTCGAGGATTTGAATATGCTATTTCAAATCACTATGATCGTCACTGTGTGTGGGAGGAGGTGATGCAAAACAAGAAGCTGAATAAGTTTAATCACACTATCATTGATGAACAATTTGCATTTTACCAATCTGATGGTCTCACAAGATTTAATGCCACAGATCCGAACAAGCTCCTTCCAAGTCGTACGTATATTGTTTTCTGTCATCACAAAATGTTGCAAGTAGTTGCAATTTGACATTTCAGCAATTTAAGGCTTTAGCTGAGTTGTTTTTTGGTATTTTTGATTCTTTCAGATGTACCTGAGGGATCATTTATTGTGCGAGCTCACACCCCAATGTCAAATCTCTTTTCATGCCTTTGGTTTAATGAAGTTGATCGTTTTACTCCACGTGACCAGCTTAGCTTTGCTTACACGTATTTAAAGCTTTGGAGGATGAACCCAGGCAAGCGTTTTCGCTTAAATATGTTCAAGGTAAATGAATCTTAAGCTACCATGATTCTATTTTACCATCTGCATTACAATGTTCCCTGGTCTAACCTTTCATGAAATGATAAGTGAAAGATATTATCTCCGGAACTGTTTGAGTGAAAATGTTGAAAAGTAGCCATGTTGAAATTTATTATAACAGTGAAAATATATGAAAACAAAAACAAAAATTCTGCAGACTAAGGTGGTTCTTCTCTCCTCTGAAGTATTGAATGGATAACTAAGTTGTGTTCTCATGAACAAGTTGCTTTTAGAATTTGATTTCCAAGTCTTGGACATTGAATCATGGATTTGAGAGTTAGATATCTGTGTTCCAGGATCAATACATCAGTGAGATTCGCCTAGTTTTTCAGTGCTTCATAAATATGATATGTCGTGTTCTATTTTAAGGCACTCCATTCTCCAACTTTGCATGCTTCTGAATTGCTACATTTGCCATTGCACTTTCTCCCTTCTTCAGTCTCTTGGAATCAGAGACGAGTTCATGAAATGAATCTTGAATTGCCAATTTGTGCATTGTTGTGTAGAAAACATCTCTAGTCCAAAACAATATACAGAGTCTAAGTGGACTAACATCTTTTGCAAATTCAAAATTTACTTTCCACTAGTATGATTCAGGTTCAAGAAGATTTGACATGTTGCCAAATGGCAGTGGTCCAATGATATTTTGAAGATTAGTAGATTTATTAATAGAGTTTGTGTGATTGCCTTCTCTTATGTCGTTTTTCCAGTTCCATCAAATGTTAAGCTGAAATTGTCACTAATGACTAATAACTATTTCATAAAGGGCACGTTTTAAGTTTTAAGACATCAGCGTGTCTTAGTTTCTCAAGTATTAAGCAATAGTATTAGATTTGTACAAACCCAAAGATGACAAATACAAAAAATTGCTTGCTTCTGTGACAATTTTGTTTGCTAAAACATTTGGCCATTCATAGTTGTCTGTATAAACCTGAAACCAATTCATATTTCGTATTTCTGTGGAAAACAAATTCATATAAAAACATACTTGCCCTGGTTTTCTTTAGCACTGCCATAATATGCTACATATCATGCCCTTATTGAATAAGTTTTTGGTCAAACGGGTTTGCATATATTTAATGTATATGTTGGTATATTTTGGTTGCAGGATTGTGAGCGCAGAGGGATGGCAAAATTGTTTCATCACAGGACAGATGATAGATCTTCAACTGATAAAAGCACTTCTTTGTAATCGAAAGGAGGACGTGACTGACAATTTTGCTTCTGTAAATTTAGAAGTCCCATGTTTGGTGCTATGTTGAGCAAAAGTCCAGTGGGCATTTTTTTCACAAGATGTAATTTGGCTGTACGAAATAAATCAAACAGTGTTATTTTTTATTTTGTTTATTTTCAAGTTCACGTTTTATCCTTCCAAGAATTATTGGGGTGATTTAATGTGGCTCTGTTGTGCAATTGAATTGATTCTTTTCTTCGGTAGTAGTAGTTTGAAATCATCAGCCAACTTCAGATGACAAATTGATTTCATATAGCATCTCAGTTGTTGGTGCAGAACTATTTGACAAGCAACAATACAGGTTTTGATAATTCAGTTTCTTTGTTTAAAGAACAACGAATTTCGGGAATAAAATGCAGAGGAATATGGCACAACACCCAGACTATCTAATTGTTATGCATCGGGAAATAGTAGATATTAATCTGGCGGACAATTGTCCAGATGGTTGAAGCAAAATGCAGATAACAAAGAATTCGGGGATTCATGCTCCATTTTGCTCACAGCCTTTTTTCCAGTATAGTTGCAAGTTATAACATTTTACGAAAGTGCCCCATGGCCTGTATAAATGCCATTTACTTTCTGTGATGATAATTGTGAAGACTACAGACGGCATATAAATTTATATAATTTGATTACATCCAACAACGTTGCAGAAAAAAAAGGTTCACGGTTTTCCATTTGTTTGTGATAATTGCTGCTACACGGTGATTCCGCTGCTTCACCACATCTTCTGCTGGTCATGATTAATCCATATCTGTTTCTGGAGCATTTACAAATTCCCGAGAATCCTTTCCTCCTGGAATCAGCATGCTAAAACTAGAAATCTGGTTAGCTGCTAATAATAGAGCATGGCATACAATTTTCAAAATACATTTGAATATACAAGGATTAATTTATCTTGCCCTTTGTTCCATGTCCAGCTGGCATCATGAGCAAGTTATGGCTTGCCCTCATGTGAACATTATTATTTTGTTGCTTTTTTCCACTAAGGGACAGGAGCTGATTGTGGGACAGGGTCCAATTGCTGGTATAGATATGGACAGCCTGGGGGCCAACTTTGGACAGTCTGGGCCCACTGTTGGGCAATAAAAGTGTCAATAAATTTACACTTAGTATCCAACTACCAATCCCTTCAATTCAAAAAATACACAAATTGACCAATCATGTAACGCCACATCTGCATACCAATATTACATGACTTAGTTACCCACTATCGGTCCATCATTTTTTTTGGCTCATTTTTTGTGGTTTTTGAAAAGCGCCCCCAAAAACATTGGAAAACGTGCTCGAATTTTCCCCTAAAAGTTTTTTACATACTGCCAGCTCGACAATCAAGGGATGTGGCAAAAAAAAAAGGCCGACTCGGACGCTGATGACGTGAACCAGGGGGTCAAAGTTACCTTACCCATGATAGGGTCCTCTCCCTCTCCCTTATAAATGTTAACACAGATTATAATTTTTTCTTTTTAAACTTTAAAGAAAAATAATGCGGATGGGTGGTTGGTTAAGATCCTGAATGCAGGATGAGTCAAATCCCGGGGCCATCGAGCAGACAGACTTTTCCAAAAGTATGGGCCGTGGTACAGAGAAAGGAAGAGGCTATTAAAGTAATTTTTTCCCCATATACATTAGGAGTCTGGTGTTTAAAAATCAAATAGCTATTTTTAAATAGATGTTAAAGTGGAATGATTACGACGGGTCACATCCTTATCCTCTTATTAGGATTTAAGATATGGCTAATTTTTTAATACTCAGGTTAGGTACAGTTTGGTTATGGTTATATGTATCTTGAATAAACAAAGTTAATTATAAAATACTATTTATAATCTTAATGTTAGAGCATAACTTAAAATGGTTCATACTAATAATCTTATGGAGGCTCAGGCAATTTTTGGCATTGAAGGGATAAGTTGGGGTGGCGAGGATTATATGTGAATCTGATTCCCAGGTGGTGGTGAACTTGCTGAACAGGCAAAGGCTTGAGGATGTTGGTTGGCACTTGGCTTTGATTATTGAACAAATTCTCAATCTTTGTGTTTCTCTTGAGTTTGTTACTTTCACTCATATTCCTAGGGAGTGGAATGGTGTTGCTGATTGTTTGGCTAAATGGGCTTCTAACCATATTCATGATTGGAACTTGGTTGATCGGGGTCAATTACCCCCTGATTTGTCTCAGCAGTTGGACCACTTGGTTGAGCTTGATAAGGCTCTGTAATGATTTGGCTCTGTATTTTCTCTTGTGATTAATAAATTTTTACCCCTCTTTATGTTAAAAAAAAATGGTTCATATTCATAGTGGAAATTAACCTTTCCTTCAAAGGTCACTCTAGCCAATTAAGTACAAATTAATTTATTATTATAATTGTTATTTGGGAAAGTGTAAGTGATGGATAATCATTTTTTGTTTTAATAATGATGTGGATAGATAAGTTTTATGTGGCGTTGAAGTCTGCTACTTTGGTGTGAAAAAAAGGTAATATGGGTGTGCTTATTGTTTGGAATTTTGTGTTAAAAATATTGTTGTTTTGGTTTGAATTCATAATTTTGGGTTGTTTCCATAGGCACATACCTGCCTTGTGTTACCTAGACCTAATCTTGTTGGTTGTGCAAACTTGTTTTTTTATTCACTTGATTTTTTTGTGTCATTAAGTGTCAAAGGATTATTGGTGTTTAAAATTACTTAAGGGAGATCGTTGGATTGTAAGTGTTATGTTTCAAGGTCAAACCCCTTGATAGGGTTGGACTATAAATGATTGACAAGGGACAAATAAGCATGAATATTCTCTAAAATGCTTATGTAGATTTTAATTTGTATTATTTGTGTTCTTAAATGCAAAGCATAATTGATAATGCTTGTGGATAATAAATGAACACTTTGAAATACAAGTACATAGCAATAATCACATAGAATGTGTATCAAGTTGGCTTAAGGTAGGAATAGAATGGGTAAGCGTTAGTCATAAATTAAATTTGTGAAAATTGGGTGTTAGATTTGTGGGTGCATGACTGGTCTTGCATCCACGGGATTGCCTTAAGGGAGTAGTAATATTTGTGTGGGGAATGAACGACTACTATGAAGGATGCAATAAATATAAAATGCATGTGAATATGTGTAATAATTGATAAGGTGTGGTCCATTGTGTGTGCAAATGGGGATGGATAAAGGATCAAGGAATGTGCCCAACATCCCATAACATTGTCACCATTTATTGATAAATAATTGTTTAATGTATCCTTTCAAAATAATAAAAAACTAAGCTCCATATTATTTGTACTTGTGTCCATCACACGTAAATGGACATCCTGCATGCATCCATACCTGTAAATTATAAAGGTCAAAATAACATTTATTGTTAAATGAGTCATTGCATTTGGAAGCATCATTGCCCATGTAGCATAGTTGGTCGATGGATGTGCTAATAAAGTGCAAGTCATGGGTATGAATCATGATGATTTGAATAGTTGCATATTGAAAAACATTGTGTTTTTCAACACATTGCGATTTTCACAATATGTTTTTCAACACACTTAAAAAATATTTTAAGTATCTAGCAAAAGTGTTGACTATATGTTTGTATGACCATGCATGTGAGACATGTAAGGTCATATAAAATAGATGTCTTAGGCATGTCCATTGGTATGTCTAGTATGAAGCTTCACATTCACCTTTAAAATGGGCCCCAAATTGAATGAGAATTGACATGTGCATACAAAGTGCATTTTGTCCCCATTTTGAGGTACATGTGAATTCTAAAATGATTGTTTATCTCAAATCATATGCCCCAATAAAAAATGATAATCGATGATAAGAAGAAATAAGAGGGGAAGGAAAGTTGATCCCTAATCCAAAGAGGTAGCTTTAGAAGTGTTGGAAGCAATGGAAGCACACATAATATGGGGGTGTGATGTCCTTAATGTAAAGATATGGAATTAAAAGTTCAATGTGAAATGGGAAGGCATGATGATGCCCAGTCTAGTAAATTAACTCTTATAGGAGTATGACATGTCAATGTAGGCACGAATAACAAGGTGAAGGCATGATCCTCCCAATACAAAGATATGGCAATATAGGCTCATAAAAAAGTGAAAAGATAAATCATGAGGATCATAAGCATATGGTTTAGAAAAGGTGGAAAATATGCAAATATAAGGAATATAGGCATGAAGATATGTAACAAGTACGAAGTAATTGAGGCAAAAATGGGAAACCAAAGTGGTAAGGTATGAAACATAAGTAGACAAGCTCAAAAGACATAGAAATCATAAAATTGCATGACAAAGTGGAAAGTAGTAGGCAAATAAGCAACTAAAGTGGAAAACACATTGGTAGAGGTAAGAGTAAACAAAATGTAGGCATAAACAAGATGAGAACAAGCATAAGTTCAAATGTATAAAGAAAGAAGAAGAGGGAGAAGAAAATGCTTCCTAAGTGTGGGGGCTAGCAAGGTGAGGAGTTGTGGGGGAGAAGTGAAGGGTGGGGGCTAAGCATGTAACCAAATATAAACTTGGTATTGTCAAAAGGCCTAGGTGTATAGACAACAAAGAAACAAAAGACATAATAAAATCAAGTGTAATGACATAAATTGTATACCTTTACAATTTTAAATTGTGTTTTGGACTTGCTTTGGTGTCCCTTTCTTGGTGTGCTTTTAGGCTCATTTTAACACTTGCATTAGCCTTTTTCCTTCTCATGGTGCTTACCTATTTCCCATGTTATCACTTGCTGAACATTTATGTCATCCTTGTGATTTCCTAGCATCTTGTTGTTTAGAGCTAAAATTATCCAGACACTAACATGATGCACTAACATCTCATGACAATTTCTTGCTTAGTAACTATTTTTGAGTGTTTTACCACTTGTCACCTTCCTAGGTTAGTGGTAACGACTTAGGATGAATCTAAACAATTCATTAGCCTTTTTTTCTTGCCTACTCTCTTTTAGAATTTGGCTCTCTTGCCCTTTCAAACACACACACACATACACAATCCTTTCAAGCTCTACAACTCTTTACAACACTTCTACACAATCCCCTTCAACTCTTGTCTCCTTGGTTTCCTGAAGCCCTTGTAGGTGACATTGTTCTTGTTTATTGCTATTTTCTTGTCTCTCTTTTCATTTGTTATTGTAACATTTATTTTTGTTGTGCTCCTAAGCACTTTGGGATCCTCACATCCTTTTTCCTTTACTCTAGTTTTCACTATTGCATTATCACAATGCTTACCATTCCTAACACACTTGGGATAAAAGCACTCCCACACACTATTTTTCTATCTATCTATCTTAGTTGTGGAGGTAGAAATACTAAAATAGACAACCCCAATAATTTTCTTGTTATTTGAAGCTATAGGTTTCTTTGAGTGAAGCTATCCAACCACTTAGGAGCTTGGTGACATCTTCCCTCTCTTTTCTTTTTATTATCATTCTTGTCAATTCCTTTCAATAAATTAGCTCATTGTCTTGTTATTAAATTATTCTTGTTATAGGTAATTTCATTGTAATGTATGTTTCATTCATCTATACATGTAGGTTACATTTTTTTGGGTAGAACAATGCTTTATATTTTCTAGTCATATGTGTCTACAACGTGACCCATTGACATCCTAGCTTGTGGCTTCCTCCACGTGGCACTAGTTCTTTCCTTCCCCTTTTTCTAGTCCTATAATAAAAGTGTCCATTATTCTTCTAATTTCTAGAAATTAATAATTTCTCACCACCTTCTATGCTTTAGTTATTTAAAAAACCTTTCATTTTAAGTATTTTAGGGATTGCAATATTAATTTGTTAAACTGTAGCAAACTAGCTCAATCCTAATGTGGAAGTAGTGAAAAAATATTTTGCGAATGCATTTTAGCTAAAATTGTAAATTTTCCTCTTTTACACTAACCTATAGGTATATTGTTGTATATGAAAATATAGTGATGCTCATGTATCATCAAACAAACTTTGGAGACTCAACCTCTTCCTCCAAAATATCATCCTCATCTAATAGTTAATCGTCATCCCAACAAAAGTCCTCATATTTGTCTTTATTCATGTTTGCTTATTATTCTTATTCACTCACCTTTTCAAATACACGTGTTTCACCTTTATAATCCTTCATACTAGACATAAACACATGATCTATTAGGGTCAAATTTACCCAAATCTCTTTTCAGTACTTGTGATTGTGATGGATTGATTGGCATTTGATGCACCACAACTTCTTTCTTTGGTTTCCAAGTAGTCTTTTGTGCATGAATTTCTCGTAATTCTTTTGCCTTTGCCATTTTCTTTTTCTCATTCTTTGTGTCGCCACTTTTTTGTTTTCTTTTGGACATGATTTTCAACTTGAGGTTCATTTTTTGAAGGATAGATTTGTTGTTCTAACCTCTTTTAAATTCATTCAAATTTATCAAAGTGTATTTTTTTATAAATCATGTATGATAAGCCCTGGATATTGGATATTTTTTATACATTTTTTATTGTCTTCACAAATGTGTCTAGTGTGAAGGGACTAGCATTGGATATTGGCTTGTAGTAGGCCATTTCAATATTTACCACTTTTGATTCATGTACGAATTAAACACATTGATGCAAGATAAAATTAATATATTTTTATAGTTTAATCCATGGGTGCCTAAGCTAAACACCAAATCATTGGATGATGTTATAACATGACATAAAATTGGTAGTTCTTTCAAATATTAATTGTAAAATGATGCAATCGTAGTGCATTGATTAACATTTTATTTATCATCTTCAATGAAATCCCAAAATATGCATATTGTTAATGTCTAATATGGATTTCAAATAGCAAATGCATAGTAAATATAGTGTATTGACATGTGATATCAATGAGGAGTTGAGTAGGTGATAAGCCCTTTAAACTACTAGGTATGTCTAGTGGACTATACAATTATTTTGTGGATTTCCTTGAATAATTAAATTAGTGGAAGAGTAGGACTAGAAGAAGGTGTAACATAATCTCAATTGATTGTCCAAAAGCACATGTATGTTGTATATCCTCGTTTTTAACATCATCCTTGCATGTTATTAGGTGCCTCAACAATATTTGCATGATTTGGAATGAATTTATGTAAATCTCCAACCAACTGTTTGTGGGGGCAACTAAAAGATTGTCATTATTGTTGACACCAACTTCAATCATAATGTTATCTATAACTTGGTATCACTCCTTGTGTTTAAGACCCATTCATGATCGAGTGTAGTGAACTTCAAACATATGGAAGTTACAAAATGCTTGCTCATTAATGTCTTAGGAAGTGGTTTGTTGGGATCCAATTGATGGATGGGAGGGAGAATGATTAAATTAGCACTCAATAAACTTTGGAGAACATCGTCCAAGGATTATTGAAGCTTAGTGAAGTTCTTAGGGGCATTTTATCTAAATGAAGGAAATGTAGAAGTATAAGAAACTTTAAGAATATTTTTTGTCATGTCATCGCCCTTTGAAAATTTGTTTTCCTTTTGATATTTTGATGGGTATGGTGAAGCATTTTGATGTGATGATCCATATTTCAAGACATATATCACTAATAATGTGGGCTTAATAATTTTTCTATGTACATACAAGTTGATGAAAGATGTAAAGCTATTTAGATGTACATTGTTCACTATTGGTTTAAGTAAATAAAAATATTTTACAATTCAAGGGCAAGGGAATATTTATTTTAGAGCATAAGGACTAAAATATTGTAACATGGTCACTAACGTGTTTGTTTGGTCCTAGACATAACCAAATAGATAAAAAATTCTAACTCCAAGATCCCTATTAACTTTGAATTACTTTAAGGATACTTTCGTCAAATCATCAAATGTGTGCTTGGACCCTTGAAAGTGGAAAGAACCATTCAGTAGCATAATCTTATGTTCCATAAAATAACAATTAATAACTTATCCCCACATAAAAATTATATACATGCAATAGTGAAAAATCTCAAATGTATATTTGGGTCACCCTTGCCATCATATGCTAAAAATTGTGGTGCCATAAAACCCAAAGGTAATGGATGTAAGAAAATTCTAGAAGCCAATGGTGTATGTTGAGAGCATATTTGAATTCATCACTTTCCCATTAGGTTTTGCATTCAATATTTTTTATTCTTGATCTATGTTATGAATTAATGCATCTAGGGTTGAGGATGGAAGGGTAATAAGTGAGGTTTAATGAAGGTTATGCATGTGTATAGATAGAGGGGGAGAATGAGGGATAACCATGGCATGGGATGAAGTAGTATATAGAGGAACAACATAACTAAGATGGGTGGTGATGGTTGGTAAGTGGTAGATGAAATATATATGGATGTGTAATACATCATATAAGATGCAAGTATCTCAAGAGGGGTATAGTTGAAGAAATTTCATATAAAGAGTAGAAGGTGGATAAAATAAAGACTCTACGTGGTGGAACACTAGTAGAGGTAGGAGTGGTACTATGCAAATCAGTAATGGGAGTAGAAATAGTTGGAAATTGATCAATGATAGAAGAGGGGAGGAGGTAGACACAGTAGATGAAACAATTTTAGCACTAAGAACTTGTAAGATCTTTACTCCATATGGATTTTTGATAAACACATTATGAATAATATTGAATATTTGTGTTGGATTTTGAGTGCTAGCTAAACTAGTAAGATCATTTACAAAAAAAGTGATTTAACATTATAGCTTTGTGGTCTTAATCTTGACTATCCTCAAGGTTGTTCTCAAAGTGAGCATTAGAATAAATATCAATATCCTTTGATTGGGTGGACATTTTAGGGTTTAAATGGGAACTCCTTAATGGAAGATTAGAATCATGAGTAAATCATGGATTTTTTTTAAGAAAATAAAACTCAAGAATTCACTTTAAGGTTAAAAATAGAAACATTTGTGATATATCAAATATAAAAATAAAACCCTTAATGGGGCAACCAATAATGAGTATGGTGGGTAGAATGGGAAAAAAGAGATAGAAAATCTTGAAGTTTAAAACTTAAAAGAAAATGCATATCAATGAAATAACAATGACAAGCACACAAAACTTATCAAGATCCAAAAAATAATAATAAAAAATAAAAAATATACCTTTAAAAAAAGAAGATATAAGCCCTAAGGAAAAACCCTAGGGTGGTGTAGTGTTGGAGGGTTCCACTAAAAATATATTTACTTTCCCAAAAGAGAAGTTGTAGGATTGGAACAGTTAAATAATTTCATAGCAAGCGGTCATTTTATATATGTACATATAAAATCTCAACATGACTATACTAATCTTCATCAATAACATTAATATCATCAATTTTTTCCTTATAATCACAAAAAATACCACTCCCACTAATTAGATATGTTTTAACCTCTATGTCACCTTATTTAATTAAATATAGTTAAATAATCCTAAATAATCCTAAACTATTTAATTAAATATCATTTTGCATTCCCCTTTTCATTAAATAAATCCATAATTTAATGAATATCCTATTATTCTCCATCTTGCACATTCAAATGTAGTTTTAATTAACTAAATTTGCTAAATATCCTCACCCTACCACTTGCAAGGGAATATTCTTAGAATATTCCTCCTTTACACATTCCTCCAAAAGAGAATATTCCTATGGAATATCCTCTTTTGTGCACTCATTCCTCCAAAATATCTCTTAACCTCTTCCTAATTCTTAGGAAGTGTGTTTGTTGAAAGCTAATTTGGACCATTGATTAAATTAGTTGATCCTTGTCAACTTTCAACTCTAGCCATGTATTGGAATCCTCAATCCATGTTTCATCCTCTTTTCATTGTTGACCATTGATTGATCTTTTCAATTTGAGCCCTTGATTTCTCATTTTCTCTCCTATAAATAGATCATTATTTATAGATAAAGGGATCTGTTTTTTGATAGAAAACTTATGTTGTTGAAACTAATGTCCACTTGCATCCATATTTAGCATTTTTAGTTTAAATATTGATCATAGTAGCTTAAGAATCCATTAATGGCTTCTATTTTAGCTTAGTTTGCATCATTTTAGTTTAATTTGCATCAATGGATTTCATCTTTGAACTTCAATAGATTGCATCTATTTCATCAATCATCTTAGCATTTAGAACACATCTCCATCATATTAAACTAGTTTTGCATCATATTTCACACACATCTCATTGTCATATTATCCAAGGGATTGGGAAAGGGTTGCCATTCCAAATCAATGCGACACCACTCCCCCAATGGGATAAGATTTAAGGTTTTAGAATAGGTTTCTATCAAGATTTCGTGTTTATTTCATGGTAGTTTATTGGTTTCTTAGTTTCTTTGTGATTTTGAATATCCCATTGGGATCATGGATTAGTGGATCAAATATGCCTCAAATCTGTATGGATTTGGTGTATTTATCCTATACTATGATTATGGTCACAATATCAACACCTGCAATTTTTTTACTAATGTAATAAATGGAATAGAAAAGTGTATCCTCTTTCTGGCCTAGCATAACTCCCATTGAAGAATCTGATGCATTAGTATGAATGTGAAATGGTAATTCCCAATTTGGTGCATGCAACTTTGGTGTGGAATAAGCTTTTCCTTGATTGTTTTAAAATCTTGTTGACATTCTTGCGTTCATGAGAAAGTATTTATTTTCCTAATGAAACAAAAAGTGGTGAGGCAATTTCACTAAAGTTTTGAATAAACCTTCGATAATATCTTGCATGTCCTAAATAACTACAAACATCTTTTTGACAAGCAGGTGTTGGTAAATCTTGAATTATTTGTAAATTTTTAGGATCAACTTGAATTCCTTTAGAATAAATTTAATGTCCTAACACTATACCTTATATCATTAAAATATGACATTTTTCATGACTGAGAGATAGATTAGTGTCTTCACATCGTTACAAAACTTTTTCAAGATTTCCTTTAGCTTCCTCATAAGTATTACCATATACAATAAAATCATCCATATAAACTTCTACACAATCATGAATAAGGTCAACAAAGATACTCAAAAGAGCCCTTAGAAAAGTGGCAGGGGCATTACATAAACCAAAAGGTAGAACATTGTATGCGAATGTCCCCCAAGGACAAGTAAAAGTAGTTTTATCCCGATCTTTAGGTGTGAAACATAAGAAAAATAGGGGGGGTGAATGGGGTTGGTTCACCACAAAGACCTATTTCTCTAATTTCATTCAAGGAAATGAGATCCAAACAATGAAGTAACTATCAACCAAAAGGTGAGTTGAACCAAGGTAAGAATAAAAAAAATTCCCATCTATGCAAGGATAGGGGTATAAGCTAAATAACACTTTGGGGAGAAAGATTAAGATCATCAAACAAACTTTAAAATGCAACCTATAAAATACAAATGAAGGACAATATTCAAAACTAACATAAACATTAGTCAAAAGGAAGATCTGGAAAGGGGAAAAAAATGTGTACCTTTCACCAAAAGTCACCTTTTGAAGTTCATTGAGGACTCATTCGCCCTATGGAAAATGGGTTCTAGGGTGAATGGGTTCTCTTCTATTGTGTCTACACTCCCAGATTCCTAATCCTCATTGTCAGACAACCAGAAATAAATCTTGTAGAAGAGTTTTCGTGAAATGACAACTTTTCTTACAACTTTGACAACTTTGCAACTTTTTTCAATTTTGCTCTTCAAAGAATCTCACTTAAAATATGCAATCACACATCAAAGAGAGAAAAATGTTGTTTGTTAGGTGAATGGTGGTTTTCCTTGGTCAAACCCCATTTTGGTAATTAAACCTTGAAATGAAATATAAAAGCATGAAGGAATGATGAATGAACAACAATGTGTAACAACTCACCAAACCTTATTTGAACCTTGGATTGTAGATATACAACTAACATGAGTTGAATTCAATGGATGTGGATCTTGATCATGAAACTTGATTTGAAACAATGCCTTTGAATACTTGAATAGATCTTGAACACTACATCAACATATTAACTCAAACAACATGCATGATGCAATAAATCTTTGACATGACAATGGAATCTTGATTGCTGCAATAATCTTCAATAATTCTGACCTTGAATGCCTTGAAATGCTCTTGAATTCTCTTGATAATGCTCTAGCTTGATCTCATAAAGTCACATAAAGATTTTAGGATGAAACATAGTGAATTGACCTTATATTTATACGTATCTTAAGATTAATTCCCGAAATTCAAATATCACAAGCTGACATTGAATTGTGGATTTGAATCATTAAAATATCACCAAAAACATAGTTTGAATTTAGGTCCTGGGTCTAAGTGAGGACCCATTCACCCTGTGGAAAATGGGTCCTAGGTCACTTACCTAGGACACAAATTACTCAATGTTAAACATTATGCTATGGAATTTATGAATGTCAGGTTTTATTTCTCAGAAATTTCAATTAATTAGGTTTGGATTTGAATTAAAGGGGCCAATTAAGGCATAATTAACCTCAATCGATTAATGAAGCCCTAGATTAGTTTGAAAGTGTAAAGGTACACCTTACAACACCAAAAAAAAGGCACAATTAAGTCCATTTTATTATTAATTATTCATTCCCAAATTAAATGTGAAAAAGTAATACTTTTTCCTATGTACTAAATTTAGCCCCCACTTTAGTGCAAGGATGAGCGCAAGCACAAACTCACGATAAAGTAGATGTTCAAGACACTTATGTATGCAACAATGGCAAAGATATTCAATCATACAACATCAAAGACCAAGAAGATCAAGCCTAAACTGTCCGATCGACACATAACACATCTAAGCCTTCGATTTTGTGCTCACTCTTGGGTAGTGGAACCTTAGGCTGTCAACTAGGTGAGTCTCCCAAAAGGGTGGAAAATGAGAGAATCATATTGGGCTCCCATATCATATCAAAGCTATCCTCCTAAAAACTTCAATAAGGAACCACCATACAAGGTTTCATGCTTCATAGGGCTTAACAAGTTGCGTTATGCTAAGTAGCTATGAACAAGGAAAGGCTCCATAGGAAATCAAGGTGTGTTATGCTCGGTGGCCTTGAATTTAGGGTTTGAGCTTCATAAGGTTAGCAAGTTGAATTATTCCAAACACTTATGAACAATAATTCTAGTAAAGGTTTTTGTTCGAAGGGATTTTGTTTAGTTTGTGTAAGATCTTCTTCTTAGGGAACATCATGCCTAATGTCTCCAAGAGAGGACAAGTCAAGAGTAAAAGGTTCACAACTTAAGGAATATAGTGCATCACATCACCACTAAGAGGAAAGTCATACGCTAAGAAATTTCACACTCTTGGAGGACATCAAACCCAATGACACCACCAAGAAAAGGACACATCACAAGAAAAAACAAAATCACACCATGAAACATGAGAAATGTCGAAAGATATTATCAATTTATGCCCCCACTTTAAAGTGATTGCTAACACCATTGTTGTGACCAATTGCTTTAAAGTAGCCAATGTTAAATCCTAAGACATGAGAGTTTCCTTGGAAATCCCTATGCCAAGTCATATATTTTTGAAATGAAGCTATGTCATGAAAAAGGAAGGAGGGGTTGCCCCCAAAAATACATAAGGGATCTATGGATTCAGGATCAATATATTTTTGCTACAATGTTGTTATAGAGCTTGAAATCATCATCATTCCCCAAATACTCATAGAACTAGAAGAATGGCACAAAAAGAGTGAAAACAAAGAAAAATCCTTCGGGTCAACATGGAAGAGACCTAAATGTCTCAACGCCTTGGATCATCCCCACAATGAAGAAAAAAGACAAACAAAAAAGGAAAAATGTTTGCGCATAGAGAAGAATGTAGGTACAAATAGAGGAATGTACAAAAAGAGGGAGATACATCAAACCAAACATTACGAGGGATCACATTACGCACATGAAATCATATAAAGAAACATGAAAAAGAAAATAAAGCAAAAGACTAGTAAGGCACATGCGAGTCAACCTATAGCAGGTTGTCTGCATCCCAATCTTGTTCGATATATACAAAAGGTGGAAAAATAGCCAAAGGGACAACATCAAGTGCCAAACTAGGACACACACCAAGTTCAACACTCTTATTAGTAGAATTAGAATTTAATCTCATGGAAGAGGAGTGCAATATCAATATCATCATCTAAATTAATCACAATAGGAGGTCAAATGACAATTTCTCTGGAAGGTTCTTATTTACATTGCGGTGAAGGTATAAAATCATCATGCATTGCTTCAGGAAAGTTTGGATTTTTATTTTCTATGTTTCTCTTTTATTTTTTAGTTTGTAACACACGAGAAATAGCTCGACGTCTATGCCTATGCTCTCTAGCATTTTAGTTTATTCTCATTCTATTTTCAATTTGGGATTGTGTAGGAGCGGGTTTTTCAACTATAGGTTTATTTTCTTCCCTTTAGGGAGGAATGGAAGGAACCAAGGGAGGTTGTTCAACCACTTTATCTTTAGCTTTGTAATCTTGTTTTATTTTAGGAGGCACAATGAGATTGTTTTGATTGTGTCACGTCTCTTATAGGAAATGGTAGGAAGATTTGTCATAGACTACTCTTAGGTATTTGGAAGGGCTTTTGGTTCAATCATGGTTTTGTCAAGGATCGGTGGCTCAATCATGGGTTTAGGCATATTTCTAAGGGATAATTCTGCTATACGCTTTGCCTTAAACTTTTGGTGTGCTTTGAAAAAGAAGTCCTCACGGGGTCTAATAGGTTCAATAGGCTTGGGCCAAAAGAAATCCAATGAAAAGTTCCCACGAGAAGACATAGGATTAAAGCCACTATGGTGCACAGTAAAGATCTCATTGCCAAAGGGAAACTTAAAACATTTATGTACGACTGGTGGGATGAGATTCATGGAAAGAATCCATGGATTGTCTAACTTCACATAAAATTGGTCCAATGATGGGATGATAATGAATGAGACATTTAATGTTTTCGGTCCAACCTTTAGAGGGAGATTTATCGAGCCAATCACAAGGCAAGATAAACCATTATGCGTTTTGATCCATGCTTTTCCGTCTTTCATATGCATCTTGATAAAGTTCATGCACAAATAGGAATTCTTTAGTGATCACATTCTCCACATAGACAAGATCAATTAATTTACCATTAGTAGGCTTGCCATTGATTCTTCCAGCTATGCAAAGAGGACCATTAGGTACATGTTTGATTATGTCATTTTGTGAGAAAGCAATATCAAGGGGCATTTTGGTTTGGCCCTTACAAGATTTATCTTCAATAAAGTTGACCAAGGAATGTATGTTATCATTCTATTGATAGTTTAAGTTCTCGTGAAGGAGGAAACCAAAACTACTCAAAATTTACATTCCGTGTTCAGTTTTAAGCATTTTCCTTAGATTCTCTAAAGTAGGGATGATACTAGTGTCCATCTTTTCAGTATGTACAAAGTATTCTAATCTTTCTCAACCTTCATCTATTCTTCTTATGCTTTCTTGTGAGATATGAACAACATCATGCACATTGGTTGTAGGTAAGGAAGTCATTGGGAATGAGGTATGCAGGCTATGATCCATAGAGGGTTGATTATCAACATTATTAGAAAGAGAGTTTAAAGAAAACCCAAGATCCACAATGAATGGTGTATCGTGGGATGATATGAGTCTCGAAATACATCTCACAATAGTATTGCTAATAGGAAAATAGGCTGTAAACTTCATACAAGTTTCACACACACAATGTCAACCCAAAATGGAAAGAGGGTAAAATGCAATGATGTAATGACCTAGAATGTAAATGCAAATTTCACATTCTAAACAAGGTAATTTTCTGATTAGGGATTTATGGGATGCTTTTTAACAATTGTTTTGGCTCTAAAGCATAAACAGTAAAGCGTGAATTAAGAGTAAGTGCATTGTAGGGTATCATTATGGTTTTAAGCTTGTAGGTTTCTATGGAGCTTAAGGAGTTTCGAGCCAGGAACTACAGAGTGTCGGTTGCGGTGAAACCATGGGAAGAGCCGTTTTCATCATGCATTGATAAGGAGGAGCTACAACATGTGTTCAAGATTAATTGCAAGTCCTCGTTGAACTTCTTAAAGATAATTATTGGCGAAGATTTCCTACATACAAAATCGCAAAGGCTCATTTTTCCTGCCAATCTTTTGTCTATTTTTTTTTGTCAAATACGCTGGACCTGGTGCAAAATTTCAATGTTCTATGAAGTATCGCCAACCAAGTTTGTAGTTCGTGTCTACCTGGAGAATGATGCACTGCTTCAAAATTTTCAACAATATGACTTTACGAAAGGTGATGGGTTGGTTGGCGGAGTGTTTCCTAGGCATCTCATTCACCATAAGAAGCAGTATGTAGAATTTTTTCAGGGTATGCTCTTGTCGAATCTACATGACTCTTCCTCATTTCTTTACCAAGCTCTCAACAAGCATCGTTTTGATTTCAACATGGATGAGATAGATCAATTTAAGAGGAGATACCATGCAATTTCCTTCCTGAAGGGTCACAATTGTGTGCACAGTCTGCAAGTGTTTTCCATTCCATATGCTAACACAGGTATGCAACATTTTCACCAAGTACCTAATATAAATATCACAATTTCTTCGAAGGAGGAAGCAACAAAACATAAGTGAGTACAAGATGAAATCTCAGTAAATGGTCTTCACATAGGTGGTTTTAAGTTAAGGTCTTTTTAACAAGCTTTGTATGGGTAAAAGATATAGTTAGTGTTAATATTTTTGTATGGGCACAATCCAAATCCAGTGTCGATATTTTGAAGGTTGGGTTTACAAATGCTGGCATGGTATAAGGAATTTGTTAAAAGAACAAAGGGGTCTATAATTAGGAGAATTATAGGTAAAGATAGACATACATGGGAATGCTGAGTCCTTAATTTTGGGACAATTTTGTAAGAACGTTTTGTACCTATTTGAGCTACAACCGGAGGTTATCTTTCTGGTTCTTTCCTGCTAGTATGCTCATTTGAACCAAATTTTGTATTATTTTATTTATATATAATATATTATAGTGGCTTGCCACTTTTTCCAAAAAAAAAAATTCTGATTACACTATGCAAAAACCTAAAACTTAAGTCTTGTAAATGTAATTTTGAAATCACACAATGCACTAGTTTTAGCAAATGAAGCTAAATATGACCAAATTGAAGAAACAAAAATTCTGCAAACAAAAATAGAAATCTAAAAACAACAAACAAGAATGCATAAATGAATGTTTTAATGCCCAAAAAATCAATTAATGACCCTGATCAGGGACTCATTCGCCCTATGGAAAATGGGTCCTAGACGAGGGTTTTGAATTTTTTTTTATAAATTTCTAAGTGGATTTTAGTGCTTTCCAGATTCTGATTTGAAACAAGTTACAGTTTGATTTTTCTGTGAATTCAATATTGAATGCAAGTGCAAAATGTGACCAAATGACAACCTAGAAGGCCTAATTTGTTATGCAATTTTGTTTCAATTTTCAAATGCAAATGAATATGATGTAATGCTATGCAAAATGACAATTTTTTTTATATTTTTTAGATTTAAAGAATGCAAAGATGCAATTCTAAAACCCTTAAATGAAATTGAAAGTTAAATGCATACTAAACACCCTAAATGAGACTCAATTCAATGCAAAGAGATGGAAATGAATGCAAGATCCAAATCTAGGGTGAAAGAGGATGCCAAAATTAGAAAATGCAATGATCAAAATCAGGCTCACCAAAATGAAACATAAAAAAAATAGGGGGGATAAATGGGGTTGGTTCACCACAAAGACCTATTTCTCTAATTTCATTCAAGGAAATGAGATCCAAACAATTAAGTGACTATCAACCAAAAGGTGAGTCAAATCAAGGTATGAATCAACAAATTTCCTATCTATGTAAGGACGAGGATATAAGCTAAATAGCACTTTGGGGATAAATATTAAGATCATCAAACAAAATCCAAAATGCAAGCTATAAAATGTAAATGAAGGACAATATTCAAAACTAACATAAATAGTAGTCAAAAGGTAGATCTGGAAAGGGGAAAATAATGTGTACCTTTCACCAAAAGTTACCTTTTGAAGCTCAATGAGGACTCATTCACCCTATGGCAAATGGGTCTTGGCTAGGGTTCTTGAAAAATGCTTTCTGGGTTCTCTTCTGCTGTATTTGCACTCCCAGATTCCCGATCTTCACTGTCAAGAAACCATAAATAAATCTTGTAGAAGAGTTTCCGTGAAATGAAAATTTTTCTTGCATCTTTGACAACTTTGTAACTTTCTTCAAATTTTCTCTTCAAATGATCTTTCACCTAAAATATACAATCACACATCAAAGAGAGAAAAATGTTGTTTGTTAGGTGAATGGGGGTTTACCGTGGTCAAACCCTATTTTGGTAATTAAACCTTGAAATGAAATATAAAATCATGAAGGAATGATGAATGAACAACAATGTGTAACAACTCACCAAACCTTATTTGAACCTTGGATTGTAGATCTACAACTAGTATGAATTGGCTTCAATGGATGTGGATCTTGATCATGAAACTTGATTTGAAGCAATGCCTTTAAATACTTGAATAGATCTTGAACACTACATCAACATAT
>VDFB02271358.1:1098455135-1098549945 GCA_007258455.2 Sequoia sempervirens
AGCACTTTATTTAAAATTATTTAAAATCACCTTAGACATCCCTTGGGTGTCCAAACATGAGGAAATATATTTGGCCTTTGTTGCTTTTTGAAAACAATGTTATATCACTAGGCTCCAAGGTACTTTTCTGCATGACTCCATTGACCCTTCACTTAAGTTAAAGTGACTTTATTAAAATAACTTAAGTGAGAAATACAAATAACAATTAAATCAAACCTTAGTCATGCCAACGCCCAAACAGGAAATAGACACTGCTGAAGTAGCCTAGGTGTAATGAACTGGACCAATTTTTTTTTAATTTTTGATTACAATAGGCAATGCAACACACACCCGTTAAGGTTAGCTTTAAAACCGAAACGATGCGGAAAACAACTCTAACCAAGGATGTACACCAAGATCCCGATGTTGGGCAAGGTGTGAGCATATGGTCAGAGGATCTGATGCAATGCTGAACTGAAAGGGAACTCTAACCAAGAAATGCGTCTAGGGAAGACGAGCATATGGTCAGAGGATCTTATGCATGTTGAACTGAAAGTAACTCTAACCAAGGAATGCGCCAAGGAGTGGCGAGCATATGGTTAGAGGATCCTTATGAATTACTTGACTGGAAAGTAAATAGGCGGCAAACCAGCCTCTTCCACTTATTCAGCGGGAAGTACAAGTAAGTAAAAAGAGAACAAGTGAGAATGCTGACAGTACTACTGTTCAGCTTACAATGAAATAGAGTGCTTGCCAAGAACACAAGATTAGAAGCTTATTAATTCTGCAATAATGTTTAGCAACTCTCCAATGCTCACAAGACCCCTTAGAATCAATTTCTCACTCAACTAATGAATTCCCACAATCTGATATAACTGATTATTGACTGAAAATGCACAGACCAGCAACTCAACAACTCACTATTATGCTCACAACTCACTCAAAACTCACCCAAAACGCATGAGACAAAATGCCTAATGCTCCTAGGATGATGGCGCCCTAGAAGGAACAATAAAACCAACCCCAAAGACTCATATTTATTTTGCACGAAATTCCAAGCATGTCCAAAAAAGTACGGCCCTCAAGGAGGGGCGATTTTGCTCCATAAAATCCAACTCTTGATAATAAAATCTGCAATTTGGCACTCAAGGTCGCCCTTAGCAAGAAATCAGATTGGTAAAGTACCCAAAATGAGAATATTATTTTTTTGAATCTATGAATAAAACTTACAATCAGCTATGATAACCAACAACTCCAAAACATGACTAGAATGCAAGAAAACTGAACTAAGATGCTAGAAAACTCAACTACAATGCTAAACAACCCAACTACAATCTCTCTCTCAACTAGTTGCTATCTTTCAAGCAAGAAGATGAGCCAAGTGCTAGGAGGTATGCTTTCTTCGAAGCTTTGCCTGAAATCAATCCAGCAGCATAACAATATGGTAGACAAGAGATAATGAAAAGAAGAGAAGAGGTCTCCTTATGTAGAATTGCAAAGAATCTTCTAGAAGCATCTAGAAGGGCGCCCAAACCAGTCAAAGCATTATTCAAATTTAAGTTGACTCCTCATTCCCCAAAGTGGCGTCCAAAAGCATTAAGGCACTTTTTTTCTTTAATTTAAAATTATCTTCTCTTCACAAGTTGGCGTCCACCTGCAAGAGCAATATTTGACCCTTAGAAAATAATAAATTTCCTCCTGATGATGCGTCCTCCCATGAGGTCCCCCTTTTCAGAACAACTTAAAGTCATGAAGCTAGGCCAAGGGGTCATAACATTAAAATATAACATTATTTTAATTAAATTAACTTATCTCTCCAGAAAAAGCATCCAAGGGCCAAAAATCACAATACCAACAGAACTGGCTGAAGGAGAGAGCCAACCGCATTGAAGCCAGCAGGACCATTGCCAGAAATGGAATTTACTAAAAATAGCAAATTCCCGAAGTTGCTCGGAACACCATGCATCCTATACCACTGCGAAGCTCTCTAAAAACCCAGAAAGAATTTCAATCCAATCTCCAAACTTCAAGCAACAACCTCCTCAAAACAGGAAACCCTAATTTTCACCCTTCGAGTAGCCTACGGGTCTCCGGAATAGGCCAACGATCAACTAGATTGATCACCATTGAGAAGGGGACATTACACTAGGCTAGGACCAATTATCGAAAATAGACTTACTATTTATAGCAACTGCTAAAAATAGTAAATACTCCAAATCATCAAATTGGCATAAAAATTGAGAAACATTGAGACTTACTATAAATAGTAAGTAATGGAATTGCTCCCTACTAAAAATAGAAAGTCCTGCTAGAAACACTGAAAACCACCATAGAAGGAAACTGACTCTGAGTCCCCTTACCAAACTTCACTTAATGTACGGGAACTTTGGAATAGGCTAATGGAAAACTCTACTGCTCAGAGGCAAGGAGGGGACATTACAGATATCAATAGCATGCAACCTTTGGAATAGAAGATGTTTGGGTACAGAGTGAAAGGCCTTGTTAAATTCTACAAAGAAGCAAAATACTTTAGAGCACTACTAGAAAGTTGCCTCAACATGATTAGTTAATGGAATTGGTAGGTTAATTCTATGTATTATTTTCTTTAACCATTTGATTCGATGTGCTTGGCTATGACTCCATAGAAAATAATAATTTAGCTGGGGCCTTAAGTTTGAAACTTGGTCCATGTTCTGTAATTTGACTAGATTGAAATTCCCATTTGAATTTTATAGAAAGCATTTTTTTTGCTATGAAAGACCTGCTTTTCTTTGTGTTGGCTGCCCACAAATGTCTTGAAGTGATTTATTTTCCAGTTAAATTTCTGTGTCTGAATTTATGTTTGTTGTGCTCTGAGTTTTGAATTTCTGTGCCTAATAGCTTGATAAGATATTCTGCATGCATCACAATATTACTTTAGTAATTGTCATGTGTATATCATAATGATTAAATAATAAATGTGCCTACATTTAAATGGTATGTTGATTTTTACTTGCATCGCAAAGATTCCCTTTTGGCAAAACATGTCACCTTAATTTTCTGGTGTTTCAGATGATAGTTGGTGGCAAGATTGCCTTTCAGATGTCTCCATTCACTGAAAGTAGTGAAAGTGATGATGAGAGTTTCAATGATGGGATAGGAGCTCAATGTCCACAGTGTGTTCCCTTTCAAGGTGTTTTCTCGAATCAAATTGCCTTACTGTTACTTTTATGCTACTGGAAAGAAACAATAAATAAGCTTAGACAATGATCGATGGAATCTATTGCATTCAAAATCTTGCGTCCAGCCTGCATATAGTTACTTATAGGCACTCTACATAGTATATGTTTTCTCATAAAAATATGAATATGGATTGAACTGGCAATAAATGGATTTCCATGTGCATAAAGGCCACATTATAAAAAATTCTCCAAAGTCCTTTTGTATCTTTGATAATCTCTTTATGCTTATTTCACAAGTCCTGTTGAGGAGGTTTTTTTAATGTCAACTACATTTATGAAAAAAAAAAGTCCTGGACGGTGAGACACCCCATAGAAACAAGTTTTCATGACTTAGTATTTGGTATCAAATGAGGGGCTTTATACAATTTCCTAGATATTTATGATGGGAATGAAGCTTAGATGACCAAACTAGCTGAAATGTTTTCACATGGCTAGTTGGCTCTAATGCTTCATTGGTACCACAACTCACTTTACTTTTTGCTATTATGTGCTTTACCTATACATATACATCACTTTATAAATATGTTTTATGATTCTACTAAATTTTAATGTGATATTTAATATTATGCTGTTGAGCCTTGGTCAGATGCCTTATTCAGTTCTCCAAACTTGATTTTATCTAGTAACCTCTTTGAGCTTTTCTGTTCACTTGTGGACCTAAGTATAATTTACCATCTGCTGTGTGACTTTAAATATTTTTGGGTTTGCAACTTGTATATCTTGAAGTATGGTTCACTCTCCCACTTCTACTAGCCATCCTTGAGCACTGGTAGCTAAAGCATGAATATATGTGCTTTGATGATTATCTAGATTGTTAAAGGTGATGGCTACAGTGTCCATTTTTGGTAACTACTAGATATTCCCTGTTACTTATTGTAAATCTTCTTTGCAGCCTCTTGCCATACATGCAAAACATTTTGGTGTTGCTGATGCCATTCCAGCTTCTTTACTTATATGGAGTGTAAGTTAAGTTTTAGATGGGAAGAATGAAACTTCTTCCTCCTCTGACTTTGCCAGAGAGGTAGTTGAGAGTGTGTGAGAGCTGTCCATTTTGGCAGACTCCCACCAGGAATGAGAACTTTAGTAAAAGAACGCTTCCCTCATTGATACAGTGTTTCACAGGGACATGTCCTTGGGGGTCCCACTGACGTCCTAGGGACCCGAGAACTTGGAGGAGTTGTACCCCCTTTCAGAACTGGACAGCCCACTCCATTTGGTGTGTCAAAATAGGAAAAAGATAAAATTAAGGAAAAAAATGCTAAAACCCCCTACGGGAAGGTAGTCCTTTCAAATTGAGCACATTACTATTGCTTTTAAAATATTTAGCCACTTATATTTTGTTTAAGTTACATTTAAATATCCATCACCAAAATTCAGCAGACTGTTTTGCCATTCTTGAAACCATGTCCCCTGCATCCCCACATCTCCGCATTTCCCGGTTTTTAGAAATATGGAGAAACACTGCATTGATGTTGTCTTTTCTAATTTATGTAACCCTTGTTCATGAACTTATTTGTTGATTTTCACTTGATTTATTTTTAAATCCCATTGAGCAATTGAACGACACATATATTTGTTTTTTGTCTTCAGCTAAGTTTAATATTTTCGGTCCACTTTTTGTGCATTTCAGTTCATAATTTTAGTTGTCCAGAACCATCTTTTAGAATAGCAGTTCTGGATCCTAACTAAACAAAGAACACATGTTTACAAGTTCCAACAACGAAAACAGGCTAGGAGTTCTCTTTATATTTGATGTTTATTAAAGATAGATCTATATGCAGTTTTCTTGTGTGCTCCCCTATGAGGAGACACTTTCTCCTAGAATTTTATTGGCTGCATTTATGAAACTCTGATACCATGCAACGCAAACTCGAATTTCTCATATTATTGTGTGTTTAAACATGCAGCAGAAAGTGTCTTTTGCACAAACAGCTATTTGTTTTTTTTTTTAATGATATAGAAAGAAGCCATAATGCCGGTAAGGTTCATGAATTTGTATGGCAAGATTTTCTACTCAAAACAGCTTTGAATAATTTATTGATAAACATCCGGAGGATGGAAGGATCAAGCATAAACTTGAGTTTGGATGAAGATTTCAAGTGGAAACTAGCTTTTATGGAAGCCTTGAAATACTGTGTTTAATGTGGTCACATTGCTACTGTAGGTTCTGTTGGAGGAGGTTTTCATTGTGTGCGGGAGACTGTTCATTTGACTTGCCAGTCATGCTGGGGGCTGATGCCTTTGAGAACTGATATATCTGTTCTTCAGATGTGTAATAATCTTTGTCCTCTATAGCTTTAGATATGGATTATCTATTTCTGTTCTTTGAATTTGATTGAAACTACTATGCTTTTCTGTGGTTATTATAGCTTTGTCCTCTCAGGTCATATGGTTTGAGTGTCTCTGAGCCTAAATATTAGCTCCTAAGGCTTGCTATTGTATGCATGCAATCCTCCAGGTGTATTTCTTTCATGAGTAGGTTGGTGTGAAGTGATTTTCTTGGAGCATGACAAATATTTGGCTGCAATTTTAGTTTGGTTGAATCTCATTACAAGAATGGAGGTGGCCTTCTGAAGTAGAACATTAATGCTGGTGATGCTTCATCTTGTATAAAAATTGAAAATGGATTTTATGAATCATAAAAGATATACAGAAAGCGTATGCCGTAATTTTGAGTTTAGTTCTCACTTCAGACAGTTAGCGGGTTCTTAAAGAGGTTAAACACAAATAATGTTTTTAAATCAACTATAGTTTGAAAATGACTATGTATCTGTGATTGGAAATATTACTTTGTTTAATTTTAGTTCTATGGAAAAATGAAAACCACTTTCTACTGAAATTGATCTTATATAAATTGAGTATAGGAATTGGAAACCTTGTTCTAAAATCAAGAGGAGACATTGGTTGGATTCCATAATCAAACAGAATAATATGTTGGAATAAGTTTAGAAGCAAAAATTTATGTTTTTAATTTTAACTACAAAATGTTAGTGGGTTCTTAAAGAGGTTAAACACAAATAATGTTTTTAAGTCAACTGTAGATTGAAAATGACTATGTATCTGTGATTGGAAATATTACTTTGTTTAATATTAGTTCTATGGAAAAATGAAAACCACTTTCTACTGAAATTGATCTTATATAAATTGAGTATAAGAATTGGAAACCTTGTTCCAAAATCAAGAAGAGACATTGGTTGGATTTCATAATCAAACAGAATACTATGGTGGAATAAATTTAGAAGCAAAACTTTATGTTTTTAATTTTAACTACAAAATGTTGCCCTTTTAGATGGTTGAGAACTTGAGAGTAATCCTCTAGTTGGAATGTTGGGAGAGAGATAAAAGATAATGGTTTACATTTCCTTTGTGTGTTTAATCTTTGCACAATTGAGTTGAATATTTGATAACAAGTTGAATACGAATCCTGGAAATAACTCTGTGTGCAAAACATACCTTAATAGTTTCTTTTATTGAAGATGACCATTCTTGTTGAACAAATCTGTGGAAGGAAATCTGATATTTATCTTTTCTTTTCTATACAGGAAGATTGGCTCAATTTAATAATAAGCTTACATGTTGTCACTCTCTTTATAGCAATATTGTGATTATCATCTAGAGTTTAACTTTTCATCGTAAAAATATTCAAGTAAAGGGTAACTAAATTGGGAGAACATGGGGAATAGGTTCTGATGTACTTTTAGTTTCAGATATTAAATCAACTCTACATATAAAGCAGTTATGTCTTATAAAAATAACTTTTTCCTTATAAATTTAAACTCTAGGGGGGATTTTATTTGTAAGCCTTGATTTTTTAATGTTGACAGGTCTAGGATGTAGAAAAGTACTCTGTAAGGCCTATTGGGATTCACAAAATGCTACAAATTATGGATCTCATTTTAATATTCAGTGCAACAACGATGCACTTCAGCCGGTATATCTCTTTGTTCTTTTGTAATTCCAATTTAGGTGTGCGTTTATCTTGATTAATTTTAACTAGATGTATTGTTACTAAAAAATTATATTTTTGTACGTTCTTTGAAAACTAAAATTTATTGTATGTGTTTCTCTTGACCTGTATTAGTTAGGGTAATTTTCTCTTTTGGTTGGTAAGTCTTGAACATCTCCTTGCCTAGGCCAGGGACATAGGCATGGGCCCCATTCCCTAGTTGTGTGCAAGTTGTATTAACATGACTGGCTTTGTTGGCCATGGCTTTGATAGTGCGCTCTAGGCTGTATGCAGTCTTAACATTGTATGGGGATTTTGAAATTGGGTCTCCTCTATACACATGTAACCCACTAACTATCACACCACCTCCCTTAAGACTTGTTGTACTTTTCTTATTTGACAGTATATTATCTTTTTTTTCTATTTTTTTTATTTTATGTAATTTTATTATGTACAATATTATCTTTCAAAATAAGGCATAATAACATCCAGAGGGCTCTAGATTATTTCTTTGTCAAGGCTGAGTGTCTTCATGCTAGTAATAAACACCTTGCAGAGTATTTGGCATTAGTACAGTCTTAAGAGATATATTAAGGATCATTATTTTAATTAGCAAACCTAGGCACATATTGGCCTAGTTGGTAGAGACAGAAATAGGGGGATCCTATCTCCAACAGAAACATAGTTCCATCCACGAGCATGGCCAAGCAGGGGTGTGGAGCCTATGAGCCCACTAGCTTGATGAGGATTTGGACCTTGGTGGTTGCTGTAACAACACTATGGCTTAGCCAACACACCATGCCCTTAATGGAAAGATATTAAGGATCATTATTTACAATTTATAAATTATTATGTCAATGAATAAAACAATTTGAATGTACACCTCCATATATGCACAATTATTGGCTTGGTGAAACTATACAGTAATACTTATACGGTAGGATATAAATAAGGAGAAACGATTTTGGGAAGAAAATAGTTAGATGACTCATTCTATGTCATGTCCTCTTTTTGTAATAATCTTGTTATGGACCAAAATGCCTATTTCCAAATTCCCTTGTCTTCCCTGGTCCAATTTTTGTGTATATGTTCTTCCTCTTTTTTCCCCGTGTCTTTCTATGGTCTCCAAAGTCTTTAGTGTTGGGGAATGTTCAATCTTCTAAATGTTTGCCAATTGTCAGAGTTTTAGAGCTCCTCGTCTTGGAATGCCTGCTTGTCCAAATCTGATTTTCCTAATTCCCTAATTCCCTTCAACACTGGACTTTTAGACTTGTCCATACCGTCATTCCATTCCATAGTGTTGAAGTTTCCCTTCCTTGGGGACCCTTTTTGATGAGCACACACACTTATACAGAGAGGGGGTGGAGGGGAGCGCGCGGGGATATAAAATGTTACTTATTTAATATCTAACAATCACACAAGATCTACCAACTAAGAGACACAAGATTTACATGGAAACCCTTTCGGGAGAAAACCATGCAGAAAGAGTGCTTGGATCTACTGTCCAAATCCAGCCAACAATAAAATTCTCTCACAAATCTTCATAGACACCAACCCACTGTAGACACCAATCCCCACCACTAGCACTAACTTAGCAAGAGACACCAATCTCTTCTATTAGGAGGCACCAACCTCCAAATGAATAAAACTTTCCTCTTCTTGAATATTGCTACTTCAAAACATGATGATTATGTGAATCTCCTTTATAAAATCTGCTTGTAAGTCTGCTTATAAATCAGCTTGAAAGTCTGCTATAAATTTGCTCCAAGATCTGTTATAAATTTGCTTCAAGATCTGCTATAAATCTGCTATTAAGATTTGCTATAAATTTGCTATGGAGATCTGCTATAAATCTGCTCGAATTAGAAAGATATTTCTTTAATTGCTTGCCTTCTAATCTCCATACAATCTCCTTTTTATACCACACCAATATACCTCTTCACCCAAGAGAGGTGATCCTTCACAAAGAGTCGGCCATACATGAAAATAAATAAATTTATTTTATTTTTTATTTTTTTTTCAAGTTGGGCGACCACATCAAGAGGGCCGGCCCAATGCAAGGAGACCCAAAATAATATTAAATTAAATTTTTCAAGGGGACTCCTCCACCTTTTTTTTGAATAAGTGAAACTAATTTGCATATTCGAAGCAGGTTTTGGCCATGATATTTTTCTTCAACAACAACATGTTCAACTCTCCTTTGACATCAATGACAACAAATTTTTCCAACACTTCTCATGTCATCCTTGACTTTCAACTCTTGACTCGATGTTTTTATTGAGTTACCTTGTTGGAGTTGGACTTGCAGTTGTACCTCTACTGGTTACCTGTTTCTTGTTATGCCCGACTCTTGAAATTTGCTGATAAGCTCATATATCTCATAGTATATAGATTTTCACTCATTCCTTTACCTTATACTCCTTCCTGTGCACTCTCAATCTCTAACACTTGATGACTTCCTGCAATATATCCTCGATTCTTCCTCGATTCTTGACATCTCCCACTATTCCTCTCTTTGGGACTTCTTGTTTGGACTGCCCCTCACCTATCTGCCTTATGGTATGAGTTCCTCATCATCCTCAACCTTTGAAGTTTGAAACTTTTGCCATTTCTCATTGTTCATCTCAACTATCTATAGGCATGACGTAGAGTGCTATTAATGCATAGTTATAATGCTATAATTTCTAGTAAGGGGTTCCTTCTAACCAGAATCATTAATTAATATTTAGGGCGTGGATCCATGTGTACTTCTAGCAGCAAGAATAAATAAAATGACCTTAATTGCCATTAATGCAGTTAGTAAGGTTTTGAAACTATAGGACTTTGTGCCATTATTACTAAAGGCTCTTGTTGGTCATTGGTATCTAATTCCTATACCTTTCAGCAATCTTCTTGATGACAAGATAATAAATTAAATAATAGCTAAGGCTATTTAATTTATATATATAGCGATTGGATAAATTCAAGAGACACGCCATTAATAATAAATGATGATTAATTATTGAAGATGGCCGACCTTCCTTGTAATCAATATTATTTGTAATTTCCTTGGTGGCCGACCTAGCTTTTATTTGTATTATATTTTGGTGGCCGACCTTCTCCTTGAAGAGGTGCGACCTCTCTTGCACAATGTATATATAGAAGCTCATTCCTCCTCATTCAACAATCAAGCAAGTTTGAAGTCTCTTCTCTTCTCTCAAGTGCGAATTACCAAGAGCAGGTTGTGAATTCATCAAGTGCAGATTGCGAAGACATCAAGAGCAGATTGCGAACTCTTCAAGAGCAGATTTGAGTTGCAAGGAAGTGCAGATTATTTGTCTATCATTGCATCTTGTGAAGGTGCTGATTATTGGCCTTGAGATTGGCCTCATTGTAAAGAGATTTGTTGCCATTATTTTTATATAATAGAGAGATCTTTGTTGCTGGGTTTTTCTCCCTCAAGAGGAGGGTTTTCCTAGGGTATCTGCTGTGTTATTGTGTCTGATTTTGAATTAATTTTCTGTGCATTACATTTGATCATAAAACTAACATGGTATCAAAGTGGGTTTGAAGAAGATCTTGATCAGATTGTTATTACAGCGATACTCTTTACTCTCTTTCTCATCGTTGTTTACTTCTATCTCTTCGTCAAGATGGTGATCAGTCTTAAGCTTGAGGATAGACTTGAGGGAGCATCTAATTTCACATCTTGGAGATTCAAAATTATGCTCACCTTGGAAGAAAGTGAATTAGATGAGTTCGTGGAGAGCAAAGTTTCCGAGCCTGCTGATGAGGAAGAGAAGATTCAATGGAAGAAGAAAGATACTAATGCAAAGAAGATGTTAGTTGATTCCGTGAAGGATCATATTGTTCCCATCATCTCTAAGATGAAGACGGCAAGGGAGATGTTTAAGTCTTTGGAGGAGATGTATGAGATCAACAACACAAGTTGTGCACTTGCATTGAAGCAACAACTTCATCATGTGAAGATGGCGGAAGGAGAATCTGTCATCGCTTACTTCATGAAGATTTCCGAATTGAGAGATCAACTCTCTTCTATTGGTCATTTTGTTGATGTCAAGGATTTGACCATGCTTGCCCTTAATGGTCTTCCTTCATCTTGGGAGTCTTACATTCAAGGAATCAGTGCAAGATCGAAACTTCCCAAGTTTGATCGTTTGAGGGCAGATTGTATTCAAGAAGACTTTAGGTTGGTTGCGAGAGGTATTGGTCGAAGCTTTACAAGTGAAGACATTCATGTTATTTCCGCTCAATCCTCAAAGAAGAAAGAGAAAGGTGGAAAGAAAGGATATTTCAAGAGGAATAGAGATAAAGGAGCTGATGGTGCTCCCGCATTTAAGAAGAAGTGGGACCTCTCCAAAGTCCAATGTTTTCGTTGTGACATGTTTGGTCACTATGCAAAGGATTTTCCCACCAGGCCTAATCAACATGCTTCATTTGCGGATGTGGATGAGATCTCTCCTCATAAGGATTCTAGGGAATTTCTATTCTAAGCCATGGGCCTGTGTTCAAGCCGTGAAGGTTGTGTGCTGATCTGTACGCAAGAGCAGCGTATCTTACCGCGTCTAGTATTTGCATCCATCAAAATATTTAAAGAGATAAGTATTTTTTTTTTTTTTGAGTTATATCATTTAGTTGGATCTTGTAATTAATAAAGAGAGATAGTGGTTTCTCTTGAATTGTGTTCACTAGCATAAGATCCTTTGAAGATTTCATTTATTGCAAGTTATTTCATGCTGGTTGTGAAGATTTCTGAGTGTGACTCTGAAATAAAAAGAGAATTGCTATTTCGATGGTGATTAGTTGGTCACATTGATATCATTCTCTAATGCATGAATTGTGATAGAGCCTTGAACTCTTGGAGAGAGTTGGTTCTACATGCTAATTGAATAATGCATTCAAGAAATTTGTAGTTGTTCAGATTGTCTTTTGTTGTGTTGAGCTTAGCACTCTCGAGAGGAGTGAAAGATGGAAGAAAGAGTTATATCAAAATTCAATAAAGATAAGTTCTTTATTCCTTCATTCTGATCTTTTGATATATTTCTCTTATAGGTTGATCTACTTATTCATGTTTTTAATATTGTTCATAAATTCTTATGTATTCATGCTATAATTTGAGATAGTAATTTTTGTATGATTCTAGCCTTGATGTTTTCTTGGATAATTATAAACTGTTAGTAATCTCTCTCCAAAAATGCTTCCAGGATAGATCTAAGGGCAAGAAGGTGATGAGAGATTGCTTAGTGGTGAAAATCTTGAGGCATCTTGTGAGGAAGTCATGCCGACCAAAGAAATGATCAAGTGTGAAGTCACAACTTGCAGCCATAGGACTGAGTTGGTGGCTAGAGGGAGTTCACTTCTAGAAGACTTCTTTGCAATTTCTGAAGCAGGGATCAAGAGGGAGTTCTGGGACTCACTGAGAAGAAGTGAAGGTTGCAGTGTTGCAAGGCCAAGTGTTAAATCCTTGAAAGACCTCTTCAGCTGCTGAGATCAGAATTGCACAAAGATAGTCATCTGGATTCAATATTGGTAGCTCCGCAAACCTATTCAGAATAGAGTGATTTGCAATGAGGTCGAGGAGGTCCACCTTAAACTCTCTATAGTACCAAAGGTGTGCACTGGAAAACATTTATCTAAGGCAAGCGTTGCAGGCAATCTTGGTCGATGAGGTCAGAAGGTTGATGCAAGTACTTAAAGATTCAGAGGGAGCCTACTGAACCTAAAGAAGATGGCAATCTAGTTGATCTTGGTTCTTTATGTTGGTTTATGGAAACCAATTTTCAGAAGCTTAAGGAGGCTGCAGCTAGTTCAGATCTGGTAGATCCCTCGATGTATAGGTAGTTGATTGGATTGTTGATGTATCTAGTCAATACTAGACCTGATATTTGCTATGTAGTGAATGCACTTAGTCAGTTCATGTGTGAACCGAGGCAGATACATCTTGTTGCAACAAAACATATCTTGAGATACTTGCATGGCACAATTGGATATGGATTGAGATATTCTTCAGGTGTGGATCTGAAGTTGCATGGATATACTGATTTTGATTGGGAAAGGTGTGTCACTGATCGGAAGAGCACCTTTGGATGTTGCTTCAGTTTGGGATCTGCTATGATTTCCTGGTGTAGTAGGAAGCAGTCATCTGTAGCATTGAGTACAACAGAGGCAGAGTATATTGCAGCTTGTGTGGTAGCTCGGGAAGCAGTGTGGCTTCGTAAGCTCCTTGCAGGATTGTTTGGACAATCAATGGAGCCTACTATCATTCATTGTGATAACTAGAGCTGTGTGAAGCTTTTTGTCAATCCTGTGTTTCATGACAGAACCAAGCATGTTGAGATCAAATACCATTATATCAGAGATATGGTATTGAGGAAAGCTATACAGTTGAGGTATATCAGCACTGATGAGCAGACGACGAATATTCTCACCAAGCCTCTCTCCAAGATAGAGTTTGAGTACTTTCGAGACAAGCTTGGTAAGGTGGAGAATCAAGCCCTAGCTGAGGAGTCTCAGTATCAGTGATCCTTTTTAATGAGTTCTTCTCTGTGAGAGAAGTTCGAGGTGAAATCCCTTGTTAATGCATTCTTCTCTACAAGAGAAGTTTGAGGTGAAAGCCCTTGTTTCCACCCTCTGGGAGAGCCATGGTGGATGTCATGTGTGTGACTCCATGACAACATCACGTGAGGGAGTCCGTGATGTTTTTTTGTACTTGTGTTTCACCCTCTGGGAGAGCCATGGTGAAAGTCATGTTGAGGTGACAACATCACGCAAGGGATGAACACTTGTACATACCATACATGGTTGTAGCCATTGTAATGACCCGATCCTTCAGTAAAATAAAAATTTCCTTAATTTACATCCTACAAGTAATTAAACATGTTAACGTGACATTGTAATAAAATTTTTCCCTTTCTTTATTGATAAAACATGAACCAGGTGCCATATCAATTTACAATAAAGATTCCATTTCAACATAATAACTTCACAAGTACATGAAACAAGAATACGTACCTCACTAACGTAGCTCCAATGAGCTTTAGAACAAATAGTAGTAAAAAGGTCCAAAATTATTTTCCTTTCAAATCTTGGTACATTCGTTGCTTGCTGTGGAGGAGAAACATCACCCGGGCACTTTTCCACCAACCATGAACTTATAATGCGGTCCCCCGCACATCCATTATTCAATAGATGGCCCTCCTTTCGTCAAAGAGATTGGTAGGGTATCCTTTAACAATTACCAACTGAGCATAGTGTTGTGTCCTACACAACTAGAACCTTGCTATTTCACAATCTCGAGCTAGTACAAGGATCACAATGAACTGACAATGTAAACATCGCCCGATCTAAGAGGATGTAGGTACATTACACTACTTTGATCAAAAAGTTTTTAGTTCAATAAACGACTGAGAGAGTCATCTATCATATACACTACTCAAGGCTGACTTGACTGAAGGCTATCTTACACTACGCGTAGGTTATGTCCTTCATTGGGTAATCAGTCACCCCAAACTTCCTACAACATTCTTACTACTAGAAATGAATCAGTATAACAAGTAATTCATCTAATACCTCCTATACTGGAAATCTTTATCCTAGGAGTAACTCAGGCTTATCTTAGTTTACCTAACAACTTAAGCCGATAGAATTTTACTTGGCTCAAACATAGCTAGTATAATTAAATACTTATGTCATGCTTTATATAATGTTGCTGAATTCCTCAGTCAAGTTCTTTCTCCTATTATGGAGTACTTAAAAACATCTTATAAAAGCGGCTCTAATGCTTCAATTCTCTTTTTTGAAAGCAATCATGCTTTTAGCAAATAATATCCATGCCAACAGTATTCTCCTCTTATTGAGATCATAAAGAATATGCAATTTTATACTAATATGCATTTTAACTCTCCCCTTATCTTTTTTTCATAAATTATCCCTTTTATGTTAAACAAATAAACCAATCCCTTAATTTCTTTTTCCACTATTTCCCTTTAATGCAAGATAAGTTAAGCTAATCCCTTAAGCTCCTTAAACATTTGATCCCCTTTTCACAATTCCTTTATCCTTGAATCCCTTTTACATTTTCCTTCAAATTGCATTGAATTCCCTTATACATCTATCCTTAAATGCAATGAATTCCCTTATACATTTGTCCTTAAAATGCAAAGAAAGTTTATCAAGACATTTCTAATTCTCCATGAGCTAATGGAAATCATCAAACACAAGAATATGAGAATGCAACATTTCAAACAAGAATTGTATTAAATTAGATATCATGCCTGATATTTTAAGCTCCTTCTCCCAACTTTGCTCTTCTTGACACTCCTTCAGCAATTTCCAGAATCCCAAATGGAGGTAGCTGCTTTGCAAGTTTCTCTTTCAATGGTGACGATTTCTTCAAGTCACTCTTCACAAATGGCACTTCTCTAATAGCAGTCCATTCAAATATAGATTCACAACTCTCAAAGCTTAAAGGAATTTAGCACAGTATACTGACATTTGCTGATAAAAGCTTCTATAATTCTCACACTCAGCAAAATGAAAAAATGCAGCAATAGAGAAAAACACAGCAGTTTAGATAATGGACAAGGAAGCTCTTAAAAACGTAGGAATCAAATTGCTCAAAGGATATCAAACAATGAATGGCTGGGCGTGTATTTATAGGCCTGTAATTGCAACAAATTCCTTCATTGTGGGCATGTAAACTGACAACAAGGCGCCCAGACTCAGTCAAATGCTACATGACAGACTTATAAACCCTATGTCATCACAAAAAGGAGTGATTCGACCCTCTTGGAGCTAGCATTACCAGATTTATTCAACCCAAAGCTCAAAATTCGCCACTTACAGGAAAAACGTCCCTCTTTGGCGCCTGAAAGAGAATGACTCATGCTTGCTGCGATTTTGTCAAGTTTTTGCTTGCTACAACACACATTATCTGGCTGGCGTTTCCTCTTCTCCAGCATTGAAACTTTCCTCCATTTTTTTTTTGCTGCGTTGAAGCTTTCTTTCATTCACGGGAAAAACTCTCGGCCATATTTTTGGTTTATTTTCAAATGTTACCTCCAAAATATTTGATTCATATTATTTCCTTATGTTCAAAAAGCTCGATACTTTATGAAGGCTTATATTTTCCTTAAGTCCAGCGACCATTCTCTTCAATAGTTCGCTTTATTAACATTGCTCATATTAAAAGATTTGAATCTTTTAATACTTATCTTTGAGTATTATAAATATTTACACTTTGAATTAATAAATATTTACACTTTAGAGTTTATAAATATTTACACTTTAAATATTTAATCATATATATTTATATATTTACTCCAAGTGAAATATAATCTATTTTCACTTTTAGAGACTTATAATATTAAAATATAATTCCTTTATATATTTTATTATATAAATATTATTATAGTCTTTTTAAATATATTAAACATATAAATATTTAAATACTCGAGTATTTTTTTTTTTTTTTTTTTAATAGGTAAGTATTGTCAAGGGGACAACTCCCATAAAACACGAATCCAAAAAGAGCACAAATGCATGCCCTGATAATAGGGTGCAACACAAAAGGACCAAAAATGGGTAGATCAAACCCAAAGCATGATAAACCTTAACACTATTTCTTCGCAGATCTTAATGTCATTCGGATAGGGGGAACAGATCTCTTCCGCCTAACTTCAGTCCAATATTGCTCTGTCCCGGAGGCCGAATAAGGATCAATACACTCACGCCCAATCTTCACAGCATCCTTACGGGAGGCAGTAGGCGACAAAGTGGAAACCTCAGCCTTATCAAGGAGGCCCGATTGTGAGATCTGAGGAGAAGACATGTCTACATTGGCAGTGCAAGCATCAAAGCCTTTATCTTGCGAAACACACATTGGAGGGGAAGATGAAGTGTTGTCATCCACCAACTGAAGGGAAGGATTTGTCGTGCAAGCAGCCACCAATTTGGGGGATGGGACAGGAATTGAGCTCGAAGAAGTGGGAGTGGAAGAAGTTACAGTCTTTGAAGGAGGAAAAATTGCATAATGGCATGATTTAGCCCCTTCCCACCATGAAGGTTTGCGAATAGGAGCATCATTCCCATGCACCCCGACACGTTTTCGCCTGCACTGAACAGTACCATGGTCTGTGGCAAAGCAAAATCTGCATCTAAATGCTATCTTTTCGTAATCTATTGGCTGGCACCAGTGTCTCTTTCCAACTTTGAGATAAATATCACCCGGAAGTCCTTTTGAAACATCCATCTCAACACATAAGCGAGCAAATGTTAAATTCTCATAGTTGATTGTCTCATTTGAAAGGCCTTGATATTTCCCCAATCCATTGCCAATCGCCTTTAGACAACCAATTTCCCATAACTGCAATGGGAGGTAGGGCAAATGGATCCATAAAAAAGCTGTTGAAAAAGTCTCTATACGTGGGTCAAATGAGGGAAACCAGGGCTTCATGCATAAAAAATTGTCATGGAAACACCACGGGCCAGTGTTGAGCACCAATTCTTTGTCTTCCACCGCTTCAAATTCTAAAATAAAGAACCCCTTCGCACATGGGTATATGTTGATTTCATCTTCGAGATAATCTTTCCAATTTGCATCAATCCAAGAATGAAGGTCGCAGAGTTTAGGCCAAACCTTCATAAATCGACAAATGAGCGCATGCTCCACCAGAAAATATTCTCTGTCGCAGGCCAAATCATTAAGGCAGATCTCTGGAGCTGAGGCTGAGTGCCGAACAGCAAAGGGAGGGCTCACAGGAGCGCCGCTAGAAGATAAAATGGTATCGGATTTATGCCTGGGAGGAGATACACCAGAAACACCCGATCCTGGGTTACCCTCCACCTCATGGGGATGTTGAGAAGGGGGGCGCCCAGCGAGTGCCGCCGCAAAACTCCTCTTTGAGCCACCCCCAGATGCACATCCAAGACCCCTATTTGGAGTGCCATTTGCTGTTGAGGGAGAAGGGCAAATCGTCGCCCGCTTACCACCAATATCCCGCCACAAACCATCATCCACCAAGCACTGTGAGGCCAACAGAGAGCCGGATTTCTCATCCCGTGAGGGCACACGCACGATAGGAGGAGCCCCAAAATCCGTATTAGGGCAAGCAGGAACAGGGGAAACCCCCGTAGAACCATCCAAGCCTTGGCCCGTCCCAGATGATAGTATGCCATGCTCTAGTTCGGAGCTCGCAGAGGTTGCAGGAGTAGCGGAAGTTTTCGGAGCAGAGTGCACCATTCGAATTTGTGCACGAGCTCTTCCGCAGTCCTCTTAAATACCCGAGTATTTAATATATATATATATATTTTAATATAACTATAATAATATTATATATAATCTTTAATATATATATATATAAATATATATTTTAACAAATATAAATATATTGTGAGCCAGTTTAGCATATACCCAAAATATAAATATATATTTCATATAAATGTAAAGTCATCAGGTAATAATATTATAATATTATTTATAGCTACAAACAATAGGCGGCGTGTGTATGTATGTGTATAACCATATATACCTTTGTGTACACATATGTGTATGTATACCACGTTGACACATACGTATGAGCATATCCATTTGTCGATCATACGTCTGTATCAATCTGCTTATACATATGGATACGTGTTCATAATGTATACATAAGTATACATACCCACTCAACCTATACACATATAACCTATCACGTTTTCCACACAATGATCATAGTACAGTAAGTCAGATAAACAAACATCACTCACAAAGCACAAAGAAGTAAACCGGACTCCTAAAGCCTATGGATGACTTATCAAGACCAACTTATCTGACTTGGTTTCTCCCAACCTATAATGACGTGTGTGTATGCTCAAATGGTTCACGTTATTGCTTACCCGACCAAGCTCCACTCCCGAGTGATATTTCTCCTCTACTTGGAGGAATGGTCCTCATACCTGCATCCGCCGTCATAAACTCACGACAATCAAATGCTCACAACAATAGCAATATATATGATAAATTAACATGATTCATTAACCTCCTTATGCAGTATTTTACCATGAATAACATCAACTGAGATAACATCAAATGAAAACAAGATACAAGCATCAATAATTCATCTCCAGAATTCATACTATATTCACATTTACCCTATCCATTAATGGTAAATAGTAGCTTCACAATTTGGGATGTAACAACCATTATGGTTGATATCCCGCTGAGGTGATATTTGATATCACGATGAGGTGATATCATTCTTTTCCACATATGGTTGTAGCCATTGTGGTAGATATCACGATGAGGTGATATCTTTCCCTTCCACATATGGTTGTAGCCATTGTGATAGACATCACAATGAGGTGATATGTCTTGTGCAGCTGGAAGAATCCTCCCTAGCTGAGAGGGAGTGTTGATGCTTATGGCAGTGTCGTGGTCTTCTTCCAACAATCTTCTTGATGACAAGATAATAAATTAAATAATAACTAAGGCTATTTAATATATATATATAGCGATTGGATAAATTCAAGAGACATGTCATTAATAATAAATGATGATTAATTATTGAAGATGGCCGACCTTCCTTGTAATCAATATTATTTATAATTTCCTTGGTGGCCGACCTAGCTTTTATTTGTAATTATATTTTGGTGGCCGACCTTCTCCTTGAAGAGGTGCAACCTCTCTTGCACAATGTATATATAGAAGCTCATTCCTCCTCATTCAACAATCAAGCAAGTTTGAAGTCTCTTCTCTTCTCTCAAGTGCGAATTACCAAGAGCAGATTACGAATCCATCAAGTGCAGATTGCGAATTCATCAAGTGCAGATTGCGAAGTCATCAAGAGCAGATTGCGAAGTCTTCGAGAGCAGATTTGAGTTGCAAGGAAGTGCAGATTATTTGTCTATCATTGCATTTTGTGAAGGTGCTGATTATTGGCCTTGAGATTGGCCTCATTGTAAAGAGACTTGTTGCCATTATTTTTATATAATAGAGAGATCTTTGTTGCTGGGTTTTTCTCCCTCAAGAGGAGGGTTTTCCCAAGGTATCTGCTGTGTTATTGTGTCTGATTTTGAATTAATTTTCTGTGCATTACATCTGATCATAAAATTAACACGATTCATGGGAAAATGATGTCTGATAGGTATAGACATCCTCATCTGCCTACCTTTATGATGTTTGTGGAATTCAATGTATGTCTCAATAGATGATTTGAGGATGGAAATTGTTTTGGTACCCTAGTCACTAAGAAGTTGTATTGGAGCTTTTATGGTGGCAGTTATCTGCTAGGTTGAGCTTGACTGATTTGCAGGTGGTTGTGGATGTATATGTAATATCTCCAATTTGTCATAGTTGCAATTGTAGTGTTTGTAATGCCTCACAATTTGGTTGAATGTAAGAAAGATTCTACAACCTATTTTATATTTTATTCCAATTTGAATCTAGGATATCAATGAATGCAAAATAGTGTTTGTAATTTGGGTGTGTAAGTTTAAATTGAAATAGTTAAACTGAAAATTTAATTGTCCTAAATACTACTCATTTTTTGAGTTTCTCTAAATATTTGCTACATTATTAACCCTGGGAAATTATAGTGGTATCAGAGCTGTGGACTTGCCATCATGTCCTTTTTAGAGCTAATCCCTTGCATGAAGAAATTTTATGCATTCCAATGACAGAGAAGCTAACTATTATTAAAGATAAATTAGAAAACAAAGTCACTCTTCAAGGAATCCAGAGATAGAAACCATTTCTCTAGAATCCGTGCTCAAACAAAGTATTATGATAGTAAAAGAGAAGAGAATTAATGTGGGAGAGAGCCTTGAGGCTTGGGTAGAAGGGAAGTTTCATACAGTGTTAACTATGTTGGCACGAATGCTTCACAAGATGAACAATAACATGAATGTGCCTAGACATTAGAATGGTGAAGGAAACACTTATGGGGCTAACAATCTTAATATCACTCTTACCAACACTCAGAGGATTTCCCTTATTTCATTCATTCGACCTTTCCAACCTAATTTCCTTCATAGAGAGGAAGAGGTTCCTAAAACTGAAGCTCAAAGTCCAAGTATTGATGACATTGCATTTTTTATGTTGTAATATGCACCTTAATTTTTTTGTGTATTTTTTGAAGTTTGAGTTTGGATATTGAGAAATAATGAAAATGGCATCAAACAAAAATATTTTGCAATGAAATATATAGGATACTTAAACAATTTTGAGACACCCACAGGCTGGAAATATATCTCAGAATTATTCGGGAGTTCGTACAGTCATATAATAATTATTTTAACATTTTATCCAAATGACTAAAACACCGTCAAAATGACATTACAGACATACCCATTTGCTTCTGTGAAAAAATGGTCTGGAAATGGAGTGTGAACAGCAACCTAGGACTCCAAAATGGTAGCAAACTCTTTCAAAAACCTGCTGCTTCACCTCCAATTTGTTTATTGAGTGTTTTTTATACCTGGGCGCCCCCAAAGCCACCAAAACCCTGCTCAAACCCTAGACATTTCTCCTAGGAAACCTCATGTCCTCCTCCAAACTGTATGGCCAGCTCCTAGAATGCTACGACGAGCAAAAAGGGGATTTAAATTAAATATTTTGGCACTTAAAATCTGTTGGTTGGTCTCTAGAAATCTGCCCAGCAATGTCTCTCTCAATATTTGACAACCCAATTGAATTTTTTCAACACATTGAAGCTTTTGCATAGTCTCTGAATGAAACCACCTACAAACTAGCCAGGAAAAGATCTTTCAGTTTCACAACCAATTTCCCATGTGAAGGTTTCTGTCCTCACAAAGCCCTTGGAAGACAATGTCAACCAACAATAACCTGTTTTTTTCCAAAATCTAGCATTGTGCAAAATGAGCTCAAAAACTTCTTTTATTTGCCTCCTCAAACCCCACTGCCAACTTGGGAAATAACGCCCTTATTATATAATTAAAAACTCCTTATGTCTCCCATTTAGGCATCTCCCTTTCAAAAACACATTAAATGCACTTGTAATATTTTCATTTACCTCCCCTGTACGTCCACATAAAGTCACTTTATAATAAATTAAATAGCGATAAGTTAAATATTTAATTTAACTTTATAACATTAGCGTTAAATAAAATAAAATAACATCCCTTATTAAATTATCACCAAATCAACATTAAATGCATGCATCAACCAAACCTAAACGGAAACATTGTCAACTGACCAAGTCAATGTTCAAGTAAAAATGGACTAAGTGCTCAAAAACACCCCATAAAGTGTCGTTGCAAAGCTTCTAACAGTCTGAGCTCAAAGCAACACCTGGAAAGGCCTCATAGGCAGAACTACAAGTCTCCAAGATCTAAGGAATTCCCTAATCCCACCACATTAGTATAACATATGGATTCCAAATTTCACCACAAAATCCAAATAATCAATAGTGTTAATCATATTAACAAGAAATAATCACAAGTACATCAGAATAGGAGAAATAACTCCACACAAGCCATGACGTCATATGACTTTGTTCATACATGAACACAAGTACTTGAAATAACATGATACAATAGTTGGCTTAGGCAGTCCTTCGCCAACAAGTCATAATAATACAATAAGTGTACAAGTAATGTACATATATACTGGATTCATCAATAGTCCAATCCACTAATCATACACAATTAAATAAAGGTACAATCTGAAAGTACATATACAAATAATAATTCAATAATAATGTGGAGATATAAATAATGTAGTCTCCAACCGCCATCGACCTTCATCGCCATTTGCAAGTCAAGAGACAAAAACATGGTCCATGTGTTTTTTGCGCCCAACCATGAAGCTTACGCTTCCCCAGAGAGTTCTTCTTGACATGACGAACCACTGACCTTGCACGTAATGCATAGAAAAAAAGAAATCGATGAATAGGATGAAATCTGGTGCATTGCCTAGTATATCTACATGTATTTCTATCATACTAGAACATGCTATGATCAATACTAGGATATGGTAGAGAGAATATAAATATAATAAATCCATCTATCCCAATGGTCTAAGTTGCTTGGCCAAGCATATAGCCGTATACAACTAATAAAAGTGGAACTGGAAAAAGCAGTCGCTACGCTCCTTGTTAATCCATATTCGGCACCCGTCTCATCCCAGAAGGTAAACTTTCCACAAACAGTCATAGAAGATAGTAACATGCATAACTAAATAAATAACACTCTTTATCCTTTCGTGCAAATGATTAAATTAACATCTTTCATCAATTCAAATCTTTCATGCATTAAAACAGTAATAAATATATATATAACATGCAATTCCTTTTGACAAGCAATAGACGTTTTGACATCTAATTTCAAATATTGACTTGCAATTCATTTCTTTACATGCCTTGATCTTTTTATGACTTATCTTTATTTCATGAAAATTAGGGTTCATGCACTACTATTTCTATTTCCATGCAATATCTAATGTAAATGCATACTATTCTCATTCTCATGCAGTAATGTCTAATTTATGTAGTTTGCATATTTAACCATAAAAATTGAATTTGCAACATATGCAATTTAAAAAATTCAGATTCCTAACAAATAAATGACTATTTCATACATTCAGTTAGCTAGTTTAAAGGTGGAATGTAAGAACCCTAAGTTCTCCCAATCTGTAAACTCTGCTCTGCTGAATGATGATTGCTGAAAATGTGTTTTTGATTGTTTTGGGTTTTCCGATTTTTTTGTGTTTTTTTGAGATATACATATGCTTTTTTTGTATTTTCTCAAATAAGATGCCAGGCATAAAGAACTAAAAGAGAAATTAAAATGCAGACTACTGAAATATCAACTGCAGCAAGATAATATATATTATCTATTCATTATTTCAAAGCTTTTACACATAATGGCATACCCGGAGTTTGCTATGATCTTTTATATTAAATCTGGAAAATGCTGGCAGCAAGTAATAAACCCTTCAATAAATCGATCTGCTGCAAAACAAGATATCTCCACCTCAAAATCAACCCCAAATGCCTCTATAGAGAGTGACGCCAAACATGAAAGAAGATTGAGCCCAAAAAGCAAGGTGATTTGCCTTGGAGGAATCATGCCATGGCTGGGAGATGGGACGGCTGGCTGTAAATCAGAAAGCACGGCCCCTTGGAGTGTGTGTAATGATTATAAAATGCAGCCCTTGAGATATTCGCCTCCCACAATGAACAATCTGTCTGAAACCCTAAATAAACTTCTCCAAATTTGCACAATATTGGTCTCTGGATGAAACCAACTCTCATAGGCTTACTTCAGCTGATGTTGCACAACCTTAGAAAGCACAAACATTGAAGAGGGAACGTTTTCCAATGTCAAACAGCTTTGGAAACACAAAAACCCTTGGTTTCTCTCCTCCAAACACCAAAGAAGTCATGAAAATGAATTATCAAATGCACAATAGAAAAAATCGACCTTTCTTTGCTTTTCCTTATATACTTCTGTTAGACGAATTGTCATTGATGTCAAAGTTAACTCAGGTTACTGTTGTACCCAAACCAAATTTTTTGCTTCATTAAGGCATTTTGCATTTAGAAGTCTAAACCTTGCTAATTTGTTGTAAAACACAGTTTTGGGCAATGTCAAGCATGGAGTTTTTTTTGTCAATAGTTTGTCAGTCAAAGTCAGTTATATTGGTCAAAACCTGAAGCAGAGACTCAAAATGTAGATTTTCACGATGGAGGAGCATCTCAGACGACATTTCATATTGCAGACGGTCATTTCAATGATCGAAACAGAGTTTTTAAAGATCAAATCAGGGAGATTTCTCAGAGGAAAAGCCCAAAAGCGCAAGTATAGCTCAGGGGCGCCCAGTTGTTGAAGGTCAAGATTCTGGTTAAAATGCTCAAGCATCCAGTCAATCTCTTCAGAATCAGTCTGGCTATCCGTCGAGCTATCCAGCGAAGCATTCCGAGACTCACAGCTCCGGTTATCAGCGACAGAAGTTAAAATCCCTAAATTTTAGGAGGTGAGAAATTTGCTCTTTTCAGGCAAAAGCGCGCCTCTAGCCTGAGGGCACCCATCTTGAAGCAAGGGTAAATCTCGACAGTTTCGATGCCGGATGCAGTCAATTCGTTCACAAATAGTCTGCTTATTCGACGAGATATCAAGCGCAGTCATCCGACTTTCAGAGTTCAGGCGGCAGTCATCCAAAGATCAGCTTAAAATGGACTTTTCACGTTTCTGAGCTTCTCCGTTTATGCCCAGTGCAAGTACAGGCCAGGGCCGCTGGCTTAAAGGACCCTCTAGATGTCAGAATTCGTAGACAGAGTCTTCACAACATCAGTAGTATTCTAGCCTAGCTCCGCGATGCATCATTCAGCTTGTCGATCCGACGTTCCTGGTGGTCGTGGCAGAGATTCTACCGAGCACGTAATTTTACGGGCGAACCAACAAATGGTTTTCAGTGCATTTTCATAGTCTTAAGGCGCCTAGCCTTTAGGCTGGTCAGACGAGCCTGTTCACGTTCGAAGTCTTCACGACTTTTGAGCTTAATCAATTTATCTTTCCAACGAGCATAGCCGTCAGCCTTCAGCATTTGGCAGTCGCTCGTGCGTGTGAGGTCTTTGGTGTAATACTGCAAAGTGAAGATGTTCGGAAAATGGCTTAAGTCTGGGAGCGGTAATCTTATTTAAAATACGCACTGGAGTTTTTGAGGTCTTAGAAGCAGTTTTCTTGCCTCGTCACCTTAAGTGACTTCTCTTGTAGGCCCTTCTGGCTCTCCGTTAAAACAGATAGTGCCTGAATCGGGTCATCCCAGTTCCAGATGTCAGACGTCAAAGTAGGGTACTTGGATGAGCGTTCAACTTTCGCCAAAATGACAAGTGCAACCATGAGCCAGGGGCGCTTTTACTTTTGAGGCCTTTAACACAGCTTTCAGCTGTCATGCATACAGTTGTTGGATGCAGAATATCTCCAGTCATGTAGTGAGCTTCGTCTCATATCAGCAGGGTTCACCATTCACCGTCGACAGCCGTTTGAAGTGTCAGATGGCAGTTTAGGAAAATGGCTAAGTCTGGAACCCGTAAAGCAATTTAATCAGGTGCGCCTAATTTTTCAAGGGGTTAAACGATGGATTTTGCAGTTGTGTCTCCCAGCAGACATTTCTTCCTTGTTCAGTAGGCTTTCCGTTGATTATCTCAGATCAGTCTCAGTATCACCCGGTCATCCGGAAATTAGTGTCAAAGTTGGCCAGTCGTGACAGTGCTGTCAGCTATTAAATAGGGAGTTAGTAAAAAATGAAGTATCTTGAGCAAATGGACGCCTATGTGCTCAAGAGATGACTTTTCGGAATCAGTAAAGTCAAAAGATGAATCTCAGAGCTTCAACCAGTTTGTCAACTGAAGTTCAGAATATGTCTATTTTTAGCGCCATTTCATGATAATAAGTATTTTATTATTATTTTCAAATTTGAACTTCCAGACAGTGGCAGTTGAACTGAAAGGCAACCAATCAGAAGTTTTCTATTCTGGTTAGGGTTTATGAATTCTTGCAGTCACAATTCAGTGCGAATTTATTATTATTTATACATGGCGCCATCTTCATTGTTCTTCACAAAGCTTTCAAAGAGAAAATTCGATTTCATTAAGAGAAATCTAATCTTAAGTGGAAATCGTGGTTTTCTAAAGGCAAATTCATTATCTTCAAAGAGAAAAGCGAATTTTATTAATTGTTCAAAGTAAATTCAAGCAAATTCGTATTTCTTCAGAAAGAGATAGTGGCGCACATCTTCAAAGACAATTCGCAATTCCTCAAAGGCGTATTCAATTTTCCAAAACAATTCGCAAATCCTTCAGAGATTTCAAAGGCGAATTGATTTTCAAAGGCGTATTTAACAATCAAAGGCAAAACCTCAAATTCAATACAAATTCGTATTTTCTTCAAGGAAAATTCGAATTTCATTCATTCAAAAGGCGCAAATTTCAAGAGGAGCAATTCGTGGTTTTTCCAAACGAGGCGAATTCTTCTAGTTCAGAGGCAAAATCTTCATCAATTCACAGAGGCGATTTTTCCTAACATATCTTTTTGCAGATTCAAGTTCACAATTATCAGTTATTCAAAGAAATCTTGGGCGCTTTTCACAGAAGAAGACATCAAAAAAACGTCTTTTAATCTCAGATTTCTCACAAATACATTGTGCATGTTCCTGAAATTGGCGAATTTGGCAAGTCTCAGTATCTGGATCGTTTCCATATAATTTCCTCAAGTTGAAATTGTGCGCTTGATTTTTCACGAATTTTAGCTTCAGAACATTCGTTCTTGAATTGCTAATTTTCTCAAGTGAAAATCTTTGTACGATCGAGTAGAAGTTGAATTTTCGCAAATCTGACGTTCTGGGTTGTCTTAGAATCCTTTTCTGGACAAAACCCATATTTCAGATTTTTCACTGAAAATAATTCTTCGAAAGGCTATTTTTAACTCTAGCAGGCTATTTTTAGATTCCAGAAATCTTGTCAGAACATAGCCGAGTTCACAGTCAACAGGCTAAATTTTCAAAATGCAGTTCACTCAGCTTGAATACAGGACCAAAACCGTCCTTACTCATGATTTTCGCAGAGTGGTGGAGACAGACCTTCACAAAGTGTTGCCAGAGGCAGTGCTAGACCCAGTTAAGATCAGAAGTTCAATCATTCAGAATATTGAGTAGTCTGGTTTATTAGAGGCCGCTTCCATACCTATCTCCGTTCATTGTGTTGAGTTTGTGATGGCTTGCATTAAGCATTACAATCCGACTACTCGTGAGATAGCGTCAGTCGACGGACGGGTCATTTGTAGTCTCAAACCTGTGGACATCAAGAGGAGTTTTGGCATTCCTCAACATCCGAATAGCCTAGTTGTTTCTATGGAGCAGTGTGCACAAGCGTTTGATGCTGATGTGGACAAATGTCAGAAGAAGATGGCAGAAAGATGGTTAAAACAAGCAAAGAACAGATTGCCAAACAATGTGGGTCGTGGTGAGTACAAGGATGAGTACGCGATTCTAATCACACTCTTGAATCGTGTCTCAGATCAAGCACATGCAAATGTTTTCCAGCCTTGGATGTATTATATTATTGGTCGCATCATTTCTGGGCAGGAGCATTATGACTGGGCATCCTTCATCAGCGACATTCTCCACAGACAGATTACCGGTTTCTTAGTTGCTCATGAGTTTCACATGTGTTCGTATCTCATATACTTGATCGCTTATCAGGGTCAGTTCCGAGGACTTAACACCGTGGGCATTCTCACTGTTCAGAAGGTTTATCAGTATTATGATCAGCTTGAGTTCACCAGAGCTGAACGTCATTTCAAGCATGTTCACAAAGCTTTCTTGACTTACATAGTGAGGAATTTGGACTGGGAATTGCATGTTCGTATCTCGGCAGTTGCTAGGGCAGCAATGGATGGATGGGCAGATTGGTTTATTCAGTTCCCAACATACACCTACATCCGAGTATACGGCTTCACAGGAAATCCAGCTATGCTTCCACGTTATCCTTTGGATAAAACTCTTCAGGAATTCCTTAGACAGATGCATGATGTTCATCGTCTTCTACGCCGCAGGCACAGACCATCACTCAACTTTCCTTTTCAGTTTGGAATGTATTGGTGCAAGTCGGCAATTGATGCAAAGATCGCTGGACAAGAACTTGAGAGATATCATCTTAAGTATCTTGTCGAAGCACGTGCCTATGACCTTTCAGGTCATTATACAGCTCGCCTCGCTGGAGGCATATATCACGAGCCTTCTATGGAGGATTACTGGGCAAATTGCGCAGATGACTTCGAGGTTCGCAGACGCAGTTACGGCCGCTTCTCTCTCTCACAGATTTCTGTTTTCTTGTCGAGGATGTGGGAGGTTTATCAGATGATGAGGGAGAGGTTCTTCCTCAGTTTTTCAGAGAGCAGGTCGATACACAACCGTTGCCAGCGCCAAAGAATATGCAACGGTCAAGGAGAGGTCAAGTAGAGTCATTCCAGAACAGTATACTTTACCTCGACAGCAAGAAGACAAGAAGAGTAAGTGTTCCTAGAGCAGAGCCGCCAGTGGTGGTAAATCCTTCGCTACCTTCTTCGTCAAAACCTAACAAGAAAAAGAGGAGTAACCCTCCTAAGAAAGTACAAGCGCCAAATAATTCAAAGGGCAAGGCGCTTGCCACTGTTTCACACACAGAGCCTGACAGACAGCCGCTTATCACAGAGCCAGTTCAGAGATCAGCTCAGAGCCCGCTAGTACCTGAGGTTCAGCCTCAAGTTCCTATATCAGTTTCAGAGCCGTCACCAGTCCCAATTCACATTGAATTGGACTTAGACTCTCCACCTCGCAGTGGGTCTTCTACACACTCACTCTCATCAGTACCTCCTGTCGCTAGTGCAGACCCTTCTAGTAGCATTAGCCGAGATCAATCTTGGATCGAAGCTTAGCTTGGAAGGAAGAGGAGGCAGCCATCCTATGTTCTTAATCATAACTTTTGCTTGAGAGAGAAATATATGCTGCGCCTACCTTACCCTCAATATTGCTCTTTTTGGTATTTGTTCATGTGTCTTCACTATTGCAATTGATTGTTATGCCACATAGGGTTTCGAAAGATTGTAATGCTGAATTCTTTCCATAGTTTAGATATATCTGTTTGAATATCTTTATCATTGAAATCAATTGTTATGCCACATAGGGTTCCAAGAGATTGAGGTGATAAGGCTATTTTGTGTTAATTTACCATTGTGATCGATCGTTATGCCACATAGGGTTTCGAGAAGTTGCAGCGATAAATCTGTTTTGTGAATCTTTATCAATATAATCGAAGGTTATGCCACATAGGGTTTCGTGAGATTATAAAGATAAAGGCTGTTTTGTGAAGGCTTTGCTGTTTCGATCGAGTGTTATGCCACACAGGGTTCCATAAGATCGTCTTAGTGAAATCTTAAATCTGTAGTGCCCAATAAACTTGTTTAGATTGAGATGATAGTTGTGCCACCTTGCCTTCAACTAGAGAGTCTAAACATGCTTATCGTCCGATAGTCAAACCTTGCTCCATTTCCTCTTGCGCTGTTTTCCTGAGGAGATTGGATAGATTTAAGTTGTAGTTAGTTGATTTGCAAAACCAGAGAAAACTCAGCTGCAACGTATAAGTTCTTTCAAGAAAGCCTTGTGCCTTTAGCAGCTGAAACAAAAAGACAGGACATAGTTTTAGCTTATTTTCCTTTGCAAGTACATTTGTCAAAGCACAACGAGGGAGCTTCCCCTTCATAATTTGAAGAGCACTCATTGCGTAGTGTGCATAGGCTGTTCATAACAACTTCTACTCCAGAGGTGTTAGTTGTTACGCCAACAGTTACCATAATAAAAAATGGTAATTATTATCTTTAGAAATGGAACTCAGGTTGCTATAATCAGAAATGGTAATTATTATCTTCAGAAATGACTATTTGTTAATAATACAAAACAATGTGTATTTATTAATGAATACGGCTAGTCACTAAATCAAATTGTCTTACTCAAAAATGCGAACATCTGCCTCTTCCATAAACAAATCCAGCATATAACTTACAAATCTCCTTAAACTGATTGTTGCGAAAAGGTGTGATGTATTATCTAAGACGTGTTTTGATAAACACATACTTCTGTGTAATGCGGCTTTCAAGGGACGTGTTAAGAATTAAAATGTAGATCGAATATCTTTTGTTAAGAAAAGGGACGAGTTACTTCCACAAAGACGTGGCTGTTCAAAGATGTGGCTGTTCCAAGACGTGGCTGTTTAAATACTAAAAGTAATTACAATATGCTTATTGAAAGGATGGATTCAAGAAGTATGTCGACTTATCTCATAATAAAGAGACACGACTGTAGGTAGTGACGTCTCTTAATCTAATATTTGTGAAATAAGTGCGATTCCCTTAAAGAATGCGATTTATGTTAATAAACAGATTTAGTTAAAAACCAAGAAGTATTCAAGTCTGAGTGAACAGAAAAAATAATTATATCTGTAAAAACTGTTTTGGAAAGGCACATCTAAAAGGTTGTGACTGAAGGATAAAGAGGCTAGTGTTGTAATCATCAATGGTTGCAATCTTTTGTCAATCTATATATTGTCATACTATTCAAAGCTGATGGTGTGGTTGTTATAGGATAAGCAGTTCAGTCTAAAGACCCATCTCCTTGTGTGGGCTTAGGGTGATATCATTTATCACATAGAGCAGATTGGAGAGCTGGGAATGTGCAGATCAGATTGAAGGCTGTCATACATCCATCAAGACAAGGTTTTGTGCCTTGCACTAGGGGTTGGTGCTCCTTGTAGGTAGGAGCCTACTAAATTTGTAAAGGTCTAGGTGTTCCTTGTAGGTTACACTCTACTAAATCATCCTTTTGTAAATCTGTAGGTTGGTGCCTACTTTGAAAAAATATTATTTCAATAAAGTTGTGTCAACTTGGGGAAATTGATTCATATCAAAAAGTTGATTGTAATAAGTTTGAAAAAAGATTAAGAAATAAAAGTTTGTGATTGATTTACTGATTCACCCCCCCCTTCTCAGCAAATCTTTTGTGCTCTTCAATTGGTATCAGAGCAAGGTCCTTCTTGAAAGCCTAAGAGCACATATGGCAAATCAAAGCAACACTGTGAAAGCACCCATCTTTGATGGGACTAATTATGCATTTTGGAATATCAAGATGGAAGCATATTTGAATGCACTTGGGTTTGATGTGTGGCAATCTGTTGTTGATGGGTATTCACCTCTAGCTACCCCTCCAACGGATTAAGCAGGGAAAAAGAGAAGTGAAAACAATGCAAAGGCTAAGCATGCTCTTCTTTGCAGCCTAACAGATTCTGAGTTTACAAAAGTCATGAGATGCAAATCAGCAAAAGAAATTTGGGACAAACTTCAAAATATTTATGAAGGTGATGCAAAAGTTAAAAAGGCAAAATTGCAAACTCATAGAAGAAAGTTGGAGACTCTCAAAATGGAGGATGATGAAGATATTGCTTCATATTTCTTTTGTGCTGATGAAACAGTGAATATCATGAGGGGACTTGGTGAAGAGATCAAGGATGACTTCATTATTGACAAAATTCTAAGATCTCTTTCTACAAAGTTTGAAGCCAAGGTTGCAGCATTAGAGGAATTAACAAACTTGGATTAGCTAACCAAAGATGAATTACATGGAATCCTTGCTGCCTATGAGATGAGGATTGAAGGAAGACCACCACAAAAGGAAGTCTCATTCAAAGCATCCAAGAAGGGCAAGAACAAGCATGAAGAAAAAGATGAAAAATCAAGTGATGAGGCTGAAGCTTACTTCATGGGAAAACTTAAGAAAGGAAAAGGAAAATATAAAGGAAAATTTCCTTTCAAGTGTTTCAATTGTGGAAAAGTTGGACATTATGCCTCAAAGTGTCCTCAAGAAGACAATAGCTCTAGTGAGGAAGAAAAAGAAATCAGCAATAAGAAACAGGGAATGAAGAACTTCAAAAACAATTCAAGGAAGAAGTATCAAAAACATAAGAAAAGTTTCTACTCAAAGAAAGATAGCAGCACTTCTGAAGAACAAAGTGAAGATTGCTCAAGCAATGGGGAAGATGAAATATTGTTCATGGCTGAATGTGAAGAACCAAATGGTGATCAAGAATGTGAAGAAAAAGAGGAGATAGATCAAGATTGCAATGAAGGAGAGGAAGTGGATCTTGAAGAAGAGTTGCACTATGCTTACAAGAAAAATGAAGACTTGAAGAAGAAGGCTGCTAAGTACAAATTGAAGATCAAAGAGATGATACAAGACTTGGAGAATTCAAGCAAAACCATTGAAGATTTGAGAGCTCTAATCATGGAAGCTGAAAGAAATGAAGAAGAAATGGAAAGAAAACTCAATACAAAGGAGATGAAATGTGACAAGCTGGAGCAAGAAATGGCAATGCTAAAAATGGAGTTGGAGCAAACAAAGGTACAACACACAAAGATTGATGAAGAATCCAGCAAGTTGATTGAGCTAATGAAGGCTCAAGATTTTCTTCAAAACAGAATAGGGGGCAGTTTTGAAGGACAAACCAAGAAGGTTGCTGACTCCAAAGAAGAATCTAAGACCTTCTCAAAGCAAGGTAAAGATGAATGGATAAGTGCTGATCCTAAAAGAAAATCAAACACTAGGCAATCATATACTTTCAATGGCTATTGTTTTTTATGTAACAAATCTGGCCACAAGGCCTTAAATTGTAAGAATAAAGTAAAAAAAATTCCTAGCTACCTTAGGAGAGATTATAATCCTTTCACACCATTAATGGACTATAATAGTCTATGCTACAATTGTAATAACTTTGGGCACAAAGCACAAGCTTGTAGGACAGTTTTTAATAATTCTCCAAAGCAAAACAAGAAAGAAGATAAGTCCATTAAAAGGAAAGAAATGCCTATCAAAGTGTGGAGGAAAAAGGAGAAATCAATGTTCATCCAAACAGCTTTACATGCTGAAAGTAAGAAGGATAGATGGTACATTGATAGTGGGTGCTCAAAGCACATGACAGGTGACAAGAGCAAATTCATCTCTCTTGAACCTACTGATGAAGGAACAGTAAGATTTGGTGATAATACAAGAAAACAAATAAAAGGAAAAGGAACACTTAGTCTAGATAATGGGAGAACAAAAACAGAAAATGTTTTGTATGTTAAGGGCCTAAAAGAAAATCTTCTAAGTGTTAGTCAACTTTGTGATCAAGGACATAGTATCACATTTCTTTCTAATACATGTGATATCAAGAAAGATGGAAAGCTGGTTGCTCAAGCTGAAAGGAAACATAATTTGTATGTCTTAAAGGAGATAAGTTGTGAAAGTTGCAACTTAGTACAAGAGGATGAAAGTTGGTTATGGCACAAGAGGCTAGGCCATCTAAACTTTGATAATATTGTCAAAGTTAGCAAATCAAATGCTGTGAGAGATATGCCAAGGATAACAAAACCTTCTAATATCATTTGTAGAGAGTGTCAACTTGGAAAGCAAACAAGGTCAAGCTTTAAGTCTAAGGAGCATTCTTCATCAAAGCCATTAGAACTCATACATACAGATCTTTGTGGGCCAACCAAATCCAAGAGCATGAATGGAGAAAGATATTTTATGTTGCTGATTGATGACTTCTCAAGAATGACTTGGGTTGCATTTTTGAAAGAAAAATCTGAAGCTTTTGATAAATTCAAAGCTTTCAAAGAGCTGGTTGAAAATGAAGCAAACATCAAGATAAAATGTCTTAGATCAGATCGAGGAGGAGAATTCACATCAAAGGAATTTGAAAATTTCTGCATAGAGCATGGAATTAAAAGGCAATTTTCTGCAGCAAGAACCCCTCAACAAAATGGGGTTGTAGAAAGAAAAAATAGGACGGTTCAAGAAATGGCAAGGGCAATGCTAAATGAAACCAAGATAGCAGATTCCTTTTGGAAGGAAGCAATTCATACAGCAGTTTACATCTTGAATCGTGCACAAATAAGAGTGAACAATGAGAAGACACCATATGAACTTTGGAAAGGTAGACCAGCAACTGTCAAGTACTTCAAAATTTTTGGAAGCACTTGCTACATTAGAAGAGATGAAGAAGATTTGAGCAAATTTGACACAAGAGCAGATGAGGGAATCTTTCTTGGCTACTCATCAAAAAGTAAGGCATATAAATGCTACAACAAAAGAACTCACAAAATTGTTGAAAGTGCTAATGTAAGAATTGATGAAGGAAAGCAATTCAAAGAAGTTGGACAAAGTGATCACCATGTTCAAACTATGAATGATGAAGACAAAGAGGATGAGGACTCCCAAGAGGAAGAAAAGGAGGAAGAGGCAAAGGAAGAAGAATCTTCACAAAAGACTCCCATGAAGACACCAAAGACACCTTCCAAGTTTGTTCAAAAGAACCATCCTGAAGATTTGATTCTTCAAGATAGATGTAGATCTACAAGGAAAATGGTGAATTACAATGAAGATTGTCATGCAGCATTCCTATCTCAAGTTGAGCCCAAAACTTTTGAAGAAGCAAGCAAAGACAAATGTTGGATTGGTGCAATGAATGAAGAATTGGATCAAATAGAGAAAAATGAAACTTGGGAACTTGTCCAAAGAACAAAAGATAAGAATGTAATTGGCACAAAATGGGTTTTTAGAAACAAATTAAATGAAGATAGTCAAGCCACAAGGAACAAAGCAAGGTTAGTGTGCAAGGGCTATGCACAAGTTGAAGGAGTAGATTTTGAGGAAACATTCGCACCAGTTGCAAGGATTGAAGCAATTAGAATGTTTTTATCCTATGCAAGTCACAAGAAGTTCAAGGTGTATCAAATGGACGTCAAATCTGCTTTTCTTAATGGAGATCTAGAGGAGGAAGTTTATATTGAACAACCTGGAGGCTTCCTATTATCAGAAGACAAGGATTATGTGTGCAAGTTAAAGAAAGCTCTCTATGGGCTTAAACAAGCTCCTAGAGCTTGGTATTCTCGACTTGACAAGTATCTCAAAGAGCAAGGTTTCAAAAGAGGAGATGTAGATAGCAATCTATACATCAAAGAAGAGGATGGACATTTATTGATTGTGGTGGTGTATGTAGATGATATCATTTTTGGTGGAGATAAGGACAAAATGTGCAAAGAATTTTCATCATGTATGCAAAAAGAGTTTGAGATGTCAATGTTGGGAGAATTATCCTTCTTCCTTGGGCTACAAATTTCACAATCAAGCAAAGGTATTTTCATCTCCCAAGCCAAATATGTGAAGGAAATGCTAAAAAGGTTTAGGATGGAAGATTGCAATCCTGTGAGCACTCCCATGGTTACAGGTTGCAAGCTAAGCAAAGATGATGAATCTCAAGAAGTGAATCAAACACTTTATAGATCAATGATTGGAAGTTTGTTGTATCTAACTTCTACAAGACCAGACATATTGCAAGCTGTTGGAGTTGTGGCAAGATTTCAAGCAGCACCAAAAGAAACACATGTTCATGCAGTAAAACGTATATTCAAGTATTTGAAAGGCACGATGGAATATGGTCTATGGTACCCTAGCAGCAATGTTTTCACTCTTGAAGCATTCACAGATGCTGATTGGGCTGGCAATGTGGATGATAGAAAAAGTACAAGTGGAGGAGCCTTTTTCCTTGGAGGAAATTTAGTATCTTGGATGAGCAAAAAACAAGAATCAGTCTCTCTATCTACTGCAGAAGCTGAATATATAGCAGCAGCAGCATGTTGCACTGAACTTTTGTGGATAAGGCAAACTTTAAGAGACATCAAGGTGGAGTATGATCGTCCTTGCACTATCTATTGTGACAACACTAGTGCAATAAACATCTCCAAGAATCCAGTAATGCACTCAAGAACCAAGCATATCCCTATTAAATATCATTTTTTAAGGGAGCAAGTAGCAGAAGGACAAGTATGTTTGGAATATATAGCTACAAAAGAGCAAATTGCTGATATATTTACCAAACCACTACCAAGGGATGCATTTGAGTATCTAAGGGACAAATTGGGAGTTGTCCCACATCCATCAAACTAATTGATGGAAGCATACATTCAGGGGGAGCTATGCACAATATCTTGTAGCTTCATGAAACACAAAAAATATATATATTGTTAAAAGACCCCTTGCCATTGATGTCAAAGGGGGAGAAATTGAAGTCAGGGGGAGCAATAAGAAGAAGATCAAAAGTTTCTTTGAAGAGGATTTCCATCAATGACAAAGGGGGAGATTGTTAGACGAATTGTCATTGATGTCAAAGTTAACTCAGGTTACCATAATCAGAAATGGTAATTATTATCTTTAGAAATGGAACTCAGGTTGCTATAATCAGAAATGGTAATTAGTATCTTCAGAAATGGCTATTTGTTAATAATACAAAACAATGTGTATTTATTAATGAATACGGCTAGTCACAAAATCAACTTGTCTTACTCAAAGATGCGAACATATGCCTCTTCCATAAACAAATCCAGCATATAACTTACAAATCTCCTTAAACTGATTGTTGCGAAAAGGTGTGATGTATTATCTAAGACGTGTTTTGATAAACACGTACTTCTGTGTAATGCGGCTTTCAAGGGACGTGTTAAGAATTAAAATGTAGATCGAATATCTTTTGTTAAGAAAAGGGACGAGTTACTTCCACAAAGACGTGGCTGTTCAAAGACGTGGCTGTTCCAAGACGTGGCTGTTCAAATACTAAAAGTAATTACAATATGCTTATTGAAAGGATGGATTCAAGAAGTATGTCGACTTATCTCATAATAAAGAGACACGACTGTAGGTGTGACGTCTCTTAATCTAATATTTGTGAAATAAGTGCAATTCCCTTAAAGAATGCGATTTATGTTAATGAACAGATTTAGTTAAAAACCAAGAAGTATTCAAGTCTGAGTGAACAGAAAAAATAATTAAATCTGTAAAAATGTTTTGGAAAGGCACATCTAAAAGGGTGTGACTGAAGGATAAAGAGGCAAGTGTTGTAATCATCAATGGTTGCAATCTTTTGTCAATCTATATATTGTCATACTATTCAAAGTTGATGGTGTGGTTGTTATAGGATAAGCAGTTCAGTCTAAAGACCCATCTCCTTGTGTGGGCTTAGGGTGATATCATTTATCACATAGAGCAGATTGGAGAGCTGGGAATGTGCAGATCAGATTGAAGGCTGTCATACATCCATCAAGACAAGGTTTTGTGCCTTGCACTAGGGGTTGGTGCTCCTTGTAGGTAGGAGCCTACTAAATTTGTAAAGGTCTAGGTGTTCCTTGTAGGTTACACTCTACTAAATCATCCTTTTGTAAATCTGTAGGTTGGTGCCTACTTTGAAAAAAAATTATTTCAATAAAGTTGTGTCAACTTGGGGAAATTGATTCATATCAAAAAGTTGATTGTAATAAGTTTGAAAAAGATTAAGAAATAAAAGTTTGTGATTGATTTACTGATTCACCCCCCCGTCTCAGTAAATCTTTTGTGCTCTTCAACTTCTTCAAAAGTTCGATTCCCTTCTTTTGCCTTTTTGATTATTTAAAATAATATAATGTTTGCACTTTAGCAATAATAAATAATCAATTTGAAATTGGCGCCCAAGCTATTAATTAAAATGGCCCCCTTTTAATGATGAATGGACCCTTAAGTCATAAAGTGCAAATATAATGTTATAATATAACATTAAAATATTAATTATTATTAAAGTCACCTTTAATAATAATTAAACGTTATAACTTAGGCAAAACTCCTTATTTCATCAAACCAACTGAATATGGGAATCGACACTGCCAATATTTCCCATTCAAGTGCCCTGCTATAAATAGTAACCCTAGCTGAGGACTTACTATAAATAGGAAGTATGAGAAATTGAGTCCTGAAACCTCTGCAAAGGCCAAGCTTGAACTTCACTGATCTTTGGAGAAGAATAAAACCATCAATTGACTAAGTTTCTGCCACAAAAGACCCTCTATCCAATCTCATTAGCCTACGAGGGTCAACTGATAGGCTAATCCCACTGATAACTGATGTCTAGCTAGAAGGGGACATTACATGGAGTCTTATATCTTATTGGTTACAACTTAAAGGCACTTACATGATGTTTAAAATTTGTGGCAAAATTTACAAAGGTATTTTAAATTAAAGTTACTGAGTTTTAAATATTGATGCCCATGAAGTACAAGGAATATAATTAATTCAGGTATTGACGTGATTTAACTTTTTTTGGAAATCAAATGCAATAATGGAATACGATTGTCACTACAAGTATGAGATGTATTGAAAACATAAATTATGATAGACACAAGGCATGACTAGTGAGAATAACCGTGGATGAATTTGTTTAGACATTGACAAGCTTTATTGCGTAAGCAAAGATTCATTTGAAAGAAAACATCCAAAAAATGAACGGTGAAACTCTAACATCTTCCCTTCTTGCACCAAAATAAAACTATAGAATGGGGTATGGTGTCCATCAAAACATAAAGGATAGATGATTATTACAGTTGCAATAGACTCGATAGACATGTATACAAAATTTGGGAACCCAACCAAGGTCCGTAAACTACTAGAACATGGTGCATGTTTCTGTGGAGCAGCCGTGCCTATCTTAGGAGTAGAGTTGATTTTATGTCAACCTTTGAGTACTTAAAAATTTTCAGTTTGCTAAGAAAACCAGCGTCACCCCACCCCCTTTTACTTTTGGTTTTTAAATTGATTTAATTCAAACAAAAAACAAAATGATTTGATTGTTCTATATGAAGTGAATTTGGCAGTAACTAAGTCTTAAATGACATTTTCTACAAATCCTACGATACGAAAATGCATTATTAATTCAACACTAAACTACTAAACCTAATTGGATTATGAGGAACCATAGTAACGAGACTCGGACTCGACTCAGACTCGGCTAGGGTGACTTGACTTGGGACTCGGGACTCGGCGCCCAGACTCGGTGCAAACTCGGCAAAATGAAAAAACCCTAAAAATTTAGAAATTTTTAAGGATTTAAAACTTGTTTGAAGCACCCTTTATTGAATTAACCTTAAAGAAACAATAACATCATTAAATAGAAGCAAATTTGATCACATACACAAGTATACATCGATCACATAAGTATAAAGTACACAAATTGTAGCCGAGCTGCTGAAGGAAATAACACACTTAGATATATAAATATAGTCAAATGTATACAAAACTCATGAAATATGAAATCCATGACATCAAATGTTCCAAACAAATATGAAATATCAAAACAATAACTACAAGTCTATGGCTCAAAGGAGTTTTTATCCTTCCTATGAAGGCATCTAAGGTGGGTCCTAGATGATGTAGCAATTGCAGCCATAGTCTCTGCTTGTGACTCCATGCCACCCTCACCAACATTAGTTGTGGATGTGTTTGCTCATGCTTTAGCCTCCTCTACCATGGCTATAGCCTCAGCCTCTCTATTTTCTTGGTCAACCCAATCAAGGTCCCCGTCACTAACACAAGTATACATCAATCATATAAGTATAAGCACAAATTGTAGCTGAGTTGCTTAGGGAAATATCACACTTAGATATATAGTCAAAGACTCAAATGTATACGAAACTCATCGAATATGAAATCCATGACATCAATGTTCCAAATAAATATGAAATATCAAAAGATTCAAAACAATAACTAGAAGTCTATGGCTCAAAGGAGCCTACATCCTTCCTACAAATGTGTCTAAGATAGGTCCTGGATGATGTAGCATCCATAATCTCAAGTATTAGGGCAATTTCCCTAATGGGGTTGAGGGGCAGTGCTCTTTGTGGGGGTCTAGGCGCAGTGCCTCTAGTGGATTCGAGGGGTAGTGCCCCTCACGGGGGTTTGGGGGGTAGCACCCCTAGCAAGGTTAAGGGGTAGCACCCCTTGTGGGGGTTTGGGGGCAGCGCCCCCGGTGGGGTCAAGGGGCAATGCCCATTGCGGGGGTTTGGGGGTAGCGCCGGGTAAAGGGGTAACGCCCCTTGCGGGGGTCTAGGGGCAACGCTCCTAGTGGGGTCAAGGGGCAACGCCCCTAGCGGGGTCAAGGGGTAGCACCCCTTGTAGGGGTCTGGGGGTAGCGCCCCCAGTGGGGTCAAGGGGCAATGCCCCTTGTGGGGGTCTGGGGGCAATGCCCCCGGCAGGGTCGAGGGGCAGCACCCTCACGGGGTCCCAATTAAGACTTCCAAAACCATACAAACCTTCATGGCGTACATCATTTTGGCTTCGCAATAAGTTAAAAAAAAAACAAAATTTAACTTTAAATTTCATGTAACTTTTTGCACTTTTCAAACCCTCCATGTCGAGTCCTGCTGATGAGACTCGGCGAGTCCAGCCAGGACTCAGCCGAGTCCGAGTCTGAGCCCCTAGGACTTGGCCAGGGTGACTCTCATCGAGTCCTGTTTCAATGTGAGGAAGAATGAAATTTAGTTGATTGGGTTGAATTATATTTCAGAGTTAATGAGATAGTCATGATAGAGCATTGCAACTGGGAAAATTTTAAAAGTGACATCTAACTTGCTAGGTATGATGTAGCCCAATTGACTAGACTTGCCAACCAATTTAGAATACAGGCACGACTGAAATTTTTTTAGACATTAAAGCTGCATATTAAGAAAAGAAGAATAAATTTATAAGCATCACAGTTTGATTCAAATACTAGAAAAGATGATAAAGTGTTGAAGTTAAATAAAATGCCTCAGACGTTTCTACTTACTTTGGAGCTGTAGTTGGTACAAGTTCAAGTCAGGGCCTTGGGCGTTTCTACTTAAAATAAGGGTCATGCGCTTGGGACTCCAATCGACGACACATGTGCCTAAAGCATTGTGGAAATATAATTGATTGTAATGGCAAAAGAGTGCATGAATGTCTGGATTCGGATCTAGAAGATCTGCTTCGTTCATCGCTCATGTTTCAATCGTTTCCTCCATATTCTTTCGTTTCAATTCTGTCATTCTTTTATTATTCCCTAGATCTCCCTGCAACTGATAATTTAAGTGGTTTTTCCCTCTCCTTCCTGTGTACTTATTCTTCTCCTCCTTTTTCACGCCCAACCCATGCATCTTTTGATATTTGGTTTTTTTCTTTATTTCACTGTTCATCCCCCCTCATTTTTCTTCTAGTAATAGTCCCATCTTTAAGATTAATTGTGCCATTGCATGAAATATTTTCCTATTCTCATGCAATTATTCATTCAATCTTCACTTATGTTAATTAGTTAATTGTTCGAGTCTAGTTCTTAATTTAGGACATTTAATTATTAAACTTGAGTTATTTAATTTATGATATTTAATTTTAAAACTTATTTAATTTTTTCTTTAATAACCATGCAATTCTACTTACAACTATTTATATATATATTTTTTTTAATAAAAAGGAGAGTAAAATCTTTATTTCATCAAAAGAGCAATACAGAAAGAGAGTCCAAACAAGACAACAAAGGCCCAATGTCCCCCCAAGCCACCAAGTGGCTCCAAGATATAGTCTCATATCATCTAAAATAAGCTCCTCGAGCTCCTGAGAAAGATTCACAGGCAAAACACTCCAATCATCCACCTTCCAATCTCCACCCCGTTCAGGGGCCCACCTAGCCAAGCTATCAGCCACCTTATTCCACTCCTGAGGGACATGGAAAAAGGTGATATAATCCAACACTTGACCCAGGGAAATGATCTGTCTAACAACCACAACCAACTGTCAATTCACCTCCTCAAGCTGATTTTTGTTCAGCAAGTCGATCACAATCTAGGAATCAAACTCACAAATAATCCTTCTCCACCCAAGAACACAAGCCCTTTTCACAACCACAAGAATAGCCAGAGCTTCCATGAGATTATTCGACCGCTGCCCACAATATTCAGAGAAGAACTCCGCAGTCCCATCACTGTTCCTACCAATACCCCCCACCCCCGTAGGACCAGGGTTACCTTTGGAAGAACCGTCAGTGTTAATCTTCAAAACCCTAGGGGGAGGAGGCATCCAATGCCCTTCACACACGGTCTTCCCTCTACCTTTTCGCCTCAAACAAGCACGAGGCCCTCCCAAAGCATTACCATAAATCCCCAAATTTTGAGCAACCCTCCTATCCTCCGGAGTCATGGGAATCGAAAGATGACACTTAGCCACAATAGTCTCCTGAATGACTCCCAAAATTCTCATCCAAACCTGTCTTACCTGAAGCTTCTTATCCAAAAAAATCCTGCAGATCCGCTCCAGCCAAATTTTCCAAATGATTAAGCTGGGACCAATTGTCCAAGCAATATGAAGAAAAGTAGACTTAGGATGCGGACTACCCAACCGCCTCCAAAAGTCCTCCATCGAAGAAGCGTGCCAGCAAGGAAGACTCCAAGAATCCCACCAAAAATGCTAAATCTCCCCAACAAAAGAACACTGAAAGAAAAGATGAGACACAATCTCCTCGTTACTAGTACACAACACACACATGGAGGGGCCTTGAAACCCACGTTTCCGAAGATTCTCCCAGGTTAGACATCTACTTCTCATCACAAGCCAAGAGAAGTTACTCTTGGGCCAAGAGAATTTATTCCAAATTTGCTTCCACCAAGTGATCCCCATACTCCTATAGATCTACTTATCCAGCACCTTATACCCAGAAGCAACAGAGAACTAACCTTTCTGGTCATGACCCCAAGCAAGGACATCCTTATCATCCAAGGAATTACAAAACCTCTGATCAAGAATGTTGGCAAGTTTTTGACGATCCTCGCTTGTTCCACCAGGAGGCCACTCCTGTAAATTCTTCCACCGATAGGCAGTATTCTGGCCAAGAAACTGAGGGGATTTATAATCCTTCACGTACCACCAACCAGCCTCCAAAAACACTCTTCTCAAATCTTGAAGATGATGCGTAACCAAAATAGGGGGATGCCCATCCCAAGAGTCAAACCAAAAAAGAGCCTTTGACCCCCTATTACAAATCCAAAATAGACTCTGCTTAATCAAATCAACTCCTCTTTTTAGTGTACTCCAAACCATCGAGCCTTTGCCCTGGAGACAAAAATGAGGAACCTCACTATCCGCAACACAACCCAAGTACTTGAAAGTGAGGATCCTAGCCCAAGTATGTTGCTGCTGGGTACACCATCTCCAGTAAAGCTTTGCCGCCAAAGCTTGACCATTTAGATCAGCATGTCTCAACCCAAGGCCCCCTTCTTGCTTCAGACGACACACATCTTCCCACTTTACCAGGCTCCACTTCCTTGAGAGAAGATTACCAGACCAAAGAAATTGTCGGTAGAGATTCTCAAAATCCCGGACAAAGCTAGCCAGAGCTGAAAGCACAAAACACCTGTATAATGGGAGAGCCTGGACCACAGACTTCAAAAGAGTAACTTTGCCACCAATAGAAAGCCATCTGCAAGTCCAGTGACTGACCTTCTCACGAAACTTTTCAACCACATCCTACCAGTACAATCTCGGTATCGAATGCCCAAGAATAGGAATACCAAGATAAAGAAATGGGAGGGAGCCAATTTGAAATCTGAGAATCCTGGCTATTCTCTTCTGAATAGAATTAGGGGTATTGAAGAAATAAATAGAGGACTTATTCTCATGAATGCTTTGACCCGAAGCCAACAAATAACAATCCAAAGCTTTCCTCAAGTTAATCGCTTCCTCCACTTTGGCAATGCCCATCAAAGAAGTATCATCCACAAAATGTAAATGGGATTGAGTGGGGATTCCATTACCCCAACGCCACCCTTGGATCAAACCAAGCTCCGCCTAAGATCTCAAATATCTTCTAAGCCCCTCAACCATTAGAATAAATAAAGAGGATCGCCTTGTCGCAAACCCCTGGAAGCCCCAAAGAGATCTGAGGACTCCCCATTAATCAAAACCGAGAAAGACGAGGAAGTGAAACAACTCATAACCCACTCAATCCATTCACTCCTAAACCCAAAAGCCTTCAAAATCTTAGAAAGTCCCATTTGACTCGATCATAAGATTTCCAACTTAATAAACATAGCCTTCTCCCTGAAAGTAGCCATAGAGTGCACAGTTTCAACTGGAATAATCACCCCATCAAGAATCTGCCTTCCAGCCACAAAACCCCCCAGCTCTTCAGAAATCAACCTATCCAGCCAAGGCTTCAAACGCTCAGCGATCAACTTAGTAATAATTTTATACACAACATTACATAAGGCAATCGGTCTAAACAAATAAAAAGAATTAGCCCCCTCATGCTTAGGAATAAGAGCCAAAAAGGTAGCATTCATGGCCTTGAGCATTTTCTTGTTCCTTTGAGATTCCTGAACAACCTCCAAAAGATCAAGCTTGATATCCTTCCAAAACTCTTGAAAGAATTCTATTGGAAACCCATCTGGCCCCGGAGCTTTACCTTTCTTCATTTGGAACACAATACCCTCCAACTCAAACAGAGATATCGGTCTAATAAGAGCATCATTCATCCTTAGTCACCAATGCATGATAAGATGGACGCCTCAGCCTCCCAAGTTGGAGGAGAGTTATCAGAAAACAAAGTCGAGAAATATCTGACAACCTCTTCTGAAATCTCAGCACGAGTACAAAGGAGGTTCCCATCTTGAGCGTGAATAGAAGAAATAACATTCCCTTGTCTTCTATCTTTGACAAAATTATGAAAGAAAGACATGTTTCTATCTCCTTCCTGAAGCCACTCAATATGAGATTTCTGCTTCCAAAAGATTTCCTCACGAAGCTTCCATTCCTCCACCTCTTTATTGCCAATGCTTCAGCGCTACCCAACTCCTCAGTTAGTCCTTGGTCATAGATCTAGTGCGTCAAAGAGTCTAACTGATTTTGCACTCTCCTTTTAGCCTGGAAAACATTGCCAAAGTGATCTATTCTAGTGTTTCAACATATATTTAATGAACTGAAGCCTTTTAGCAAAAGAGTACATAGTGGTGCTGAAGGCCGGCTTTACTGCACTCCACCACCTTGGAATAAGGTCATGAAGAGAAGTATCCCAGAGCCACATAAGTTGGAACCTAAAAGATGGCTTCTTAAAGGAGGACCTAGACAAAGCAGCCGAGAATTTAACTGGCCAATGGTCTGAACCCCGCCAATCCAGAATTTCGGAACTTGTCACCCAGCTATCTCCCACCCAAAAGATGGAAACCAAAAACCTATCCAATCTTTCTTAAATAGCAACATTCCCAGACCTCCTATTATTCCAGGTGAATAAACCATTCCCAAGTTTGATGTCCACCAAATGCAAATCAGCCATATTGAAGTATTCCGAGCCAATTTTTTTCGTTTTTCAATTTCAAATTACAAAGCAGTGCACCCGTTAAGGTTAGAGGAGAAAACCAAAACGTGCAAGAAAGCAACTCTAACCAGAATGGCGCCGATGATGGCGAGCATTGGTCAGAGGATCTTCCTATTCTAAATGCAGGAAAGAACTCGACGTCAAGTATGTGCTACCCAATCCAATGCGGAGTGAGGGGCGACCATATGACGGAGTGGAAACTAAAAGCAATGCTTGAAAGAAACTACTGAAAGTTGAAACACTCAACACCCAGAATGTGCTTGCTGACCCAGTGTGGGTAAGTAGCGACCATAGGGCGGAGGTCTATCTATTACAAACTTCAAATAAAATTGAGCATTACAAATTCAAATCAACAAGCTGAAGAATGACTGCCAGTACTACTGGTCAGTTTACAATTTAATATCATACGCCTGTCAAGATGTTAGAGCGGGAAATATGAATCTTTACAATACAATAAAATCTCTCTTGGCTGAGTTCAAGAGGCCACATCAAATCATTACAAATATTGAAGTTAACATTCTGTTTTTCTGTTTTCCCCAAATCTGTATTTTGTAATTAAAAACAGCAGCCTATGAATTGATTCAAATGCTCATAGCTCCCTTACAACTCACTCAAATTGCCCAAACTAAGATGCATAAGACTAATATGATGATGGCGCCCAACCCAACAACTTAACCCGGACTCAAAATGCAACGAATGTTTAATGCACGAATCCCAAGAAGGCTGAAAGGTACGGCCTTGCTGAGAAAGGCGATTTCACTTTAAAAAATAATGCAAGCACTATAAAATCTATAAACTGGAGAATATGATTGCTCTTGACAAACAAAGAGAATGAGACGATACCCAGAAAGACTAATTTTGTATTTTTCAAGATATGAGTAAAACATGCAATCTGCTGTATTAAATGATGCTAAAATGCTGAAACACTAAAATGCCCATAACAGATTCAACAATGCAAGAAGCTAAACACAATGCTCAAACTAAATGCACTCACAATACAATGATTCACCACTAGATGTTGTCTTCCAAACACGAAGTGATGCCCAAGCTAGGAGGCCTTCATTCCTCGAAGCAGTCCCAGAGCCAATCCGGCAGCATAACAGTATATTTTCCAAAGATGTCCGAAATGATGCACCAAGACTCCTCTTTATAATTCTTCAGTTGACTTCGCAAAAACCCTAAAATCAGCTTTTAGGTCAAAACCCAATCTCCTCAAGGATGGGCGCACTTTCTCTTCAAGTCTTAAGAAATGATATTTTAAATGAATATCAACTTTGATAATTACACCCTTCAAACCTTGCTTTGACTTAGGAAATAATTAAAATAATCTCTTCAATGAGGGCGCCACCCTCAAAGACCACTTTTTAAAAACACATTAAGTCATTAAGTCTAAGCCAAGGGTCAACGTTCAATTATAATAATTAAAACGTGACTTTTTTTAATTAAATGACTTAACTTATCCTTTTGACAAGGCCCTGAAGTCAAAACTGAGCAAAACAACTGACCAACTGAAGCAGGGAGTCAACCGAGCTGAACACATCTGGAAAGCTGCCAAAAATAGAATTTACTAAAAATAGTAAATTCCAAAAAGTGCTCTGAATGCTGAGATGAACATACCACTGCGAAGCTCTCTGAAAACCCATAAAGAAACCGCCATTGAATCCATCATCTCTGAGCAATGACCTCCTCAAAATTAGGAAACCCTAATTTAACCTTCCGACTAGCCTTCGGGTTCCCAACGAAAAGGCCAACGGTCACTGGAACAATCAGGTTTGAGAAGGGGACATTACACATATTGTCTCTAAGAAGCATAGCAAAGGCATCCAACCAACCAGTACCCCCCTTTTCTCCTCCAAAGAATAAATAGCAAATCTCCTGCCATCACCCAAGGAAGAAAAGGCTCTAGGGAATGAACATATCTAATATGAGCCCACAAATTAACCTTACCAAAAAAGTCTATAGGAGCATAAATATTAGAGAGAAGAATTTTCTCACCAGTCTCCAGACCAACAACAACAAAAGAAATAGAATGCCGACTCACAATCCACCAAGAAGGAACAACTCTACGCAGATCCCATAAGCAAGTAAGACCCCTAGAGCTGCCTTGTGCTCCCACACAGTGACACATACCACGGCCCCAAATCTTGTTAGCCAAGTTCATTATACGAGCAATAGGCAAATTGGTCTCCTGAGGAAAAACCAAGTTCGGAGAATGCAGATGTACCAAATCTCGAATAGCCTTTTGTCTAGGGATGCTATTCATACCCCTCACATTCGAGGATATCACAATCTTTTAAGAGATTGAGAGAAGTGGGCATCAATAGTCCTTACCAAACCCGATTCCACCAAAGTTTCCCCAATTAACTTAACTTTTTCTTGATCCTTCTTCCTTCCTGCTTTCAAAGGCTTCTTAGGAGGGCTCTTCTTGAGAGATTTCTGCTGCAATCCTAAAGGAGTAGAAGAAGCCTTATTCTTTCCAGTCACCTCAGCACCTTTCTTTGGAACATGACTCGAGCATGGCACACCGAGCTCCGTTGGGGTATCCTGAGCTGAAGAAGCCTCTATCAACAGAGAGTCTGAGGGAGGGATATTCAAACCCATCTGAGCTTCAAGGCTCATTGATAGATTCTGATTACAGATAGGTTTGTGATGATCCTCCACAAGGTGATCAACATAGGAACCATCCACAACTTGCATGTCAATGGGAATGCCTTCCTCTTGAACCAAGTCCTCTAAAGCATCAAACATGTTGAATGTCTCATCTTCCTGTCTATCTTTTAAGGTTCTCTTCTGTCCCTTATTCTTGTTGTGGGGTTTAACTAGAACAAAACCATCCTTATCCATCACCATCCCTTGCATAGGAGCCTTCCCTCTATCTAGCTTCTGAGATGGCTGGGGAGGAGCAAAACCCCTGCTAGAATTGTTAACCACTCTGGGGCACTTCCGTTGAAGGTGACCGTACTCATGACAAATACGGCAGTGAAAGGGAAAAGTCTCATAATCCAACTGCTGCGTCCACGAGGCTGATCCCACACTCATGTCAATCGAGTCCGGTAACGGTTTATTCAAATAAATTTCCACACAAACACAAGCGTAATAAAAAATCTTCTTAGACAGGGTTTGTTGCGACAGACCAATGGGCTTACCAAGCATGAGCGCAATCATGTGTAATATATCATTTTTCCAACATTCCAAAGGCAATCGAGGGAGGTGAACCCAAACTAGGACTCTCGAGGGGAGCTCTTCGGCAGAATTAAAACCCCCGTGCCAAGGTTTAATGAAAAGACCCACCTGGTTGTAGAAATAAGGCCCACCTTCAAAGGCACGCTTTCGATCAGCAATGCATGAAAAGTCCACCAAAAAGAAATTATTAGCAACCAACAAAATCTCAAAGTCCCTCTCTGGGTTCCAAGTCTTAGGAATCCATGAATCCAAAAACGGAAGAGACACACGCAACCCCAAGAATTTGCAGATTAAAACATGATTGCTATAATATTCTACAACCTCCGCCATAGACTTCCGGCTTAATGACCGGTATAGGACGATTCGACGATCTTTCCAAGCACCCATTAATCTTGCGCAAGCGAGGCCTGCCGCTATGGGATGGTTCACCACCTCAGGAATCCATAAAGAAACCGAAACCCCACCCCACAACACAACCGCAGAGCTCACCCAACACCAACACAAAGGGAGCTGAACCGCACAAGGAAGAAGCCACACCCAGACAGGCCCCCAGAGCATGACTACTACACACATAGCCCATAGCAAGAAGAAGCCAGGTTGATGCCAGAGGAATGACACAACAAAGACAAGAAAAATGAAGCAAGGAAGAACCCGTGACAAGAAAGTAAAAGCCAAAGAAGAGAATAGTCAGCAGCCACCAACAACTAAGTCGCCAACACCAAGCCCAGCGAATCGATCCACCACAAAGTAAATGTACAGGAAAAGTAGCAATAAAATTTGAACACTAAAAACTCCACCCCTGGATGCACTATCAAAACCCCACCCCTGCACAAAGAATACACCAACAAATCAAAACCAAGGAGATCAAACGCATGCACAAACCAACGACGACATGCAGCCCGGGCCTCAAAGGCCGCGGGAAGCCATGCTGGAAACGAGTAGACGCACCATTTTCCCCCTCCCAGATGCCTAGTCTTCAAATAATAATATATTATTATTAATATATATAAATATTAACTATGCAATTCATTAAAATAAGGTCTTATTTTTCTATCCAAAAATATAATTTTTTTTGAAAGCAAACAACCATAAGAAAATCCTCTATATTTCCTAATTAATTTTATTTTCAAAAACATAACATAATCATCCACGAGACATAGTCATCATTTAAATCAAGACGCACAAATGACGTATTCAAAGAACACATATGCAATCATAATTACACAATGCAAAATGGATGCAACTACGTGAATGTGTGTGCACAAGAATTCCATCTGTAATGGCGTAAATTTTCACCTAGGCAAATTTCTTGTTAATTTACCCTCATTTTAGCCTTACAAGTCCGATGAGAAGGATTTGTTACAAGAAAGTCGGGACATGAGAAGGAAAATTTATATTAGGCACAAAATCAGCAGAAGTTATATGTTATACCCAAGGTTGCAATCCTACAGGTAGTCCACACTCAAGAAGAGTGGGTCGGAAAAAGTTAAGCCATGATTTTACAGTCCTTTCCTAGTCTCCAAGAGGATTGGAGAAGTGGCTTATGAGCTAGAAATATTGGAAAATTGTAGAGTACACAATGTTTGCCATGTATCTCGCCTCAAAAAGGCACAGGGACATAACGTAGTTCCCTCTGCTGATTTGCCACCATTGGATGAAGAAGGGAAACTCATTCTCATTCTTGAGGCTATTATTGATATCAAGAGTGTACTCTTAGGAGGAGAACCACCAAGGAATACCTTGTGAAGTGGAAAAACTTGTCAGTTGAGGATGCTACCTAGGAGAATGAGCAGATCTTGTAGCATCTAGAGTTGAAATTGCTTGGGGACAAACAATTGTAGGGAGGGAGGACAGTAATGCCTCCTCAAATTATAACTGAATTTATATTATTTTAATAAAACTAATGTTATAAGTTAAATTTAATATTAAGCTGAGTGTTATTTAAAATAATATTAAAAAGGGAGTTATAAGGTGTCTTTTCAAAAACCAGTAACTTTAATATTTTAATATTAGGAATTAAAGTGACATGAGTTTTAAATTATAAAGTTAAAAAAAGAAAGTGAATTTCAAGATTCGTATGGGAGTTACGATTGGAATATAGAAAATAAAATTTTGGAGCTCATTTTTGGTTATGAATAGAAATTTTTGGAAGAAAATTGGTTCTTTGCCATTGTTTACAAAACTTTGCGGATATGAAATCCTTCGTGAAGAATATCATCTTCGAAGTTGAAATATGCTTTCTGGGTGATCATAGACCATCTCTGTTGGGAATTGAGTTGGTAGCTCAAGTTATTTAATGCTCATAAAATATTGGTGATTGTTATTCAGGAGTCATGAGGTCTAACTCGCAGATTCATTTACCTTGATTTATAGCTGCTCAAATTATTTTTAAGAGTTGTCCTGTGAAGCTGTCCACATAAGAGGAATTAATCGCAAGTTTTATTGGGGCTGTAACAAATCTAGAGGACCATATGATTCAATGTATGAAGCGCCGTACACATTTTAAGTGGGTTTTGGGAAGTGTGAAGACTTGGCATAGACTTTATGTGATGTGGGAGTTAAGACTTTTCAATGTAGAAAGAAACATTTTAAACAAGGTCCACACCATGTGATGTAATGACCCACCCTAGTTTTCAGATTGCAAATAACATTATAATAAGAGCTTTAGATAGACAACTTCATTTATGGAATTAAGGAAGATCATCTAATGCATTGGGAGTGTTCACAACAACATTTTTGAGTATAAATGACAATGATATATATGGAACAGAGTGCAGACTTCATTCTATTTTATGCATAGTTCAATCTAAAAATAATACCATTGAATTGCAGAGCCATGCTCGGGTTCAAACCTCCTCACAAGCATTTTTGGGAAAATATATTGATAACAAAAACTCAAGGTTGCATGATACGACAACCCTTTCCATCCAATACGCATGCCACCATATCAAAAACGGGTACGGATACAGTATGGCACAAACACGGCTAGGATACCATGCGGAAGTGTGCTTGAAAAAACTGATATTTTCAGCCGTGCCGAATTCGTAGGGATTTGGCTACCCTAACACAAGTGACAAATCTGAAACATAACTCTAGTTTTATTTTAAAAATAGCAAAGCAACATGGAGTTTTTTGAGTTCTTTTTGGTTTAAAAATTTATAAATAAGCATGCGATAATGCAATCTTACACCATTTGAAATTTGTGATATTTTTTGTGAGATTTTCGAGTGCTTTTCTGCACGAAATTTTCCATGGATTTTTTTTTGAGCTTTATGAGGGTTTTCCTGTGCGATTTTTTTCATGGATTTTTTCAACGGTGCTTTTTGCGTGATGCGAGGGAGGAACGAGCCATGGAGGAGCGAGCCAGTTGTTCTACGCTAAAAAATTTAAGGTATTCACCGGCAATCTTTTGCAAATCTGCAACATGTTTGATTTTTCATCTGAGTGTTGGCGTATTCGTTCCATTCCTAGCTGCAATTAAATTGTTCCTACGCTGCACTTTGCCAACCTAGTGCCATTCGTCTCACTGCTAATCTTCGGTAGCCCCCTCCTTTTTTTTTTTCCTCTCCCCTTTTCTCTCCTCTCCTTCTCTTTCTCACCTTGGTGCGCCCCACCCTTGCCCCCGAGCCCCCTTTTTTGTTTGTTTGCCCCCCTTTTCCTCTCTTTCTTACCTCCTTTCCTTTTGACTTTATTTTTTAGCTTATTATCCTCTTTGTTGGTTTCTTTAAAATGTTCATGACTTAGGAAAAGTTAGCTCTCTCTCTCTCTCTATATATATATATTCATATTGTGCCTATTTTATATTTTTTCATTTTGCTAATTATTTGCTTTTCATATAGTGCCTTTTTATTTTCTTATTCATCTTGCTATTTATTTGCTTATTTTAGCTATATATATATATATTTGCTTTTTTCCTTTTCAAAATATATATTTACTTGCTTATTTATATATATATATATTTATTTGCTTATTTATTTGCCTATTTCCTTTTTATAATATTTTATTTATTATTATATATATATAATTATATATATACTTTTATTTGTTTATTGAGCCTTTAATATTGTTCCTTTTTAAAAATATTTTCTTTTCCCATTTGCTTATATATATATATATATATATGTTAATTGAGCTTATAATATTGAGACTAATTTTTGCTTCATTTTTAATCTTTTTTTCTACTTATTTGCTTAGTTTCTTATTTTTTCATTTATTTAATCCCTTCTAATTTCTTCCTTTCTTTTCTTTTTGAATTTCTTTGCTTGAATTTTTTTTCTATATTAGTCCTTTTATGATTGTTGCTCCTCTTTTTGGACCTTGGCTCTTCTCTTCATTTTATTAATCTTAATCCCTTCTTTATTATATTTCCTACCTTTTATTTGAATTCTTTTTGCTTATTCCTTGGTCTATATATATACATACACACCCTCTCCTTTGTGTCTTAATTTAGCATAGCTTTTTGTCCTTTTTTGTTCTTTTTAACTTATTTTGAGCTTCCTTCTCTTGGTTTTTAATTGTTTTTGGATCTTCAATTTCTTTCCTTTCTCATTATTTGCATGTACATTTTTGCTTTTTTTTGAGCTTTCTCTTTTGTTTCTCCTCTTCTTGCAAGTGTTTTGCTTTATTGCATTTTTTTCTCTCTTGCTTTATATATATTTATATTTATGTTCTCTCCTCTTATTCCTTCTTTTTCTTGTATTGTGGTTTTGGCTTTGTTTTTCGTGTGAATTTTTTGGCTTTTGAATTTAGTTTAATTTTGTCTCCCTTTTGCCTTGTATATATTATACTTAAATCAATAAAATATATACAACTTTATGTCTTATCTTCTTCTCTTTGCCTTTTTTGCAATTTTTATTCTCCTAGCTCTAGTTAATTTGTTTTCATTAGTCTCTTAATTGTCTGCCCTTATTTTTCAGCATGTATTATTATTAATAATTTTTTAATGATTTATTTCTTGTGCACATTGAATAGCACTTGGTCATTTGGTCAACCTTGTCCATCTTGGCACCTTGGTTCTTGTGCCTCCCTTCCTCAACCTCTCTCTTCCTTGCATTTTTATACAATGCTTGGTCTGCAACTTATCATTTTTTCCTTATGCTCTCTATTTTATCCTGATGATGGATCACAGAGTGTGATCCGAAATGTTGATGCAAAAAAAATTTGACACAATCTAATCTAGAAACATTCAGCAATAATCTTTATGGATTGTGGAAATACTTCAGCATTAAAAAATAATTTATATTTAAGAGGTTTTATTTTTAAATTAAATAGTTATTAAAAATAATTTAGATTTAAGAGGTTTTATTTTTAAATAAATTGAATTTGATTTTTAATAATTTTATTATGAAATTAGTTTTAAATAATTTTGTAGATTAAAATTTATTAGTTTCCAAATATATTATTTGATTTATTTTAATTTTTCTTTATTATTAATATATTTAGTTTAATTTAAATTAATAATTAATTTAGGTTTAAATTTGGAAGTTATTGTGAAAATAATTTTAGATTCATAGTTTGTATATTTTTAAAAAGTTAAATTTAATAATAATAAATATTAAATATATATTATAACTTATTCAAAGTAGATATTTAAATCAATTTATTAAATAATTTGTGTTTAATATTCAATTTATAGTATTTATGTTTTATAATTTTATTAAAAAGTTAATTATTGTAGGATATTAATAGTGACATCATCGTCATCCAATGACGAAACATCAGAGAACAATGACAAGTGGATCAAGCCAAACCCTAAATCTCCACTAGGGAAATATGTGACCATTGTGGACAAAATTCAAGGTGGTGGAGGTTATAAATGGATATGTCATGAGTGTCAAAATGAATATAGAGGCTCCTATACCAGGGTTCGTGGGCACCTTTGCCACATAACAGGGAAAGTGTGTGCTGTATGTCCTGGTCCAAATGTTGATGGTTGTACATGGAAGGCATTGTCAAATGAAAAAATTGCAAAATATCAAAAAGAACAAGATGAAGCTGATAATCGTGTTCAAGCATCAAAACAAAGGTCAATTCTAAGTCTAAATAAACCCCCATTGCATCTAGATTCAGCTTCAGAAACATCTATAGGTCACAAAAGGAGCAATTTAGGACCTCTGGAAAAAGCATTTACTTTGCAAAGTCGATAGGATACAGATCAAAATATTGCTTGTTGCTTGTATGCAAACGGGATTTCATTTAATGTGGTGCGTTCTCCATATTGGCAAGAAATGATTAGGTCAATTAATGAGGCACCAAAAGGATACAAAGGTCCAGGCTATGAAAAAGTTCGTACCACCCTTTTGTCTAAAGAAAAAGATATTATTGACAGACAATTGCTGCTGATTTGAGCTTCATGGAAAATCTCAGGTGTTTCTATAATTTGTGATGGATGGAAGAATGCTAGAAACAGGCCACTGATCAATGTGATTGCAATGAGTGCAAAGGGGGCAATGTTTTTGAAAGCCGTGGAATGCAAGGCTGATGAAAAAGATACCCAATTTATTGCCAATATTCTAATTGAAGCAATTGAGTTTGTGGGGCTAGAAAATGTTGTTCAAGTGATCGCAGATAATGCAAAAGTATGTAGAGCAGCAGGGTTGGTCGTGGAAGCAAGATTTCCAAACATCTGGTGGACTCCTTGTGCAGTTCATTCCTTTAACTTAATGCTACAAAAAATTGCAAAATTCAATGGATACAAAAAATTTATGAATAAGCCAAAGAAATTCAAATGTTTATTTGTAATCATCACATGTCACAGGCCATTTATTGGCAATTTGCTAAGTTGGAGTTGCTAAAGGTAAGTTTTCTTTTGTATCGAAAATATTTAAATCATCATTTTTTTGAAATATTTAAAATTTATTATGTTAATTTTTTTTTTTCAATTGAAGGTGGTTGAGACTCATTTTGCCACGCACTACATTGTTCTTAAAAGGCTTGTGGATGTGAAGCAAGCCTTGAAAAGTATGGTGATTAGTGATATTTGGGTAGTTTGGAGGCATTCTCAAATAGATAGAGCAAATAATATCAGAACACTAATTCTTGATGATGATTGGTGGGCTCAAGTTGACTACTTGCTCTCTTTCACTGAACCGATCTACACTCTCATTCGTCGTTGTGACACTGATAAGGCAGTTTTAGGTGACATCTATGATTGCATAGATACAATGGTTGAGTAGGTTAGAGACATTATTATAGCAAAAGAGCAAGACCCAACTGAATTTTTTTATAAACAGATATATGAGGTTGGAATATTCCGAACCAATTTTTTCAATTTTTTGAATGCAATTACAAACAACATGCACCCGTTAAGGTTAGTTGGAAACTCAAACGATGCGGAAGTAACCCTAACCAAGAATGTCCACCAAGATCCCGAGGCGGGCAAGGTGTGAGCATATGGTCAGAGGATCTTAATGCATTGCTGAACTGAGTAACTCTAACCAAGGATGTGTCCAAGGTGGACGAACATATGGTCAGAGGATCCCTACCAACTACAAATGCTGAAAGTAAACTCGACGCCAAGGATGTGCTTTCCAACCCAGAGTGGGAATGGAGCTACCATATGGCGGAGATGCTAAGAACTACAATGTAATTCAAAACGTAAATAGGCGGCAAGCCAGCCTCTTCCACTTATTCAGTGGGTATTACAAAGCATGAAGAGAAAGATTAGAAGATGCTGACAGTACTACTGTTCAGCTTACAATGTAGTAGAGAATGCCTGCCAAGAACATAAGATTAGAACTAATTAATGCTGCAACAATATAGAAGACTTTCCCTTGCTTAACAAGAATGCTAAGACCAAGAACTCCACTCAAAGGATCAATCTTGATATTCTGATTTGTGACAGACCTGCACTTGAAATGCTCAATCAGCAACACAAGGAACCACTAAATTGCTCACTACTCCCTCAATACTCAACTGAATGACCTCAAATTAGATGCAATGGCTTCCTATGAAGAGGGCGATTATGTTACATTCAAGAAACCACTCACAAACCTTAGTAATAATTTAGCACGCATCCCAATGCAGCTCTAAAGAGGGGCGGCCTGCAAGTAGGGGCGATTTGCTTTTATAAATTCAAGTTCTTCACAATAAAGTCTGCAAATTAGTACAAAGGGGCCCCCAACCTAGAGGAATGGAAATATGCAACACCCAAAATGAATATATTTTTATTTTTTGATGTATGAGCAAAAACAACATTCAGCTACACCGAATCAGCAACTCCAGAATTTAACTATAATGCAAGAAACTAACTACATATGCAAGCAAATGCTACAAAGAAAACCTCACTACAAAATCTCACTCAAACACATACTAACTCTCCACTAGTTGCTCTCTTTCAAGCAAGAAGTCGAGCCAAGGCTAGGAGGCATTCATTCCTCGAAGCAATCCAATCACCAATTTGGCAGCATAACTTTACCGTAGACAAAAGATGTGAAATGAAGACCCAAGGCTCCCTTTTATAACTTTGAGAAGACACCTCTAGAAGCTTCCAGAAGGTGCACCCAATCCTCAAGATGCTTTTAGGGTTTGACTTGACCATTGACCAAGCATCAAGGTGGCGTCCCAATTTCAAGAAAGATATAAATCATTTTTGAATAAAATAACAAGCTCTCCAAAGTTGGCGTACCTTTCTCTTTGAGCGTTTTTGACCTTTAGAAACATCAAATATTTCTTAATGAAATAAGCACCCTCAAAAGTCCCTCTTTTAAAAACAACTTAAAGTTGTCTCATTAGGCCAAGGGGTCCCAATATTAAATTATAACATTTTTCTGATTAAAATTACTTATCTCACCAAAAAATGCATCAAATGCCAAAATCAATCATACCAACTGAACTGACAGTTGAGGGAAGCCAACTGAACTGAAGCCAACCTATCCACTGCCAAAAATAGAATTTACTAAAAATAGTAAATTCTCGAAGATGCTTAGATTGCACTGCAAGTCATATCACTACGAAGCTCTCTAAAAACCCAGAAAGAATCCGCAAGTCAATCTCCAAATTTCGAGCAACAACCACCTCCAAAACGAGAAACCCTAATTTTACCCTCCGAGTAGCCTACGGGTCTCCGGAATAGGCCAACGGTCAACTGAAATCATCATGCTTGAGAAGGGGACATTACAGAGGTAATCAAGAAGAGATGGGATAAAATGACAACTCCTTTGCAATTTTTGGCATATGCTTTGAACCCGAAATACTACCATGTTTATATGCTGGCATTGCCAAATAGAAACACCAAATATGGATTTGAGGTAGTTGACGTATATGAAAAAGCCTTCAAAAAAATGTTTACAGATCCTAGAGTTGTTGGGGAGATTCGAGATGAGTTTGGGACTTTTGCATCCTCTGATGGAACATATGTAGATGTTGAAGCAATGGTAGATAAAAAGGAAAAGGACCCTATTAAGTGGTGGAACTTTCACGGTGCCATGACAAAACATTTGCAAAAACTGGCTATCAAACTTCTATCGCAGGTTTAATATTATATGAATTATGTTTTAATTTAAATTATTTCTTATTTTTTATTTTATTTGATTGCATGTCTTTGTAAGTTATAATTATATAATATTTTTTTACAGGTTTCAAGTTCTTTTGCATCTGAGAGGAATTGGAGCACATATGGTTTCATCCATTTAGTGAAACGAAATAGATTGGCAGCTAGTAGAGCAGAGGACCTTCTATATATTCATTCTAATCTTCGTCTCTTGTCACATTCCTCCATAGACTACATGAAGGGACCTAGTAGACTTTGGGATGTAGAGCCTGAAATGAGTGACATTGATGTATACATAAATGCATTGACACATCTCAATCCCATTGTTGAGAATTCTGACATAGTAAGAGGGTCCTCTAGTGAATCTTCATTTGGTTCTGAGAATCTAGTTGGTGGTCGTACTCAATCCAACTATCATAACTCTTTAGAGAATCTTGATGATTTAGAACTCCAATTTTAGGAGAATGGTGATGATATTTTTGATAGCATGTGATTCTGTGATGTTCCCTTCCCAGAACATATATAGTAACAGTTGTAGTTTGCTACAGGACTTGAACAATTTGTAAATGATAAACAACTTGTAGATGAAAGTTTGCACAGAAGGTAAGTTGTAACTAATGAAATAGATTATTTGTACCAATTAACTCAATTGATTCCAAAACATCATTCAGAACTTCTGATCATTTTAGATAAACAATGGGACACTTAAGATATATAGTTTCCCATACAGTCATTTCGACACCAAATTGAGAATTGTATTAAGGAAGTTACAGACATCTCCTTGACATTCAGACTCAAATTGCATAAACGATTTCAAAGAAGCTTAGTGTTTATAACAACCATATAAGCATGCCCGTGTAAGATTAGCACCACTGAAAATGCAAGACTTGCAATTAAAGGACCACAAAACATTGTATAACAGAATTATGTCAACGTTTCAATTAAGTTCGAGATATATAGGACATAGGAAATTCGTCTACAATAGATCCAACACAACAGAACCTCCAAATGTACACAGATGGGAATGATTGATTCTAGACGTATTCCAATAAGTTCAAAGGATGTGCACATACCCATTAACAACCGTTGTCAACTTGAACTGCCCACTATTGGGACTTAGAAAACATGTGAAAGATGATCCTTCATCGCCTGTGAAAGATAGACGCGTCAAGTATGAATCCTGTCACTAAAGGAAACACCACCGATCTTCGAATGAATACATTACATTCTCGATAATACTCTTTCCAGGTCCGTGATGATGTTAAAACTCCCACGCTAGCATTGGGTGATAATATTTGATTACAAAGACTCCCGTGATTGATATCTCGACTACCAGTATGGAACTCCTGCAATGCTCGATAGCAATGTCTCAAACCCATCTCCAACATTAGATTGGAAATGTCCGTTTGATGAGAAAAGCCCGATAATGTGATCACCAATGTTCCCACTTAGATAGATATTATGGCATGAATTTCATAACCAACCGGAAGTAGAACCATCGTATCTATATAGACTCTCAAGTTGAATCCCTGTATGACTCTGTCAATTCCGAGTGCAAAACAAATATGCTCCACTTGTCTACAATGCTCTTCTTTCTATTATTAGCCAATTACACAGTCGAAAGGTAAGATCATGTAAACAACCAACTCAGGGGCTACATCCTAGGAGGCCATCAAATTGCCTGAGAGTTTTCGTTCCAGTGCAAAAATCAAAACCAGACATTCTTCAATTTTTCGTGATTTCTTATTCAATACACCAATCGACATTTTATCGATCATCATTTAGTTTCGTCAACTGAATTATTTTTTGAAGACTTTATAAAGGCCTTTATAAAGTATTAAATATTTATTCATGACTTTATAAAATCTAAATATAGCTGATTAATTAATTAATTCAAAAGTCTAAAAAATAGTTAAAATAATTAAAGACTATTTGAATACTCAATTAATTAACTACAAGTATATTGGCTCAATTAAGAAACAGGGACATCATAGTCCCCCTTGCTCGGCATTGCTTGTCCTCAAGCAACTGCAAACCCGAGTGCTGTAATATCTGTTCGCCTTCCCATGTGGCGTCCTCAACAGGTAAATCCCTCCATTTGATTAAATACTCTTTGATTGTCCTGCTTCGCAACTTGCGTTCGCGCATGTCTAGAATAGAATCAGGCACCAATATCAACTTTCCTTCCTCATCCAGCGGAGGAAGCTCAAGGGATGGGGTAGTATGGTAACCAATTGCCTTTAAGGCACGAGACATGAAATACATTGTGGATTTTGCTTCCTTCAGGCAGCTCTAATTCGTACGCGACTTCACCTACCCGCCTTTTGATCTGATATGGTCCATAAAATCGTGGTTTGAGCTTTTCCGCACCACACTGTTTCAATGTAGATTTCCTGAAAGGCTGAAGACGCAAGAAAACCATATCACCAACTTCAAAAACCCTCTCAATCCTGTGCTTATCAGCATAAGGTTTTTGCTGATTTTGAGCATGTTGTAGATTTTCCTTAAGTGCCCTGAGAATATCTTGACTATCATACACCAACTCCTTTGCCTTGGGTACTTTGCTATCATCGAAAGCTAGATCCATGAAAGTCATAACATCATATCCGTATAAAGCTCTGAAAGGTGACATACCTATTGACATATGGTATGTTGTGTTATAACAATGTTCTCCCAAATGTAGCCATCGAACCCATGCCTTTTGCTGTCTCGACACATAATTCTGCAGGTATCCCTCTACCCACTTATTGACTATCTCTGTTTGTCCGTCGGATTGAGGATGGTAGCTCGTACTAGGAGATAACTTAGTCCCTGCCAATTTGAACAATTCCTGCCAAAATATGCTGAGGAACTTGCTGTCCCTATCACTCACAATATTCCTTGGGAGCCCATGTAATCAGAATATTTCTCTAAAGAATAACTTTGCTATCTGAGGTTCCTTAGACTCAGCAGAGATAGCAAAGAAATGTGCATATTTTGTTAACCCATCAATGACAACATAGATGCAATCTTTATTCTGAATTCGTGGTAAACCTATGATAAAATCCATGGATATGCTTTCCCATTTTTGATTAGGAATGGGTAAAGGCTGCAATAAACCCGCTGGCCATGTAAGCTCAGACTTGTTCTATTGACAAGTCAAACACTCCTTGACATACTGCAAAACATCACCTTTGAGACCCTTCCACAAGAATCTCCCCCAAATCTGTCTATATCTTTTGAAGAATCCTAGATGTCCTGCCAAAGGGGTGTCATGTATAGCTCGCATGATCTTACTCTTCATTTTTGACTCCGGTACCAAAAATATCCTGTTCTTGTAAAAACTCAAATCATCAATCACCTGATATCTATCATCGTGTAAATTCCCATCTATGATATCACACACAAAAGCACTCTTATAATATTCAACCAACACTTGAGATTTCCAATCAGCTGAAATCTCTGATAAAGAGCAGAGTGTTGGTTTCCTAGATAAAGCATCAACTACCACGTTTTTTTTGCCTTTTACATATTCAATATCGAAATCGTAAGCCTGAACTTTGCTTACCCACTTTTGCTGATGCTCATTCAAATCCTTCTGCTCAAGGAAGTATTTCAAACTGTTGTGGTCTGTTTTAACCACGAATTTCCCTCTGACAAGGTATTGCTTGAACTTCGTCAAAGTGTGCATAATGGCAAGCATTTCCTTGTCATAAGTAGAGTAAAGCCACTTCTCATCTCTCAACTTCCGACTCTCGAATGCTATAGGATGCCTGTTTTGCATGAGTACTGCACCTATCCCCTCACCTGATGCATCACACTCCAATACAAATGGTTTGGGCTGATTGGAAGTTTTAGTGAATGGCTTGTTATTCTTGAAACTTTTCTTCGGCGGCTGTGAACTAGAATGTGAAGTCTCAAGATCTAATGCCGTCCGGATAGCATCCTGCAAGGTCCTTGGCTTGAAAGCCTTCACCAACCCTCTCAAACTATAATGTAGTCCCTCTGTAAATTACATCACCACTCGTCTTTCTGATATATCTGGGACCATAACTACCACCTGCTGAAATTCGTTGACGTAACTATCAACATCACCACGCTGCTTGATCAAAGCCAATTCCCTGAAATAAGCCTCTTCATCTTTCTTGTCAAATTGAGCAATTGATTTGCTGCTAAATTCCTCGTAAGATTGGATTAGAGCATGATTTTGCGTCACTGTAATGTCCCCTTCTCGAGCATGATCTTTCCAATGACCGTTGGCCTATTCCGGAGACCCGTAGGCTACTCAGAAGGTAAAATTAGGGTTTCTTGTTTTGAAGGATGCTCTTGCTTGAGGTTGGTTGATTCAATGGCGGATTCTTTCTGGGTTTTCAGAGAGCTTCGCAGTGATATGTTCTTCTTGGCATTCTGAGCATCTTCAGGAATTTACTATTTTTAGTAAATTCTATTTCTGGCAGTGTTCTTGTTGGTTTCGGCATGGTTGACTTTCTACTTCAGACTGATCAGTTGGCTTGTTCATTTATGGCTTCGGGGCACAATTGGAGAGATAAGTCGAATTATTTAATTAAAGTCATGTTTTAATGTTATATTTTAACATTGACCCCCTTGGCCTAGCTCGTCACTTTAAGTTGTTTTAAAAGATGTCTTTATGGGTGGGCGCCTCATTGAAAGAAATTAATTATATTTCTTATAAAGTAAAGATTAACCCAAGCTCAAATTGGACGCCAATTTCAAGAAGGAAATAAAGTATTATTAAAAGTCAAAGTTTGCTTGGAAAAGTGGGACGCCTTCTATTGGAGGATTAGGGTTTGGTTCGAAAAGGAAGTTTAGGGTTTCGAGAAAGATCATCTGAAAATTATAAAAGGAGGCCATTGGTTATCATTGAGATTATCTTTTGTCTACAGGAATGTTATGCTGCCAGATTGGCTTTGGGATTGCTTCGAGGAATGAAGGCCTCCTAGCTTGGCTCTTCTTCTTGCTTGAAAAACAGCAACTAGTTGAGAGGTTTGAGTGTTATTGATTTGTTTTTTCAGTTATAGTTGGTTTCCTATCCTTCGTAGTTGAGTTTTATCATTTCCTGTCAATTCCAGAGTTGCTGGTCATGACTGCTGAATGTATATTTCTGCTCACAAGTCTCAAATCTTAAACATTCTCATTCTGGGTATTGTCTCATTGTGTTTCCCTATTGGAGGCGCCCCTTCATGAATATTTGCAGATTTTAATACGAAGTTTATGATTTTATAATGCAAATTCGTCATTCCTTGAAGGCTGTACTTTCTGGAGTGCCTTGGGATTCGTGTCAGTAATTAATAACCATTTTTATATGCCATTTCTTATTACTAAGTTAGGCGCCATCATTTTGAGGGTCTATTGCATCAGATTTGAGACAATTTGAGTGAGAGTTGAGGGAGTTTTGAGCTATTCATTGAATTTCTGTGTTGCTGGTTATTTATTTTAAGTGCAGGTCTGTCATAACCAGATTTAAGAAATCTGCATTTTCTTCCTTGGATCGGAGTTAAGAAAACATTAAAGGCTTTGTAAAAGGTTCCTTGCTGTTGCAACAATTTTGAAGAGCTCTAATATTGATCTTGTAGGGATTCATAATTATTGTAAGCTGGCAGTAGTACTGACAGCAATTCTTTAATCGTGCTTTTTCATGATTTGTAACACTCATGCTTTACATTTTGTAATTGCTTTGTAATATCTTACATCTCCGCCCTATGGTAGCTCCTTTCCCCCTCCGGGTTAGAAAGCACATCTGGGTGTCGAGTTACTTCAGCATTCTAGCTTATTTCCCTTCAAAGCATTGTAATTCTTAGCACTCCGCCATATGGTCGCCTCAACTCCATACTGGATTGGGTAGCACATACTTGGTGTTGAGTTCCCTTTCAGTACTTGTAGTGGTAGAAGATCCTCTGACCATATGCTCGCCATCATCGGCGCCATTCTTGGTTAGAGTTCCTTCCAGTTCTGTTTTTGCATTCAGATCCTCTGACCAATGCTCACACCTTGCCCTCATCGGGATCCTGGTGTACATTCTGGTTAGAGTTGTTTCAGTATCGTTCTGGTTTAGAGCTAACCCTAACGACTGTGGATTGCTCTGCTTGTTGCAATTGAAAATTTGAAAAAATTTGGCTCGGAATATTTCAGTCACCAATCCATGATGTTACCAATCATACGTTGCACCCTCCAGATGTAATGTTGCAAATTTAATTGCTTCTGTCTCCCACATTGGTTTTAGATTTAGGAAAGTATCCAACTTGTGAATCCAAGAACGGGTTGTAGTTTTCCCACTCCCGTCAAAGTTGGGCAGTGTAAGTTTACCCAAAGCATGCTAGTAGTCTCTGTGAGGCCCATGGGGTCTTTGCTCCTGTTGTGTTCTCCTCCTATCCCTCCGTTGATTCATATATTGATTCAACGTAATCTCTTGTCTAATAGCATGAGGAAGAGTGTGATATTCATCGTAAACTTCCATCACCTCATTAATCAAGGGTTGCTTTGCTTTTGGTTGTACCTCTTCCTCCTCATTCCTAGGAATGAATGTAGGCTGAAAAGGCCTACTGGATCCTCCTGAATTAGTTCCCCTAGGTTCATGGTTTCCAACATTGCTCCCATCACTTGTATTCTGACCCACTCTCAATCAACTATTGTTGGGACTGCATAGACTGCTGCATCATTTGTTTTTGGCCATGTGCTAAATCGTTCAAAATATTCTGAACATTATCATTTCCACTCTTGTTACCTTTGTTGTGTGAACCTTCTCGATTTGAATCTCCCATTGTTTCAATTTTCGGTGGGCCACCAGGAAATTGCCGGGCTGCAAGAACTGCAGAAAAGGTATCTTCTTCTAGATAAGGGTTAGCAACTTGAAATTGCCTCCGTCTCTGCTCACTCTCAAAATATCTTCGAGCCCTATCATTAGTGTTCATGAACCCTCAAGTTGGCAAGATTTCTGGCTCTGATACCACTGTGATGTTCCCTTCCTAGAACATATATGGTAACAGTTGTAGTTTGCTACAAGACTTGAATAGTTTGTAAATGATAAACAACTTGTAGATGAAAGTTTGCACAGAAGGTAAGTTGTAACTAATGAAATAGATTATTTGCACCAATTAACTCAATTGATTCCAAGCATCATTTAGAACTTTTGATCATTTTAGATAAACAATGGGACGCTTCAGATATACAGTTTCCCATACAGTCATTTCGACACCAAACTGAGACTTGTATTCAGGAAGTTACTAACATCTCGTTGACATTCAAACTCAGATTGCATAGACGATTTCAAAGAAGCTCAGTATTTATAACAACCATATAAGCATGCCCCTGTGTAAGATTAGCACCACTGAAAATGCAAGACTTGCAATTAAAGGATCACAAAACATTGTATAACAGAATTATGTCAATTAAGTTCGAGATATATAGGACATAGGAAATTCACCTACAATAGATCCAACACAACAAAACCTCCAAATGTACACAAATGGGGATGATTGATTCTAGACGTATTCCAATAAGTTCAAAGGATGTGCACATACCCGTTAACAACCGCTGTCAACTTGAAATGCCCGATATCAGGACTTAGAAAACATGTGAAAGATGATCCTCCATCGCCCGTGAAAGATAGACGCGTTAAGTATGAATCCTGTCACTGAAGGAAACACCACCGATCTTCGAATGAATACATTCTCGATAATACTCTTTACAGGCCCGTGATGATGTTAAAACTCCCACGTTGGCACTGGGCGATAATATTTGATTACAAAGACTCCCGTGATTGATATCTCGACTACCAGTATGGAACTCTTGCAATGCTCGATAGCAATGTCTCAAACCCGTCTCCAGCATCAGATTGGAAATGTCCGTTTGATGAGAAAGGCCCGATAATGTGATCACCAATTTTCCCGCTTAGACAGATATTACGGTATGAATTTCATAACCAACTGGAAGCAGAACCATCGTATCTGTATAAACTCTCAAGTTGAGTCCCTGTATGACTCCATCAATTCCCAGTGCAAAGCAAATATGCTCCTCTTGTCTACAATGCTCTTCTTTTTGTTATTAGCCGATTACACAATTGAAAGGTAAGATCATGTAAACAACCAACTTAGGGGCTACGTCCTGTTGATGCGTGTTTTGTGACACACCAAACACCTAGAATAAGAGAATGCCCAAAGGCAGCCCTATCCTCTCTTGAAAAATTACCTCTTATGCTAAGATTGCTAGAAAGGTCATACGGTAATTCCAATGTTCTGTTTTGGGGGATGGACAAGCTCAATGGATGATGTGATATGCTGGTTTCACAAAGGGACCTTGAATAATGAACTTACTGAAAGTAGGGATTTGGATTGATGTAACGCTGAATGCTCTTATACTTTTGGGATTTTCAGTTTAGAATAAAATGAAAAAGGGGGTGAGGGTAAAGGAACTAGGTTTATGCGAAACTACTCCTATGAACTTAAGAGACAAATGCTGGATAGTGAAATTCAAACCAATCTTTGCTTCGCCAAGCATAGTACTACAACTAGATAAAGACGGTGCAATCTTCGAAGGGTTTACGAAAGATATCCTATTACACTATATCACCATCAATTCGACCAATGCATATAGATAGTAGAATTCAAGTTAAGCAGTTTTAATGTTTAGACTAACCTTACACATCAAATTGAAAATCATCCAATTGAAAAAGGTATGAACTAATTCCACTATTTCCAACACTATCAATCTTTCATTCATCTAAAATACTTGAAAACAAATTTAATCTATTTGAAGAAGTCAATGAAACCATGCGGGCTCATAAAAATAACAAATGCTCAACTCTGAATCCACTTATTATTTAAACAGCAATATTGCAACAATTTCATAGGTCTCTCCCTGAATAAATGAAATGAATGGGGTTTATATAGGCACCCCAATTACAAAGCAACGACCAAGATTAAATTCGAGATCAATGGCCAAGATCAAATTTGATAAACCCTAACCCTAAAAGCATAACCAACTCAAAGACACATGGCGCAATCAGAACAAGCCACTTGTAGTATGGAAGACGATGACACCTTGCACATCATTCGAGCAAGTGGGAATCCAGAATGCAATTCCCTTTGGATCGCTCCCTAGCTGCAAATGCAAGAAATTTGGCTAACACAGAATCAAGTTCCTCCATTGAGACACCCGGCACAGAATCCAGTTGCACTCCAATCACGTCCAAGGTTTCAAGGCATTGAGTGAAAGTACCTTCCCACCTAGCCTCCTCCTTCTGAAAGTTCTCCATGAAGGTCAAAAGGGAAGACATATCATCAAGCTAATTCTCTGTAATAACCTGCACTTCCTTAAAGTAAATGTTCATTACATTTCTCTTCAATCCTCCTAAATCTAGGCCATTGGCATCATGATGCTCCTGTCCTGTTAATCCTTCAAGAGAAGTGAGGATTTTGAACTGAATTCTCTCAACTGTACTCCGTATAGCAGCACATTCTTCCTTTATTCCATCATACGTCTTCTTTTTAGCCAATAAGGAATGATACCACCTGCTGAAATCATATGAGGCTCCCTCCTCGATAACGCCTTCCTGGATCAAAATTTGCAAGGAAACTTCCTTTAGAACCCTCAAACGAGGCATCACTTTGTCCTGTACGTACTGGAAATCTTCCCAATGGTCTTCAACTTGACTCACTTCAGTTATCAGTAAGGCAGATCTGTCATAAGTTTGGGCGCACTTCTCTAAGAATTGCTCCATCTGTTTTGAAATATTGGTCACCCAACTCTTGGTTGCTTGACTCGTGACCCTCATAGCCTCAAGAACATCAACAGATTCCGGAGTAAGAGATGCTGGTGGAATAAAGACTGCATTTTCTTGGTGCAAAGGGGCTGTTAGCTGCTGAATGAACTCAATCAGCCTTAGATTTTCTAACTCCAACCTTTCTTTCGTCTCTTCCGTTTTATCGAACTTCTCCTTGATGGCTTTAGAAGTGTCTGCCAACTCATGGAAATCCTGATCTATTGTAGTTGGCCCAATGTCCAACGTTGTAACTTCGTAATCCATAGGAGTAATCTGATCTCTTGACTTATCAATCTTCGGGACTGCCACCTGTAAGATCCTGGATCCGGTATCATTCCTGGTGATCTGAGAATACTTTTTAGGCCTTTTTGGCATTTTAGCCTTACCAATTCTCTCTAGGAAGTCTTGTATGTTCTCAACTGGTTGAACTTCATCTAGTGGTATGGACTTCTTCATCAAACTTTCAGTTAACCAATCTGGGATTGTGGATAATTCCATCCCATCTTCTAATTGGACATCATCATTAATTCCTTTAAGAGCAAAAATCACCTCATCTCCTAGCTCTTCATTGTCCTCGAGGATCTCAGTATCTCCTGCACCTTCAATCATCAAAGTATCATCTCCTTCTAAACACTCCGTGGAGGCTTGATTTTGGAGAGAATCCAACTGTTCTAACTCTTGAAACTGAATTTCTTGCTCATAGCTTGGTTCAATATCAACAACGGATATCTTTTCAATCACTCCAACTGACAAAGTACTTGAAGATGATGGTTTTTCAGTCACTTTGTGCTTCTTACTCTCCAATTCTTCATTAGTTGATTCTTTTTCCTTTGTGTGAAGGTTTCCACTTACTTCCTTCCTCTTGCTAGGATACGAAAGTTCATCAAGACTTTCGCCAATTGCTTCACCCTGACTATCCTTATTGTTCAATGTGGCGTAAGTAAGAGAAATTCCTTCCTTTCTCAACTTGCTGATCTGACCATCAACCCATTCCCTTGAGTAAGTAATGATGTCCTTCATCAATGTGTTCAAATTGGCCATCTCAGGTAGTGTCCAGTTAGGCAATAGGATAGGCTTATCTTTTTCCTGTTTAAACTGAGGATGAATATAGTCCCCGTTGTCTTTTACTTGATCAGGTATAGGGAACAAGTCACACCTTTTCACAAGTCCAACTGGAATTCTTGACCAAGTCTTCTTTCTGACTCCATACTCGTCCACTAAATTAGACCAATAATCCGCGATCTGCATAACATGAAGGGACTTCTTCCCGTGAACCCTTAGGTATGGATCTTAATCGGACCTTGGATTATAAGTGCTGAATTTATAAAATTGCAACTCTACCCCTGCTGTTTTGGCTGATTGTAAAGAGGGGCAGACTTCTAGCATTTTTCCAATTGTAACTGGAAAATCCACTCCTTGTTTGTTCTTCTTTGCCTGAATGGAGTCTACACATGCTAGTTGCCTTGCAACTTCAAGCATAACAATTTTATCTGTTGGATACCGAGGAAGTCTGTACGGAACATCCGAGAATCCATGAATTCTTATATAAGTAAATGTCGGAAACTGGATAAACCAAGATCCAAACTTGTCAAGCATCACCATAGCTTCCTTAGATAGCCTCCTCTGAACTGTTCCTTGAAGAACTCGCGTGATATACATAAGGAAGGCGTCATTTGTTATCTTGAAATTGTCCCTGTAATGTAGCTGGAGCTGTGGGTAACAATCATATGATTTGAGTTGATCTTTCCGAAGTCCAACTTCGCCTTTACAAATCAATCCTTTGTACTTGGTGAACCGTGCCAGAATATAAACCACATAAGAACTCATGTAGAAGGTTTTGGTCTTTTCAAGGTTTCTCAACTGGAAATCGATATTATCACTTATTAACTTAGCCCAATTTATAGCCTCCATTCCCAATACGATCTCCTCCACATACGAAAACATCCATACCTCAAAGAAGGCTTCTTGAGAAGTTCCCATAACCCTGTTCAGCATATGAATCATATCATTGTATTCTATCTTAAAATCTGTGCAAATTAATCTCTTTGGCAACTTGGAGCGATGTCTTTTGGGTTCCTTGATCCAGTTAGAATTAATTATGTCCATACAGGATTCCTTGGCTTGATCGAACATGGCCTGTGATTCCTGTTGAGTCCTGTTCAACATTTTTCGGCGATGGGGAATACCAAATACTTCCCTGACTGAATCCTCTGTAAAGTACGCTAAGGTGATTCCATTGGGTGTTTTAATTGATCTTGTTTGAGGATTGTACCTTCTGGCGCACTCAACCATTAACTCATTGCACTGAACTGCAGGCGGAAATCCTGCTGCTTGATGAAGTCCAGACTTAACAATATTTGAGGCGATAGGCGTAGGCATTTCGTTTTCTGTACCAAACATCCTTCTCTTGTGTTGAATTGCATTAAATTGCTCAAAGTTCGTATCTGCCACTTTCTTCCACTTCGAAGATAGCTGGGATTCTGGATAAAATTCCTTCAGGACTTCCTTGACTTGAGCTTTCCTGACTCCACCTCCCACGTTCTTTGGAGAAGACATTGCGCCTGTAAGAAACTCGAAGTTAGAGAATTTTTAATAAATTTGCAAAAAGGCGATTTCTTGGCTGGAGAAAAGTTAAAAATTAATTTAAAAATCCAGAACTTGATTAAAGGCTGTTAAAGAATAAATTCTTAAATGCAATTGATCCGCCTTTATGATTTTCAAAGAGCATTCATGGAATTTAAAATAATCTTTTGGATTTTTAAAGGTTTATACTGAAGTTTTCCCGAATCCACAATGAAAAAATCCTATTCCCCTTTCAAAATCGCTAATGATAACCTGCAGTTGCTTGAAGAAAATCTGGAAATGAAGAGAAAAAATCCAATTCGATGTTCTGGAATTTAAGAAAAAATCCACTTGCAGCTGAAAAGGACGTCTTCTCTTGAGAGAGCTCTGCCTGTGAAAAATTCGACTTTGTAAATAATAAAATAATGAGCTTACAAGATTGTCTTTTATAATAAAAACCTTCCCAAATTGATTTAGGTCGATTTCTTCTTCTCATTGGTTGTCTTTTGCTTTTAAAACGAAAAAGCAATCTTATCCTGATCTTTGACTTTTCAAACAAGGCGTCCCTTTAGGCTTGATAACTAAGTTTCAAAATAAAACTTAATTTATTTCTTTTATTTTTGCCTTTAGCAAAATTCGACCTTCAACTGGACTTCTTGGCTTTTCAACTGGAATTTTCACTTACCATCGTGACTTTGCCTTAGAAAATTTTCGATTCTTCCTTGAGAAAATTCGACTTCCAACTGGATTTTTCACTTCCCAACTGGAATTGCACTTTGACTCAATTTCCTAAAGTCCAATTCAATAATTTCTCTTGCCTTAGTCGATTTTCACTTTGTCCCATTGGAATTTCGAACTCTCCAACTGGATTTCCTTGAAGAATGCGAATTTTCTCAAATAGATGAATTTTAATTGAATTTCTCGAACTTTCCAACTGGATTTTCTGAAGTTTCAACTGGATTTTCTAAATGGCGTACCTCTTCCAGACTTAGGCGAATTTCACCATGATCTGCTTGCTTTTTACTTGATTTTTTAGTGATTTTCTCTCAAAGGCGTGATTTTGTCCAGTTGATTTTTTTACCTTTGCATGCGCTTTTTCTCTGCTTTTCTCACCTTGCATGTGCTTTTTTCTTGCTTTTCTCATCTTGCATGCGCTTTTTCTCTGCTTTTCTCATGATTTTTCGACCTCTGTTTGATTTTTTGCTTGCTTTTCAGTTCCAAAAATGGAAACTTTTGACTCCAATGCCAGTGACACCTAACACTTTCTAAAAATAGAAACTTACTAAAAATAGAAAAAAGCAAAAAAGCAACTTTCTAAAATAGTAAATCCCAGATTGGGCCAGAAATGCCAAAAACGAAAAAAGCAAAAAAGCAAAAAAGCAGAATCCCTAAAAAATAGGAAGTGTCAGAATTGAGCGAAAGCACAGGCGATCCTCGTCTGCAGGGCCCTCTAAGCACTTCTATGATGTTTACATTCAGTTTCAGGCTCAAACTCCCAACTTGGCTCGGACAATGACATCAGACCTTGACATGAAATTCCTAGATACCAGAGACCATGAAATTGTTACTCAAAGCTAAACCCTAAGAGCAAACCAGCGAGGGTCCCCATTAGCAATGGGGCGATGTGTGGAAAAAGGTCACAACACGTCCTAGAAGGCCATCAAATTGCCTGATACTTTCCATTCCTAGTGCAAAAATCAAAACCAGGCATTCTTCAATTTTCCCTAATTTCTTATTCAATACACCAATCGACATTTTATCGATCATCATTTAGTTTCGTGAACTGAATTATTTTTTGAAGACTTTATAAAGGCTTTTATAAAGTATTAAATATTTATTCATGACTTTATAAAATCTTAATATAGTTAATTAATTAAATAATTCAAAAATCTAAAAAATAGTTAAAATAATTAAAGACTATTTGAATACTCAATTAATTAACTACAATTATATTGGCTCAATTAAGAAACGGGGACATCATAGATTCTATCAAACTATCAATGTATTTGAATTTTGTTTTAATAATAAAATTATATTTAAATATAAACATTTTGAAATATGTTGCATTTAATGTCTATATTGCTTATAAAGTAATGAAAAATTTCTGTAATAATTTAGAAAATTGTGTTATATATATGCGTGTATGTGTTTTTTATGAATGCTGTATCTTGCCATATCCATATGAGAGGTCTTGAAAAACAGCTGTATCCGTATCCGATACCGTATCTGTATTCGTACCCGTATCCATGTCCATGCAACTTTGCAAAAAATACTATCAGTAATACAAGGACAGTTAATACATTGAATTACCAGTTGCTCCTCTCCCTTGGTAAAGGCATCGCTTGTTAGAGCCTCACAATTTGCAACCAGACGTCCCCTATCAGATGTTTCACCAGCAGCATGTTGTATCCCCAGGTTGCACAATTTCCCACTCAGCAAAATGCCTATCAAGGGAGCAACATTTATCTACAGGCATTCACACACCTTCTCACAAAGTACAGTCAAGAGTTCGAGTCTCCCCACAATCTAAATCTGCACTTTAATGCCTTGGAAACCTTTGCATTGAATCAACAATATAGAGGGACATGATACCACAAATAGTTACCAGCCCAAACACTTGAAATGTTTTTCTGAACACAGATGATATCTAGCTGGAAAATGGACGGCTTGATCAATGAACTCAACCTCTCAAATAACTTGAATTTAAATGCAAAGGAATGTTTGCTTAGTCAATAGGCTAAGTTTGAACAAATACCCACAACTCAACAAGCCATCTTTTACTCCATCAATAGCTCAAGGGAGGTACGGCCTAGTTTGCTGTATGGAAGCTTCAAATTAAATAATGGCCTCTGATTGAGTGGTTTTCAATGCAGAGAACTTATTTCTCAGTCATATAATAGCCATTGGAAAGAACCTAGAGCTATCTTTGATCATCACAAGACAATACCAACATTAATGCATGTATGACACCCAACTGGTATGGCTAACACAGGAAATTACATGAGCAATTAACATTCATTGGTGCTGCTCAGATCTCATTGCCCAGGCCTAGAAACAGTTTTTAAACACTACCCATAACACTTAACAGCTCCAATCACCAACAATAATCAAATATGAAGTGCAATCTCACTCCCTGTATGGCTGGCTTGGTACGGATTGCTGGAAGTACGACTCAAACCAGACATTAAATATGCATTTTCAAACTTATGTCTATATTCAAATATCAATGTCCAGCTATGAGGAGAAATAAGAATGACACCCAAAAGTATATCTGCATCATATTTTGTCATGTCCCCATTTTTGGCAAGCATCAGTGATCGTGAGATTGGCCTATCATGAGACCCTCGTAGGCTGACAGAGTGGTTAGAGGGTCGTTTCGGAGCTTGGCTCGGCGTCAGATTGGCAGTTCTGGTCAATTGGCTTTCGTTTGGGCTCGATCGGAGACTTTTTGCGGAGTTGCTATTTTTAGCAGTTCCTGGCGGGCAGTGTGGGACCACTGCTATTTTTAGCAGTATGGCTTCGGCAGCATCCGGAATCACTTCAGAGTTCGTCAGCATTAGACGGAACAGGAAACGGATAAGTAACGGGAGAAATATTAATATTTAATTACATTGATTAAATATTAATTAATTAATGATTATATTATAAAGTTATAATTTATAATTATAACTTAAGTGATTGCCTTGAGGGGTGCGCCAACATTAAAAGGGGGCCAGTTGACGATTAATTAAATATTAAAATATTTGTCGGAGAACTATTGAAATAATAAAAGATTAAAAGTGAAATATATTAAAATTCCCTATTATTAAGGAATTCGCCTTTTTGAGAAGATTAAAGGGTTTTGCCTTGAAAGTTGAGCCATTATGACATTTGATGATTCGAAAATTTGCCAGTCTTTGCCAGAGAGTGAAGACCTTAGGGTTTCATCTCGAATTCGTTGGAGAACGAGCCATCTCCATTGAATCAGTTCAGAAGGTGTGAGATATCACCCGATTTACTGCCAGCAGAGGTTTTCTCATTCAGAGTAAATCACAGAGCTCCATAGTTATTGATCTACAGAGTACCAGAGATCTTATTCTTTCAGAAGAACACCAAGCATCAGGGCGCACCATTCCAGAGGGTTTATTATATTGATATTCTGGAGATTTAAAGAGGAGGGCCGTACAAATCAGTCAATGCTGATCAGCCGTACCTCTCACAAGCCGTACTGTCTCTTCCCTAAGTTATGCTGAGGGTTTTGATTAGCAGAGTCTACCAGAGTGAATATCAAGCTGAGGCGCCAACCTTTGTGCTTACTAGGGATCTTCCATAAATGAGCCGTACTTATTAATTGCTGCATGCTGTATTTCTGGCCGTACTTCCCTGTACTCTGGCCGTACCAGCAGTAAAGGGGCGAGTTCATGCTTTGGGAGAAAACGCCTTTCAACTTGGACTGCACTCTTCAGCATAGGAAGCGCCTAAAGGTCTGGATCAAGTTGCCACCATAGAACAGAGGGAGAAAGGACATGTATGATCTCAGCTGTACCAGATTACCAAACATTTATTGCTGTTACCAGGTTTTTCTTCTCTCATTAACAAGGTGTATTCTTTAGTGCATGTTAGCAGATCCACATTGTAATGAACTCAAGTGAATAATAGATGAAACGCCATCATTCTAGATTGTATTTCATGAGCATATTGAAGATCCAACATTTTATTTGAATTTAATATTAAATTCTAGAAAAGCCGTACTGTTCATTTATTTCATGCAATAACGTCAAAAACAGTCAAAAACCCAAAACTTCAGAAAAACAAACTTAAAACTTCCAGATTCAGGATTAGGGGAAACCTAGGGTTTCTACAGTGGTATCAGAGCTAAATCCTGCCATCCTGAGGGTTTAGCCGTCTTCTGCAGCCGGAACAGTTGGGTCTTATCAGGTATTTATTTATTCAGGCGAACTTTGGTTGACAGGCAACAGGGTTCGATCTGGCAGCCGGGAAACATGGCTGACAGAACTGACAGAAGTTACAGGACTGATAGAACAATTAATCTTAGAACAGAGATTGCTCACAGTGACAGAGGTCAGGACCGTGCAGAGGTCTTGCATGCACTCAGAGAACTTAGTGCAGGTCAACGGCAGTCAAATGGTGTATTACGACAGGTGGCAGTTGCACTTCAGAGACTGGATATTCTGAGGAGATCGTCATCACATCGTGACGATGACAGGAGTGCTACATATTCACAGAGAGCTCCTAGGTCAGTGTCGTGGACAGCAGGTAGGCCTACTAGGCCCACTTTCACGAGACAGGAGCCCGATGAGGTTGTAACAGGTGAAAGGCATGAGGGTTTGTTCGCCGGTACATTTAGGACAGTGAACAACGAGTGGCAGTTAGTATCACCTGAGAGTAGCGGAAGGATCTCTATTGACAGAACACCACAAAACACAGAAAGCGAAGTGATTGGCATGTTTAGGGAATATAGCATTCTACCTCAGAAGATTAAAGAAAAACTTCCTTTCATAAGTTATGTGGATGTGCACCCGAGTCTTGGCCATAAGACGGAGTTTGCAAAACAGAAATATCTCACTACAGCTCGTGAGTTGTTTACACCGGAAAGGACAGAGAATCTACACATAAGGATAATACCACTTTTCGTCAGAATGATTTGATGTCTTCAGTTTCCTATCAAGGGGGCAGAAATTTATATGATGAATTTGATAGAAGTGCTGATTTGGTTCGTGAGCACACTAGCACAGCTTGGGGTAATAATCTGCCTACATCGTCTTTTCAGGAGGAGACTCAAGAAGTTTCTACGATGGAGGCTACTTCTGATTTTTATGACAGCGTTGGCGAAACTTTGCGTGAGCATGACACAACAGAGGTTTCAGAGTTGCAAAATAACCCTATTGAGTTGTCATGTGAAGAGACTCAAGAGTTGGGTATTACAGACGCAATAGGTGTTGAGAATTTATATCATGGTGAGTCTGATTTTCTGGATCAGACCTTTGAAAATCAGCTTGAGGAGTCATATGATGATATGGAATCCCGGGATCATGCGTGGGATGAGCATGCAGTTACTTGTGGAGTAGAAGCGTGTGAAGATACTGTCATACCAGCAACTTCTACCATACCAGTTGAGCCATCCTTCGAGGTACAGAGCAGCAGTACCTTAGATGTTGAGGTGTGCGTGGTTGAGAGCACACACGATGCTGCAGATCATGAGGTGAGCGATGACGGATCAGCGTCATATCATAGTGCATATGGTGAACCGGAAATCTTGTATGGGGGTCGTAAGCTTCAGAATCCTCATCATTTGGTTGGGCAACTACATGTGGATGACACTATGATTGCTACCGCCCTTGAGCATTTTGACGTTGCTCGTCAGATGTTGACTACCTATGGTTGGAGTCCGCCTTCGACCGATGAGCACAGTGAGAGTGGTTTTTCCCTTGCAGTGATACATGCACTCCGAGAAGCAATTGGAACGATGAAGCAAAATTACCTCAGATTACTAGCAGACAGGGATTTCCTTCTCGAGTGGGATTGCATTTGTTATGATGCATGGAAGGGAAAAGAGGAGCGGATCGATGAGCTCACTCATGAGCGTGAGGTGACTATGGATTCATTGCAGAGCACCCAGTTGGCTCTTCGAGAGTCATAGTTACAGATTGAGAGGCTTACCGTGGCGTTGAGTTTGGCACAATCTTTACCACCTTCGGATGTAGTTCACTCTTGCTTGGCAGCGGTTGGTGAGGAGTATACACCCATGGTTCATAGCAGGGAGGGAGATGTTGAGGATGAGGTTACATCCCTCACGGTCACAGGATCAGTTGATACAGGTAGTATGAGTGCACTCGATGAGAGTTGCAGTGAGCCTTGCGTTGCACCAGGTTCTTTTGAGATTAGTTCTGCGATAGGTGATGCAGGGCAGATCGTTGATAGTTCCTATGACATGGTTGTTGATTCACTCGAGAGTTGTGTGACAACCCTCGATACTTGTCCATCTTCACAACAGATATTCAGAGTCTCATCCAGTTGGGAGATTGGTACTTGTGATGATTTGTTTCCCTCTCCTGGAAGCAAATCAATCGTTTCATTTGATGCAGTTGACTATGGTCGGCAGCTGGTTGTGCCAAGTCAGGAGTACAACTCAGTTTATTATTCCAGCGATTCAGAGATGGATGATTCCGATCAGGAGGGAGTGATTGTGCAGTTTGTGAACAATCCATTATTTGAATTTGATGGTGGTTTGGTCTATGATAATCCACTCTTCGAGTTGGAGGCTGATCGTACTCTTGACGTTAGTTCTGAGTTGAGTGATGATTGTAGTGTTTGGGATTGTTCCAGTGCATCGCAATTCCAAACCAAACTCACAGAGGAGTTCAATGAGGTGTACACGGTGAGGAGTGCTTACAGTTTTTCCTTTGATCCACCCGTACATGATTCATATTCGATGCACGATTCTTGTGCACAGGGTGATTCTCTCGGTACAGTCGAGGGGAGTAGTTCATTACTGTGTGCAGAGCTACCATCTTCACAAGATGGGATTAGCGGATGCAGGTATTTGACTCGGCAGTTTGCGGGGTATTACTTGCAGGGGCAGCAGTCTGTTATCCATCATGCTGATATGTATTCGTTAGGGCTTGATACTTCTATGTCGCAGATTTTTCATATGAGTACATGGTTTCAGGGCGACTATGGTGTTAGTCGGCATGATGGTTTGGACAGTTATCACATCCATGAGTATTTAGCAGAAGACAGGGAGAGATTCAGGACAGTAGATGCTTCTAGAAGTTTTTATCTCTGCATGACGGATGGATGTGGATTCAGATTGTATTGGGATCCCGGTGGCGACAGCTTTGGCACCGAGCATGGGATGGGTCCCAATGGGTTACTTCACTATTCTCAGCATGGTGAAGTTGGAGGCAGTAGAGCGCAGTGGCAGCCTGAGGAGGACCGTCACGACAGACTCTTACGCTGGGTTTGGGATCCAGGCATTGATTGCGCAGTTGAGTTTGATGATGCTACAGGAGATAGTTCGAGATGTGTGGGACATTACACAGTTTCCTTTTGGGGCCTTCCGAGGATTCGAGTTTGTTTGCAGTGGAGATTGCTTGGGGTCAAGCAATTTTAGGGAGGGCGGACTGTCATGTCCCCATTTTTGGCAAGCATCAGTGATCGTGAGATTGGCCTATCATGAGACCCTCGTAGGCTGACAGAGTGGTTAGTGGGTCGTTTCGGAGCTTGGCTCGGCGTCAGATTGGCAGTTCTGGTCAATTGGCTTTCGTTTGGGCTCGATCGGAGACTTTTTGCGGAGTTGCTATTTTTAGCAGTTCCTGATGGCAGTATGGCTTCGGCAGCATCCGGAATCACTTCAGAGTTCGTCAGCATCAGACGGAACAGGAAACGGATAAGTAACGGGAGAAATATTAATATTTAATTACATTGATTAAATATTAATTAATTAATGATTATATTATAAAGTTATAATTTATAATTATAACTTAAGTGATTGCCTTGAGGGGTGCGCCAACATTAAAAGGGGGCCAGTTGACGATTAATTAAATATTAAAATATTTGTCGGAGAACTATTGAAATAATAAAAGATTAAAAGTGAAATATATTAAAATTCCCTATTATTAAGGAATTCGCCTTTTTGAGAAGATTAAAGGGTTTTGCCTTGAAAGTTGAGCCATTATGACATTTGATGATTCGAAAATTTGCCAGTCTTTGCCAGAGAGTGAAGACCTTAGGGTTTCATCTCGAATTCGTTGGAGAACGAGCCATCTCCATTGAATCAGTTCAGAAGGTGTGAGATATCACCCGATTTACTGCCAGCAGAGGTTTTCTCATTCAGAGTAAATCACAGAGCTCCATAGTTATTGATCTACAGAGTACCAGAGATCTTATTCTTTCAGAAGAACACCAAGCATCAGGGCGCACCATTCCAGAGGGTTTATTATATTGATATTCTGGAGATTTAAAGAGGAGGGCCGTACAAATCAGTCAATGCTGATCAGCCGTACCTCTCACAAGCCGTACTGTCTCTTCCCTAAGTTATGCTGAGGGTTTTGATTAGCAGAGTCTACCAGAGTGAATATCAAGCTGAGGCGCCAACCTTTGTGCTTACTAGGGATCTTCCATAAATGAGCCGTACTTATTAATTGCTGCATGCTGTATTTCTGGCCGTACTTCCCTGTACTCTGGCCGTACCAGCAGTAAAGGGGCGAGTTCATGCTTTGGGAGAAAACGCCTTTCAACTTGGACTGCACTCTTCAGCATAGGAAGCGCCTAAAGGTCTGGATCAAGTTGCCACCATAGAACAGAGGGAGAAAGGACATGTATGATCTCAGCTGTACCAGATTACCAGACATTTATTGCTGTTACCAGGTTTTTCTTCTCTCATTAACAAGGTGTATTCTTTAGTGCATGTTAGCAGATCCACATTGTAATGAACTCAAGTGAATAATAGATGAAACGCCATCATTCTAGATTGTATTTCATGAGCATATTGAAGATCCAGCATTTTATTTGAATTTAATATTAAATTCTAGAAAAGCCGTACTGTTCATTTATTTCATGCAATAACGTCAAAAACAGTCAAAAACCCAAAACTTCAGAAAAACAAACTTAAAACTTCCAGATTCAGGATTAGGGGAAACCTAGGGTTTCTACATATTTCCAACTAACTGAAATATGAGATTCATTGCATCACCTGGTACTGAATAATAAACCCATCCTCAATCTTGCAGGAATGTAAATCGAATATCTTCAAATACGCAATTGAAGCACAAGTATAGACTCTGAGTGAATATATCGGCTATCACCCATAGAGGATCTTTCACCATCATGGATGATATTCTCCAAGAGGGGTTTTGTTTTCCAGAGTGTCAAGATGAACCAGGTTCAATCTCCAGACCCACATGGGTTTCAAAAAGAGAAATAGAATAATCCAACATAACCAAATGAGCTCTCAAAACCTCCTTTTATACTTTTCCCACCAAACTCTCCGGAGGCTTCTAATTTAAAATTCACTTTTTAATTAAAACACCCTTTTAACTCCATAAATGACCTTTTCATTAAAATAATCATATTTTGACACACAAGGACCTTGTTTAATGCATCCATGATTTAAAGCATGAGCAATAATACTAAGGCCCATTTTAAATATTTTAATTTATATTTGGCAACCTTAGTAATTTAATTAAAATATAACCATTAATATACTCAATTTGCGGAAACTGCCAGAATGCATCTGAGTTGGAAAACTAACTGCACAGTAGTGATCTTGATGAAGAGTATAGATGAACGGATCCGACCAGGTGACTTACTATAAATAAACACTCTTTCCAAGAATCTTGGAGCCCAAACTGGAAGCCGAAAATAACATCCGAGAGTATCGTAGAACTCCTCTACACCCTCTAAACTCACTGGTAACCTCAGATTATCCCTCTGATCATGCAGACACAAACCCAAAAAAACATGTCCGACTACAAAGCAAGAGAACCCTAAAATGGGGACATTACAAGTAAATTCTGTACAGATGAGGAATATCGTGGTTTCTTCTTGGAGCGCCGTATGAATCACATGTATTGCGCATTATCTTAGGAGTTAGAAATTTCAGAAAAGAATTTATTATTAGCCATTGTACTACTCAGAGGAGGTTGTAATTGAGACGAAGCTGCTGTAGAAATTACCTGTGCATATTTCAAAAAGGGGTTGCTGTACAGTTTGGAAGAAAGTTGTACCAAGTGTTTTCTTCTGCATTTAGTTGGTGAGAGTTATACTAGGTTGGAAGGAGAATTTAATGCGCTGCAAGCTTTCCAGATTATGAATTAAGTCTGAGTATTCAATGTAATTCTGTATATTGTCTGCCGAGAAAATTAACTGTTGTATATATATATTTCCTGCAATTATTAAACTAGCTGTTTGAGAAACCTGTGTATTTAATTCTGAAAGTTGAGAGATTAGTTTCTAAGGTAGTTGTTGTGAGTTTCTTGTAAAAGTTTAAACTTCTGGGAAGAAACCAAAACAAACACATATATTAACTTCATATCAGCAACATGTTTGACAAAATGTCTGATTGGTGCAATTGATGAGAGTGCAAAAATTGGGGTAGTACATTTCAACTTTTAAGCTTCGAAATGTTTGAGATTCTATGTGTATGATTCAGCTAAGCTTTTCTACTAGCCAGTTATCACTGAGAGAGACCTTATAATTGGATAAATTCATTCATGTAATCTGCTTGAATTTTTAGCCATCCTAAGTGAATTTTTGTGTTTTAGTTTTATATTTCTATGTGATGGATGGTTATAATTTCTAGAATGATTGCTTACAAGAAAATGTTTTTCTTTGCACATTCTAAGATTTGTGAGATAATTTAGTCTGTAAAGCTTCCCCTTCTAGTTGTCATTGTAGTATGCTTCTTTGTTCAGGATTAGTTTTGGAAAAAATTTACTCCCTTCTTGTGGATTTAGGAGTAAGGAATGAATTATCATTGAAACAAAGCAATAAGCCAATTTTCATGTTGTTTAGAGGTATGAAAATTGACAAGATATGCCCATCTTGAATAATTTTATGACTCTATACTCTATAGACTTATATGACTCTTATTTACTCAATATGGGATTGTTTATGTATTGTTAATGGATGAGTGAAATAAACAGTATGCTAACTGGTTTTCATATTCTGGATTAACATACATTCTTTGTAATATACTTTGCCTCTCTTGCTAGATCTCAAGGCATACATTTTCACAAGTTCCTGAGCAAACCCATGGGGGCAATACCGTTGAACAAGATGTAATTTCATCAACTCTGAATTATCTTCTGAACTTCTAGTAACTACATGCTAGTTTTGGTGTCAGTTATTGTTATTGAAAAATGATGTTAATTGTTTCTGTAGATAACAAGAAGGTATATTCATGATCAAGGGAAGACAGTATCCGAGGTTGTTCAAGAATGGAATGTGAAACTTGATGCTGGTGAAATTGGTAAGTGTTGATGCGTGTTTTATGACACACCGAACACTCTAGAATAAAGAGTCCAAAGACGCTCTATCCTCTCTTGAAAAATTACCTCTTATGCTAAGATTGCTAGAAAGGTCATACGGTAATTCCAATGTTTCGTTTGGGGGGATGGTCAAGCTCAATGGATGATGTGATATGCTGATTTCACAAAGGGACCTTGGATAATTAACTTACTCAAAAGTAGTAATTTGGATTGATGTGACGTTGAATGCTCTTGTATTTTTGGGATTTTCAGTTTTGAGATAAAATAAAAGAAAAGGGATGAGGGTTTAGAATCTAAACTTAGGCTAAACTACTCCTACGAACTTAAGAGACAAATGCTAGATAGTGAAATTTAAACCAATCTTTGCTTTGCCAAGCACAATGACTACAACTAGACAAAGATGATGCAATCTTCAAATGGGATTTACGAACAATGTCCTATTACACAATACCACCATCAATTCGAACAATGTATATAGGTAATAGAATTCAAGTTAAACAGTTTCAACGTTCAGACTAACCTTGCACATCAAATTGAGAATCATTCAATTGAAAAAGGTATGAACTATCACTATTTCATTCATCTAAAAATATGCTGAAACTAATTTACTTTATTGAAGAAATTATGAACCATGCAAGCTCTCAAAATAACAAATGCTCAACTCTGAATCAAATTATTATTTGAATAGCACTAGTAGCAACAATTTCACAAATCTCCCTTGAATAAATGAAATGCGTGGGGTTTATATAGGCACCCCAATTACAAAGCAACGACCCAGATTGACTTGAGATCAATGGCCAAGATTATTTCAAGAAACCCTAACCCTAAAAAGCACAACCAACTCAAAGGACACATGGCACAAGCAAGACGAGCCACTTGGAGTATGGCAAACAATGACACCTTGCAAATCACTTGAGCAAATGGGAATCCAAAATGCAATTCCCCTTGGATCGCTCCCTAGCTGCAAATGCAAGAAATTTCGCTAACACAAAATCCAGCTCCTCCATTGATATGCTCAGCATAGAATCCAGTTGCACTCCCATTATGTCCAAGGTTTCAAGGCATTGGGTAAAAGTACTTTCCCATTTGTCTTCCTGCTTTTGAAAGCTATCCATAAAGGTCAAAAGGGAAGACATATCATCAAGCTGATTCTCTGTAACAATCTGCACTTCCTTGAAGTAAATATTCATTACATTCTTCTTCAATCCTTCTAAATCCAAGCCGTTCGCATCATGATGCTCCTGCCCTGTTAATCCTTCAAGAGAAGTGAGGATTTTAAACTGAATTTTTTCAATTGCATTCCGTATAACAGCACATTCTTCCTTCATTCCATCATATATCTTCCTTTTAGCCAATAAGGAATGATACCACCTGTTGAAATCATATGAGGCTCCTTCCTCAATAACACCTTCTTGGATCAATATTTGCAGGGAAACTTCTTTTAAAACCTTCAAACGAGGTATCACTTTGTCATTTACGTACTGAAAGTCTTCCCAATTGTCTTCAATTTGACCAATTTCTGTCATAAGCAAGGCAGATCTGTCATAAGTTTGAGCACATTTCTCCAAGAATTGTTCCATCTGTTTTGAGATATTGTTGATCCAACTCTTAGTTGCTTGGCTTGTGATCCTCATAGCTTCAAGAGTATCAATGGATTTTGGAGGAAGAGATGATGGCAGAATAAAAGCTTCACTTTCTTGGCGCAAAGGAGCTGTTAGCTGCTGAATGAACTCCATCAGCCTTAAATTTTCTGATTCTAGCCTTTCCTTCTTCTCCTCTGTTTTATCGAACTTCTCCTTGATGGCCTTGGAAGTGTCTGCTAACTCATGGAAATCCTGTTCTATCGTGGTTGTCCCAATGTCCAACATTGTAACTTCATAATCCATTGGAGTAATCTGATTTCTTGGCTTGTCAATTTTTGGGACGGCAACTTGTAAGATTCGGGATCCTGCTTCATTCCTGATAATCTGAGAATACTTTTTAGGCTTCCTTGGCATTTTAGCTTTGCCAATCCTCTCTAGGAAGTCTTGCATGCTTTCAACTGGTTGGACTTCATCTAGAGGTCTAGACTTCTTCATCAAACTTTCGGTCAACCAAGCTGGGATAGTGGATAATTCCATCCCATCCTCTAATTGAATGTCATCATTAATTCCTTTCAAAGCAGAAATTACTTCATCTCCCAGCTCTTCATTGTTTTCAAGGACCTCAGTATCCCCTATGCCTTCAATCATCAATGTATCACCTCCTTCCAAACTCTCAGTGAGGGCTTGCTCTTGGAAAGAATCCAACTGTTCCAACCCTTGAAATACGACCTCTTGTTCATGGCTTGGTTCGATCTCAACAATGGACACCTTTTCTATTACTCCAACAGATAAAGTTCTTGAAGATGATGGGATTTTACTCATTTTTTGCTTCTTACTCTCCAATTCTCTGTCAGCTGCTTCTCTTTCCTTCGTGTGAAGATCTTCACTCACTACCTTTCTCTTGCTAGGACATTGTAGAAACCCTAGTTTCCCCCTGTTCCTGAATCTGATGTTTTTGTTTGTTTTTCTGAAGATTTTGGTTTTTTTTGGGTTTTTGTGCAAATAAAGAAAAATTGCGATTTTTGCAAAGAATTGGAAATAAATTCAAATAAAATAAATCCACTCTGATAACAATAGTTTCTAATGTAAATACGGATGCCAGTCTATTATTTGACCTTCTAAAATGATTACAAAAATGATCCAGTTGCATGCAACCAAAAGACAGTATTTTTTTATGAAGAAAACCTGGTAAAATGCAGCAGGCTGAAACTGATATGATGATGGTACGGCTGCAATAAAGATCCCTTCTCCCTCCTTCTGACGTTCCGGAACAATGCTAGGAAGATAGGCGCTTAAGCTGTTGATGGCAAACTGCACCCAAGGTAGACGTTTTGCTTCTGGAAGCAAGTACGCCCTTCTCAACAATGGTACGGCCTGGTACTGTACAGTACGGCCCTGATGTCAGCAGCAAATAATAAATAAATAGTACGGCTATCCTCTGGATCTCCAGATCTGAAATAAATATGCGCCTCAATAGAATAATTCCATTGTGAAGGAATTGCTATCTGAAACCCTGAAGATGAAATAACTCTGAAACTCTGTAATTTCTTCTGGATGAAGAAATCTCTTATTTGGCAATAAATCAGGTGATATCTCACACCCTCTAAATCGCTCTCACTGGAGATGGCTCGTTCCCCAATGCATTCGAGACTGAAACCCTAAAGCTTCTGTGCTCAGACCAAACTTGATCAATTTTCAATTATCAATAATCACATATTGGCTCGATTCCCAAGGCAAATGCATTATACACTTGAAAAGTGCGAATTCCACAATAATAGGGAATATTAAAATGATTCGCACTTTCAATATTTAATTTCTCAATAGTCTCCGGTATAATTTTTAATTGAAAAATAATTCACAACTGGCCCCTTTCTGATGATGGGCGACCCCTTCACTGAAATCACTTAAGTTATAATAAAATATTATAACTTTATATTATAATGCTCTAATAATTAATATTTAATTAAATCAATTAAATATTAATATCTCTCTCATTATTCATCCGATGCACGAGCCGTCTGAAGCTGATGAACACTGTCGTGATTCCGGACACTAACAATCCATACTGCTAAAAATAGCAGGGGTCCCACGCTGACTGCCAATAACTGCTAAAAATAGCAACTTATGCCAGAAGTGTCCGAACGAGCCTGAACGAAAGCCAACTGATCAAAAACTGCCAATCTGAAGCTGAGCCAACTCCAACTAGACCCTCTATACAATCTATCAGCCTACGAGGGTCGCATGATAGGCTAATCCTGTCCTCGGAGAGATGTCAACTAGAAGGGGACATGACAGTACGCCCCTCCTGAAATTGCTTGTCCTCAAGCAATCTCAATGCCGGATGTTGCAGAATATCCTCGCTCTCCCATGTAGCATTCTCAACAGGCAAATCTCTCCATTTCACCAGATATTCCCTGATAATCCTCCTACGCAACTGTCTCTCTCTGTACTTCAGGATAGACTCAGGTACTAGAATCAACTTTCCCTCATCATCTAAGGGAGGTAGAACTGCAGACGGTACCACACGATGTCCCAACGCCTTCTTGAGGCGTGATACATGAAAAACATTGTGTACCCTGCTCTCTGCTGGAAGCTCAAGCTCATAGGCCACCTCTCCAACTCGCCTCAAGATCCTGAAAGGACCGTAATAACGTGGCTTAAGCTTCTCTGACCCACTCTTCCTAAGAGTGGATTGACGGTAGGGCTGCAACATGAGGTAAACCATGTCACCCACCTCGAAATGCCTCTCCGTCCTCTTCTGATCTGCGTACTGCTTTTGCTGATTCTGTGCCTTGGCAATATTCTCCTTGAGAGCCTTCATGGTATCCTGACTCTCCTGCAATAAGTCTCCAGCACTCAGCACTCTACTGTCGCTCAACAGCAAATCTAGAAAACTCGGCGCCTCATACCCATACAACGCCATAAAAGGAGACATCTGAATAGTCATGTGGAATGTCGTGTTGTAGCAATACTTGCACAAATGAATCCACTTGACCCATGCCTTCTGCTGCCCTGTAATATAATTTCTGAGGTATCCTTCCACCCACTTATTCACAATCTCCGTCTGCCCATCAGTCTGCGGGTGGTAACTAGTGCTCGGAGTGAGCTCAGTCCCACAAAGCCTGAACACCTCCTGCCAGAAGTGACTCAAGAATTGTAAGAACCCCGATGGTTCTCTACTCGAAACCCTGACTGAAATTGTTTTGTTTTTGCAAGTTTTGTATTTTTTTGTGTTTTGATGGATTTTTGCAAAGAAAAAAGAAGCTGCGATTTTCTAAATAAATGCCTAAAAATTCATAATAAATTCTAAATTCATGAAATAAGCTCAAGATTGTTCAGAGAACATAAGCGCATCCATTTTTTTATCATACCAGAGCTTTTACAATGCAAATAGAATAAGCAAATGTTTATAGAATATGATTTTATTTCAAAAACCTGATTTTTGCTTGCCAGGCACCAAAATAACAAAGAATGAATGTACGGCTGAAATAAGAGCCAGTCTCCAAGCTCCGAATGAAAGGAATCCTCTAGAAGACTAAGGCGCTCCAGATCCAAAAGACTTTCACTGAAAACTGAGGGCGTTTCTCCCTGAAGAAATGGTACGGCCTTGCAGGTACAGATTTGTACGGCCTGTACAGCAGCAGCAAAAGAAAAGGTACGGCCTCAATAATATCTGTCAGATATCGGTAAATGGAACCTCTGAGAAGTCGCCTCAACTGCCCAATGATTATTCTCTGCTGACTTTGAATGAATCGATCAATAAATCCAATCTGTAACTCCTGAATGAAGTCACCCTGATGCAAGCTTAAACTGGTATTTCACAGTCTCAGTCTGCCAAATTCCTGAAGAGGTATCGTTCTCCAAAAACGCTTCGTCTGCCAGAAACCCTAGGGTTTGCAAACTCCAATGCTCAGAGCAAAATAAGACAAATTAGAATATCATCACATAATGGTTCGATTTGTCCTTTCTGAGTATATATATTGCCTTTGAGAAATTCGACCCAAGCTCCTTTTTAATAATCATTTAAATAAAATGATTAGTTCGCCCTTTTTAGACTTAGGAGAAATAATTAATAATTAAATGACGCCTCAGTAATGAATAATAATTATTCATTATGTCAAAATAAATCACTTTATTATAAAGTATTAAAATACTTTATAATATATCATTTAATCGTTAATATTTAAATATATTAATAAAGTGACTTTAATATAAAGTCAAAATATTAAACATTTAATAAATCATTAAATACTCCTTATTTCTCCGTCTGATCATCATCAAGCTAACTGGGTCGACTGAAAATAGTTGAACCAGGTGCCCGCCTAAAAAGCAGCTTTCCGCCGACCTAACTTCTAAAAAATAGAAAGTTCCGAAAATGCACTTCGGAAGACTCAGCAAGGCCCAACTCAAACAACCGCACATCCGAGCTACCAAACACCGAAAATCGCCTGTGATGATCCTTCCGACACTCGCCTCTACGAGGATCGGAATAGGGCTAACTCGGCCACCAAGTTTACTCAGGATGGGGACATCACAGCCCGCCTCGAAATTGCTTGTCCCTGCTATCTCAACTCGATGCAAGATCTCCTCCGAATTCCATGTAGCATCCTCAACCGGCAAATCTCCACTTGACTAGATATTCCCCTCGATCACATTCAAGGTGTTCCTCTCTCATCTCGAGGATGGCCTCAGGTACTAGTATCAATTTCCCTTCGTCATCAAGGGGTGGAAAAACTGGAGAGGGTATCACATGTTGACCCAATGCCTTTTTCAGGCGAGAAACGTGAAACACATTATGGACCTTGCTATCAGCTGGCAAGTCCAACTCATAAGCAACCTCGCCCACTCGTCTGACAACACGAAATGGACCATAGTAGCGAGGCTTCAGCTTCTCTGCCCCACTCTTGCGCAGAGTAGACTGACGATACGGCTGCAACATAAGGTACACCATATCACCCACATCAAAAGTACGCTCAACCCTCTTCTGATCAGCATACTGCTTCTGCTGATTCTGTGCCTGCTGGATATTGTCTCGGAGAGACCTCAAAATGTCCTGCTGACTCTGCATCATATCCACTGCACTCGACACTCTGCTATCGCTCAATATCAAATCCAGAAGGTTGGGTGCCTCATACCCATACAAAGCCATAAAGGGTGTCATCTGTATCGTCATGTGGTGAGTCGAGTTATAACAATACTCGCATAGATAGATCCATCTCACCCAAGCTCTCTGCTGTCCAGCTATATAATTACGCAAATAACCTTCCACCCACTTATTGACAATCTCTGTCTGCCCATCTTTCTGCAGATGGTAGCTGGTACTCGGTGTCAGTTCGGTCCCACAAAGCCTGAACAACTCCTGCCAAAAGTTGCTCATGAACCGACTGTCTCTGTCGCTGACTATCGTCCGAGGCAACCCATGCAGCCGGAATACCTCTCTGAAAAATAACTCTGCAATCTGCGATGCTGTGAAAGTAGTAGTAATCGGGAAAAAGTGTGCGTATTTAGTCAGCCGATCAACCACTAGGTAGATGCAATCTTTACCTTGGGCTTTCGGCAAACCCGTGATAAAGTCCATCGATAAACACTCCCACTTCCTATCAGGTATCGGAAGTGGCTGGAGCAATCCAACAGGATAAGTGTGCTCCTGCTTGTTCTGCTGGCACACAGAACACTCACGGACATACTGTAATACATCAGTTTTCAGCCCTTTCCAAGTAAATCGTTCCCGAACCATTTTGTATGTCTTATAGTATCCGGGATGGCCCGCCATAGGAAGATCATGAAAGGCTCTCAAAACTGTAATCCTCACCTCAGAGTCGGGAACTAGAAAAATCCGCCCCTTGTAAATGATCAAGTCATCTACAATAGTATACCTGTCGTCCTGCTCTGTCCTGTCAACAATGCTAGAAGCCCATGGGTTCTTAGCATACTCAGCAATAATCTGGTGCCTCCAATCCTCTGTGATCTATGCCAAAGCATTCAACTGAGGTCTGCGAGACAAGGCGTCAGCTACGACATTCTGCTTCCCCTTAATGAAGGTGATATCAAAGTCATATGACTGCAGTTTATTGACCCATTTTTGTTGCCTCTCATTCAAGTCTCGCTGTCCAAGGAAGTGTTTCAGGCTGTTATGATCTGTGCGAACACTGAATTTGCTGCCTACCAGGTACTGCTTGAACTTCGCCAATGCATGCATAATGGCTAACATCTCCTTGTCGTATACTATAGAATCTTTCAGGACCCCTGAGCTTCCTGCTCTCGAATGCAATAGGATGTCGCTCCTGCATCAAAACGGCACCAATGCCCTCTCCTGAAGCATCACAGAATAAATCAAATGACTTCGTAAAGTCAGGCAATGCTAGCACCGGACATGAAGTCATGATCACCTTGAACCTGTCAAAGCACTCCTGCGCCTGTGGTGACCAAGTAAAAGCCCCCTTCTTTGTCAAATCAGTAAGGGGTGCGGCGTGACGTGAGAACCCACTAACAAATCTCCTGTAAAATGCACACAACCCAATGAACCCTCTGAGCTGCGTAAGGTTCTCAGGTACCGGCCACTCAACTATCGCTCGGACCTTTTCAGGGTCCATACTCACTCCTTTGGCACTGATGATGTGCCCCAGATATAACAACTCCTCCATACCGAGCTCGCACTTGGATTCCTTGGCATAGAAAGACTCATCTGCCAGGATACCCAAGACTGCATCTAAATGAGCCAGATGCTCATCCCATGACCTGCTATAAACCAAAATGTCGTCGAAGAAGACTAACACGAATCTCCTCAACTGAGAACTGAAAACCCTGTTCATAGTCGCTTGAAAGGTGGCAGGTGCATTGGTTAACCCGAAGGGCATAACCAAGAACTCAAAGTGACCGCAATGACACCTGAAAGCGGTTTTCTCAATATCCTGCTCCCTCATCTGAATCTGATGGTACCCTGATCTCAAATCAATCTTCGTAAAGAAGACAGCTCCGTGCAACTCATCAATCAGCTCATCAATGCGTGGAATAGGGTACCTGTTCTTAATTGTTCTTTTGTTGAGTTGTCGGTAATCGATACACATCCGAAGTGATCCATCCTTCTTCTTCACCAATACAACCGATGAAGCAAAAGGTGACTTGCTAGGTCTGATATGTCCCATAGCTAACAACTCATTGATGGTCTTCTCTATCTCATCCTTGAGTCGTTTCGGATGTCTGTAGGGAGTGATCATAACGGGCTTCGCGCCCTCCTCCAACTCAATGATATGCTCTGTGCCTCTGTCTGGAGGTCTACCAGGTGGAATGTCACTAAACACTTTGGAGTGTTTAGTCCTCAAGATCTGAATGTCAGGGTGGTACTCACCCTTCTGCTGCTCCTGCTGGGCTGGCATCAACATGCACTCTGCTGCCCAGTCAACCATATCATGACGAATGAGCCTCTCCATCCGCCTGAATGAAACCATCCTCAGATTACTGTCTCAAATCGCCTTGATGACATGTGGTCTCCCATCAACCTTAAACTTCATCTCCATGTCATGCAAATTGAGTGTGAACTCACCCAAATCGTGCAACCATGCCATCCCTAACACCACATCAGTATCTCCCATGTTAACAACATAGAATTCAGTCTTGAATTCATAGTTGTTCAGTCTCATCGGAAGATCAGTAATCTTTCGGTCACATCTGAGAGTATATCCATCAGCCACCTTGACTCGAATACCCTCGAATGCCTCTGTCTGGATGCCACGCCTCTCCACCAAACGTGCGTCAATGAAATTGTGTGTAGCACCAGTATCCAGTAATGTGATCACCTTCTAACCTGCTAAGAACCCACGAAGTCTAAACGAACCATCTCTCTGAAGGCTAGTCAAATGGGCTTCCTGTAGCTTCCTTCCACCTTCGTGTTCACCCTCATTTTCGGACCTGTCATCATCTGAAGGCTCGGAATCAGCTTGCTGGTCTGACAGATTAGGTTGCTCTTCGCCCTCATAAAACCATTCCATCTGATTATTTTTGACCTTAGGACGAAGTGGGCATATATGTTTTTCATCGTAGGGTGCCTTGCACCAGAAACACAACTTTTTCTTTCTCAATTCGTTCAATGTTTCTCGGTCAAAGGGTGGTGCATTCTGTCTCTTAGGATCCGGTTGATCCTTCCTTCTGTCAAAGGGCCTATTCCTATCATTATTTCTGTCAAAAGGCCTATTAGGCCTCGTGTAGGGTGTTGACCCAGAATTGAACTTGCTGCGAGGTGCTGCAAGCTCCATGCTTCGCGCCTTTCCTCATGGCCTCCTGAAGTGTAGGAGGGTCAAAAGCCTTGACCCAACCTCTCATAGGTTCTGTCAAACCCTCAACGAAGAGTATAATGAGTCTCCGTTCTGAAATCCCTGTCACCATGACTGCCACTCTCTGAAACTCGCCAATATAAGAATCCAAGCTACCCGTCTGTCTGAGCTGAGCTAGCTCCCTGAAATAAAGTTTCGGATCCTTCTTATCAAATCTCTCTATGAGCCTGCTAGTGAACTCCTGATAGGTATTGATTGCATGATGGCCAAGCGTATACATGCCGTGGTGCCACCAATCATGCGCGATTCCATCAAGATGCAAAGTAGCAAACTTAATGGCCTCATCCTCCTGCATAGGCCTCAAAGATAGATAGTTGTCCAATTTCTGGACCCAAGACCTTGCTGATGTCTTATCGGACCCATCAAAATATGGCAAGGTAATCTTGCTAACCGCATACTGCAAGTCCCTGTTTACCTATGGCTGTGGCTGGTGATGCTGAGGGGGTCTACGGTCAAATCTGCCTCCTCCTCTGGGTTTATAAACATCCATAAACTCATGAAACGTAAGTGCCTGCCAGATCTCAGGTGCTAGTGACATGTACTCACCATGAAACCTCGTCACATCTGCCACTGACATGCCATTATGTGGCTGAAACTCCTGATGCTGCCCCTGATGCTCTGCCCCCGGAGTCTGAGGTGGAGTCTCTCTAGGTAAGAAAGTAGGCTGACTTGGCCTACGCTCCTGATAGATCGGTGACGGCTGACGTGGTACTGATGCCAATGGCTGATCCACTGGTGTAGTCCTGCTCGTCTGTCCAATCTGTATGTAGTGTGGCTGTGTGGGCGTATACTGTTTAATGGTACCCATCAACTAGGACATCATGTCCATCATGTTGTCATGTCTGCGTCTGAACTCCTCATCTGTAATATCACCCTCTGCATGTGCCTTCCCTGTATCCCTAACTGTCTCTGTAGGAATCTCGCGATCTGCCATTAGGGTTGCAACACTGTTTTTGCTACTGTTGGAGCTAGATCTGTGAATACCAAGTACTCCTGACACTGTCTCACCCTCTGGAATCGGTGGACCTGTCCACTCTTCAGTTCTGCCTGTTCCTACGCACTTGATATAATGAATGGTATCTCTGTTCATGAAAAAGCAGCTAAAAAGCACACCGTATTCTGAAAAAGCAACTAAAAAAGCACAGGATGGCAGGAGATCTGTGCTCTGATACCACTGTAAGAGCCCCGATGGTTCTCAACTCGAAACCCTGACTGAAATTGTTTTGTTTTTGCAAGTTTTGTATTTTTTTGTGTTTTGATGGATTTTTGCAAAGAAACAAGAAGCTGCGATTTTCTAAATAAATGCCTAAAAATTCATAATAAATTCTAAATTCATGAAATAAGCTCAAGATTGTTCAGAGAACATAGGCGCATCCATTTTTTATCATACCAGAGCTTTTACAATGCAAATAGAATAAGCAAATGTTTATAGAATATGATTTTATTTCAAAAACCTGATTTTTGCTTGCGAGGCGCCAAAATAACAAAGAATGAATGTACGGCTGAAATAAGAGCCAGTCTCCAAGCTCCAAATGAAAGGAATCCTCCAGAAGACTAAGGCGCTCCAGATCCAAAAGACTTTCACTGAAAACTGAGGGCGTTTCTCCCTGAAGAAATGGTATGGCCTTGCAGGTACAGATTTGTACGGCCTGTACAACAGCAGCAAAAGAAAAGGTACGGCCTCAATAATATCTGTCAGATCTCGGTAAATGGAACCTCTGAGAAGTCGCCTCAACTGCCCAATGATTATTCTCTGCTGACTCTGAATGAATCGATCAATAAATCCAATCTGTAACTCCTGAATGAAGTCACCCAGATGCAAGCTTAAACTGGTATTTCACAGTCTCAGTTTGCCAAATTCCTGAAGAGGTGTCGTTCTCCAGAAACGCTTCGTCTGCCAGAAACCCTAGGGTTTGCAAACTCCAATGCTCAGAGCAAAATAAGACAAATTAGAATATCATCACTTAATGGTTCGATTTGTCCTTTCTGAGTATATATATTGCCTTTGAGAAATTCGACCCAAGCTCCTTTTTT